>CM076569.1:381723403-382217236 GCA_034641835.2 Pinus albicaulis | reverse complement strand
TAATGAGATGCCCAAACTTAATGCTTGTTTTCGAAATTCTTCAGTAAAGGTTTGCACATTTTGTCCTTTACCTTGCCTTAGGTACTTCCACTCCATTAAGGCTTTCTGCTTGTAACCTAAGGGATAGAATTGATTTTTAATTGCAGTAATAAAATATGACCAGGAAGAAAGAAGGTTACCCAAGTTACTGCTGCTTCGAAGTTTGCTCTCCCACCAGATGAGAGCTATGCCATTGAATCGAAGAGAAGCCAATTGGATTTTTGCCTCGTCCTCCATAATCTGCTGGATCCTGCAATAGAGTTCAAGCTGCCTAATCCAGTTGTTAAGCTTCTCAGCATTACTTTCACCATTATATACTGGTAGATCAAACTTAACATCTAAATTAAAGAAAGCCTTGTTAGATGCATTTCCATAATTTTTATTATGATGGTTAGAAGAGGAGGAAGGACTTTCATTTCCTGAAGGGGGTGGATTTCCTCCACCATCTCCATGTGCTAAACCTTGCGCTTCTAAAGAATGATCTCCTGTTTTCTCTAACCTTTCAAGTCTAGAGAATAGTCTCTCTACTCGATCTGCCATGGTATAGAAAGTTTTGCGGAAATTGAGCTCCTCTTCATTCCGATCTTCGTCTCCCATGTTCCTTCTCTGACGTGCACGTCCTGCTTCGGGATCAAAAGCCTATAGCGTCCCTTCGCCTCTTCTTAGCCTGCTTCTTGTTAGCATACAAACATGTAATTCACATCTACAAACACCCGCTCCGATACCACTTGATCCAAAATCTTTTGTTTGAGATGTATAAAAGAATTAACATGTGAAAATTGTAGCTTTTAAAACAAGAAACTTTAAAGGCATAAGCGGAAAAAGAGAGAAGCAATTAACATCATGCACGAAGACACAAGAGTTGATATCGGAGTTCGTCCAGGAGGGACTACGTCTCTGGGCCCTACTCTAATAGTGGGGAGGCCCTGCATTCATTAAATGGAAAAATGAAAGTACAAGTACAAAATGAGGAATTACACCCTTATACCTGCCCAATCTGGAAATGGCCGAAAATTGCAGACCTCTGATGACAAAATGGGCAGCACCGTTGGATTTGTGGCGTCGAGTAGTGCTGAATCCATATAAAACTTTCCCCAATCGGACAAAGTGAAAATCTGGCCCCTCTGGAAAAATGGCTCAGATCATGGTTCCGCCCCCTCCTGCACATTGTTCAAGGTTCCACTGCCTCGTTTTCCGTGCCTGCTCCTGTCCGTCCTTGTGTGCACAAATGAATGAAGGTTTATATAATAAAGTGTGGGCGGATTCTTCAAAGCGACCGTTGGACGAGTTGGTTGAGATGCACATTGTTTGGGCGGAGGTCGGGTGGTCAAATCCCGACCACGCCATAAAAAGGCCCACTGCAATGTTTTTGTTTAAACCGAATTCCATTTATTTACTTGGGCGTTGAACTGTTTTAAATTTTAAACCGCGTTTGAACCATTTTAAAACTCCGTTGAACCGTCGATGTGGCGTGGGGGGGCCGGACCCATATTGGGCGGCCCGCCCCATATGCAAATGGGCCACGTATATATATATATATATATATATATATACGGCCAGCTGTTGGTACAGTGGACCGCGGGGGTGGCGGGGTTGACCACCCGCCCCCCAACAATATTTCTTTTTTAATATATATGGATTGGCATTGGGGTGGCGGGGTTGGTGGCCCGCCACCCTTATTACATATTTTTTTGTTTTTATTGTTATTTAAAACAAACAGGTTTTTTTTGAACCTTCGAATTTTGACCGAAGGAGTGCTTTTAACGGTCCCACAAATTCGCCCGGAATCTGGCCAGGTTGGTCGGAATCCGGTGGCCGGGTTTCAGCAAAATTGTTGCCTCCTTAGTCTGCCACATCACCAAGTCAACCTCTGAACTTTGACTGCTCCTAACTCCTTCATACGGACTCGGAATTGAGTGCCGGCTATGCCGTTGGATTCAGAATTTTGACATCTACAACTTGAACTTGGTTCGAAGGATTTTCGAACACTTTTGATTTTTGAGCCTTGTACTCAAAAATCCACCAGACAGTTTGAACCACCTGACTGCATCCCACAAAAGATGCAAGTTGTTCCTCGAGACTTCCGCCCTAATCAATTTTCAATCCATCAAAATGAAAGGAGGTTAGGTTCTGCTCGCAACTGATTGATCTCGATTTCAATGGCTCTGGCTTGTCCACTACACTCGCCGCAAGATTTAGGGCCTTTCCTCTACATTCACCACAAGAACACTAGCAAATGAGTGGATTTGGAGGGCAAACCGCTTTGTTGAAAGAGAACTCCTGTTTTTTCGACCATATACCATACTGTGAAAGCTCCCGCTTGACAAACCGCCCGCACCGTTGGAAAGCTCTCTACCCAGCCCCCAAATGGGTATCTGTTATTTTTTTGTGATTTGATACTTCACCAGGACACATTTTGTCCAAGATGGGTCACTTCACCTCTCCTAAAACGCATTTCTTCACTTACAACACTTGTACTGGGGCACCACTTTGCCTTACTTGTCTTTGTTCGTGCTGATTTTCGTTTCGTGAGTTACCATCTTCAGACTCATGTTTTCATGGTCCCCTATCAGACGTTTCTTAATGTGGCAGCACCATTGAGTCGCCCTGCTGCCGGAGAGAATCCAAGGGAGTCATCATCGCATTCATGGAGTCTTCTCCAGTATCCCGAGTCCCTTCTAATTTCTTCATAGTCCTCCATCCCTCATTGCTTGGTTTCTCTCTTTGTCGCACATTATGACCTTCGCCTCCCACCGTCCCTTATCTCGATGATATTGTGTCACGCTGCCATGTCATTCATGCCCTTTATGCTCTAGCAAGTGAAGTCGTCTGTTCGCTACTCCTGTACTCCTCCATTCCACCATCACATTTGTGTATTGTCCTGTCTCATCGCGCCACTATTTCCTCTCGTACCTTAGTTGAGGATCTCTCATTGCCTCACCCATGGCGTATCTCCTCCTCCTCTGCCTATTATCGCCTCCTGGTCCTGTAATATTTGTGTCTAGAGGGGCTGTACCCTGGTTCCACTTCCTTCCACTCGTTTCTAGCAGCTTTCCTGGATCAAGCAAAGGATCTCTCATTTCCCTTTGACTTGATTGTTTCTCCACCCAGCCTCCTTTCAACAGATCGATCCTGTGACATTCTTGATGCATCTGATGGCAACAGCTACTTGAGACCCTGCATGTGTGATGTCTCACCCCCTCATGAGGGGGTGGCTCCAGCAGTAGCCCCCGACATGCCGATGACCTCTTCATTGCGCCGATGCACCATAGATTTGATGATGCTCGGCCTTAGCCACAGCCGCCTTCTTGATTTGCATGTATCGCCGTATTTGTGAGCCCCTTCCCGCTTTCATAGGGGGCACTTGGGTTGTATTTAGTATCTCATGTACTCGTATATTATTGTATAAGCCCGTCGTTATTCTAGGCACAACATGTATGTGGGATCCCTCATTGTATTTTTATCCGGCTCATGCTTCGAGGTTTACCAGATTTTGGTTCTGGTTCCCTTTGTTTAATGGACACACGATTTTTTGTACTTTGTCTCCGCCGGGCATAGGTATGCTCCCCGCCGCCTTAGCTACGTATATTCTCCTTTCATGCAAAAGTAGAGATCTGTTGCACTCCGGCAGTTTCTGCCTCCTCGTGGTCTTAGTTCTTGCAGACGCTTGCGCCCGTTACCTTCCTTCCAATTTTTGATGTTCAGGATTTATCAATTTAAATTTTGAAAAGTGTCACAAATATTTTCCGAAATTTTGGCTAATTTATCGCTTTAAAAATTCAGCTACGGTATATCATTTAAGTTTATCAATCAGTTAATGCTGAGGATTCAGTATATCATGTATCAATAACTTCTTATAAAAAAATAAATTTCAATTATAAAAATAATATTCTGTTAAACCACATTTATTAGGTTCAAAGTTTAAGTAGTCTCGTTTTGAAAACTTTTTGTAAATACTAAACGCAAATTCATAAATTTGTTTGATTTTTCCTCAGCGGAATAAATTAATTAAACAATACCTAATTATATTCCTCATCATGTTTAACCCAAAACAAAGAAATTAATTAGATAAATCTCTATTTATCTTATTATTTTCTAGAAATAATTATTTAAATCTTATTTAAATAATATTCCTTGTTAAATATGACTAAATCACTCCACAAATAATTAAATAAATCATTATTTATTTGATTATCATTCAACCACTTCCTTAAAATGATAAATAAATTATTTATTTATTTATTATTCTATTAAATAAAGGGATTTGACCCAAACAAATACCTTTTCCTCCAACAAATATAATAAAATATTCCATAAAAGGTGGATCTAGATTTGGTTAACATTATTTTTAATCATGCACCGAGATCTAAACAATTCCAATATTTTGTTATAAATAAGAGGGTTTTCCCTACCATTCTTCACCTCGTTGTTGGTTTATTAGATCACTCTGATCAAACTCTTGGTTTGGATTGGTGCCATTATCATTGTCATATTTTCCATTATTTATTTGCAGGTGAGCTCTCTTTGAGTTCTATCTTTGTCTAGGTTTTCTACACCAAATGAGAGAGAAATGCTAGATCTCAAGTGCTGAAGGACTTCCAAGAACCCATCCCATTGAGGAGAATTAAAAATGCCTTGTTTTCTTCCTCCTGTGTGCCCTTAATACATCTTTCAAAATTGTTCTTGTCTTGTCTATTGACATATGGAGCAAACCCTTTTTTTTATCGCTTAATGTCTTTCATGCATAGATCTATTTTTATAAATTTGTCTCGATCAACTAACTCAGATCTGGGGTGATATTGGAAACCACATTTGAGTGTTAGGGCTGCTGTTATATATGTTTTAAGGTCTTTTTTCGTACACCTCTGGTATTATAAAAAAAGTGATCTATACTAACAAATTGTACTAACGAAAAGGTACATACCATAATTGTCATTTTTGAGTATTTTCAATAAATACTTACAACTTATTATACATATGGATATATTAATAATATTTTTTCTACATGTGTAGGGAAAAATAAAAAGATAATAATTTAATTGAGTAGAAACATATTATTTATATAATATTTTTTAGAAAATTTAGTTTGGATAGCATTTTGATATTTTTTTTATTTTTTTATTAGTAATTTAATATTGAAAATTATATTATTTTAATATAACCATTATTTTTTATTTCATTTATTTATTAAATTAAATATATATACTCAAATAATTGATTATATATATATATATATATATATATATATATATATATATATATATATATATATATATATATATAATTTTTATTTAGTTTTTCTCTATGAAAGCAATTAAAATTTGTCTCGTGGGGTCTTGGTTAAACTGATGAGGCTGCCACAGGTAGCACTCATCACAAGTTCAATTCCCTCTCATCGGGGTGAAATTCATTTTAATTATGAATTTAGCAAATATTAAAAGAGACTTCTATGTTTTTAAGGAGAGAATTTAGAAGAAGAGATTTAGTCCCCTTGTTTTTATATATATATATATATATGGATTTATGTTTATATATATATATGGGATTGACTTAACTTAAACTTTCATTATTGAATTTGTTTGATTTATCCATTAGCATAATGACATTGATCCACATTAAATGTTTTTATTATTAGTTATATTTTTTAAATGTCACATTAATTTAATATTAAGAATCAAATAAATTATAAATCTAGCTCTTATCAATTTAATTAAGAAATAATTAAAGCTGTTTATTTTTTTATTTTTTTTATTGAAAGATTTTATTATTATTATTATTATTATTATTAAATACTTTCTATTTAAACAAAAATAGTGAGTATACATATTCAAATAAGATATTTAAGTGTTTATTAAATTATTTAAATATATATATATATTGTGGGAAAATAAAAAATATTTTACTTATAATTACTTTATCTCTATAAAGTTAATATAAATTATGTTATCGCACATGGATATTGAAAAATATTTTATTTACAATTGAGAATGAGAAATATTTTTACCACATCTTCTATGTTACAAACTATGTATATTCATTTTTGTTTTTTAACCATAGTTTACATTTGATTTTTTTTTAAGAGAATATTTTATATTTATTTTAAAAGGGCCTATGCCGTCCAACTTGAGCACTAACATAAATCACGGTCTACATTGTAGAATGCGATGACATAATCACACATAGCTTAGTACTAGGTTTGTAGAATGTAAGCCTCAAGACGAGCAATTACCTATTCAATTTTAATTTATTTTTATTTTTGGGTGTGATGAAGTGATCAACCCTCCCATCAACAATTATGGTAGTGGCTTTGGGATTGGAAGCCCACCACCCTCCACATGAGTGGCAAGTAGTACAAAGCATGCATTGGGAGGTGAGGTGGCAAGACGGAGGTCCACGCACGCCGATTAAACTGTGCAGGAAGACACGAGGTTTTGTTACGAAGGCGCACTTTGGTGCGTATGATCGCATGAAGACAAACTCCATCAACCTTCAACCACTGAAATCCGAGTAACATTCCTAAAATATTTCTCGAGACCGTTGGAAATCTCAACCCAATACTCCAACATGCAAGGTTCATAGCTACTGTGCAGCTACCACTATTTGATGTCCTCTAAAGAGCCTGAAGAATGAGAAGGACACCAAAAGATAATGGCACCTAGGCTGAAGCCAACCCAACTCACAATCCCGAGCAAGCCAAGGGGAAAAGGAGGCCGACAACTAAGTCATCCAGAGGCAATGAAAGAGTACCATGAAAACATAGCAGAAGAAATTCATATGCTCATTGAAAAATGAAACCTTACATAAGTAGACATGCAGAACATAAATGGATATGGAGGAATGAAAGGGCCTTTGTCCATGATCTCAGAAAACCAGGCAACTCAGCCTGTCTCACACACTCGTATCCCATCGCCCATGAAGGGCATCCTTGAAAGCCCTCGAGCACGTTTACTACTATAGAACTTAGCCTAAGACTTCCTGCATCATGGTTAGTTTGAGAAATAAAAATTAAGCCAGAAAGTAGGATGGACACTCGAGTACATCCAATACCACCTTATGTGCATCATGAGTCATATGAGAAGATTCATAATTTTTAGTTCGTAGACTGGCATCTGTGGACCCGCCGCACTCCGAGGAGGCGTAGTAGTCCTTGTGGATGTTTAAATCTCGTAGTTTTTTTATTTTATCTATGTCGCTAGTATTTACATTTTCATCATAAGCAAACCGGTAATAATTATGTGAAACGTTTGTAAGGTGGGAGAATATTCGTATTTGTTTGCTTTATGCCAACAACCAAAAACTTTATTTTTTTGGATGGCATATCACGCTATCAAAGCCAACATACTCGCTCCCACCACCAGAAAGGAGGCCACCAAAATTGTGAAATAACCGTATTTCTTTGTTTATAAAAATCAATGAAAAAAAGTCCTACCAAGCTTACAAAAAAAACTATTAGAAAAATATTAAAAATTATTATAATTAATATATTTTAAATGTATAAATATATTAATATAAAAGTTAAAATAAATATTTTTAATAATTTTATTTATATGATTTTATTTTTTAAATTTCTATATATAAGCTATTTATTTTATATTATCTTAATAAAATATGTATATTAATATTATTTCTATAGTGATGACTAAGAAAGATACTCATGATTCCTCGATGTATATAAATAATTTATCCAGTGTCGCTCTTAGTATAAGTTTATACCTGGATGATTTGAAATGTATATAGTGGAATCTAGATATATTAAAAAGTAAATGGAAGATTGAAACCATAATACAAATCCCATTCGATGTACTAGCTGCACAATGGTCACCACTCATGCGATTCTCGCTTAATTCTTTACATATATACCCAACCATGGTATTATCGATCAAGATCAAAGATTAATTAAATATTAATTAAATATTTATGTTTAAACATGTTAGCATAGCTTTATTAAAACAAAAATTATCTATTAGATAAGTGCGTATACATGAGAAAGATTTTTCTGATTATACTTGTGACGTGATTTAGCATTAGCACATTATTAAGATGATAAGCTGAAATGAAGGTAGAAAAGTATATATGAGAGACATTGGTATTTAACATGATAGCTTTTTGAATTTATAATTTTATAAAGAGAAAGTAATATTTATGAGTCTATTTAAGAAGATATCTCATTTATACAAAGCTATAATATAATTATATTGGGTAAATTGTAATGAAAGCCAGCATAATTTACAATAATTTAATGGTTCCGAATTAGATCCATATAATAATCAACATAAATATGAAAACCACATTTTAAATGTGCTTTCCAAAGTTTCAGCCCCTATCATTTATGCTATTTATTTGAGAAGAAAGAAACAATATAAACTACTAGAATAGACATGAATAAATAGTTTAAAATATATTTATGAATACCTTTTCCATGATCAAATAAATTATCTAGAATTTTTGATGATGTGGCTTTTACCTGTAAGCTCCTCCTTGGAAGTTTTCTTGTTTTTTCTTCATTGTATGTAGATCCCTTCTTTTGCCGAATGTGTATCTTCAAGATTCCTGTGATTTTTGAAATCATGGACTTATCATGGATGAATGGGAAAGATTTTTATTTCTTTATTATATAGAAAGTGCTTCCTATTGATATGGTTAAAATAAACGTTAGTGATCCTATTGAAGTTACAATTAGGCCTGAGATTTATAAATGCCCATTTAATAAATGCTTAATTGATCTTATTGAAATTATAATTAAAAATTAGGGATTTATAAATGTCTACTTATAACTATTTTTCGCCTCTAGTATATTATGGTAAACACCAATCAAAAGTGTAGTATTTATGGGCTAATTAGCTTCTAGAGGTATTTTTTACATTAACAACTTAATAATTTACTTATTTTTATGACTAGTTTTAATGGGTAAAAAATTATATTTTTTCCTATTATCATCATTAATGAGTACCAAAAACTTTTTTTAATGAAATATCATTTAATAGAAATGGTTTTTTTCAATGGTCTTTTTCTACTTCACTAATTCCTTAATGGTATATGACTGTTAACTACCTCAAAATAAGAAGGTTAGGATAGATATCTAACAAATATACACCAAAATATTGTTATCCCAAAGGTCATATTAAGAGGGGGTTAAATCATTATGAGATCAATTTTATCATTTCACAACCTTTCATAATCATACAACCATATAGAAATGAATTATAATTAGTATGATAGCATTAACTCATAAAAATGCATCATCATATCAAAAACATATCAAGAAGCCATCACAATACAAAGTGACACAAGTATTTAGGTGGAAACACATACAAAAGAAAACCACCAATCTTCTTCTCTCTTCTTTTATCTCTTTAATTCTTTTACATAGATTTGTAGGTTACAACTCTATTGGAGGAAACTACCTTCAAGATATGTAAGTCGCTACCACTTGTAGGCCATAACTCGATTGAGAAATCAACATTGAAAGATGTAAGTAGCTACTCAATGTAGGCTATAACCCGACTGAGGCTCCAAGCTCAAAAATGAATATGCTCCAACCTTATTGAGGCTCCAACCTCTCGTGACGAGTAAGCTTCAACTCACTCTAAGATCCAACAAGATTAAAAGCTCCAAATGCTGGCGACTACACACACCTCCTTCTTCAACTTCCTTGTGGACCCTCCATTTCATCCCATTTTCTAAAACTAGATCCAATGTCAACATATATTTATCGAATTCTATTATGAAATAGGATTGTCACGTACATGCAACCAAAGACAAAATCAACCTATAATCATTTCACTCGCCACACAACATGCAACCATTGTACGACCACACAACCTCGGAACTTTTATATTTTCAATCATTGTTACAAAGGTCATATCAATCACATCACCGCGCATACTCTATTTCAATTAGTTCTTCCCACTAGTGAGATTTCTTAACCCCTTCTCGGAACATGTTTACATCATGTATCCAAAATAACTACAACATACTCATGGACCCTCAAAACAAACACAAGATTTTGGCCCTAAAATAAGTGTAAAAAAACATCATACTCAAGCATGGTTACATTCATCTTTAAGTCTTAATCATCTAACTTCGTCTAGAACTCAATTTAGACACATGATGCTCTTATCCCAAAAAAACCATATCAAACTTTATATTAAATTAAACATGACAAATTTTTTCTCCTCTCCGCCACACTCAACAAAATGGCAAAAACTCTAACGTGAGTGCTACAATTTGTACACCGCCGTTGAGTTATTTATTCACCATAATGATAGTTATGAATTAAAAAAATAAAATATAAACTGCCTAAGCTAAGCTAAGCTTAATCCAATGCTAAGTTTAACCATAACCAAAACACCTCCGTAATGAACAACTCCCTTCCCGTTAATTTTGATGTCTTCGTATATATTTTGTTGTATGTCATCGTAGGTGTAATGGAATGACAAGTGTTCACATATATATAAGTAGTTCTTGAGGTGGTCAAGTTGACCATGAGCTTAGTTGATTTGGGTGTGTAAACTAGAATTATGACCATGACCTAGGAGTTAATGGTCCATTGCAGATAATAGCATATGCATGATGTCATCATGGCACATGGAAGAGCATGAGGGGGTATCACGAGCATACTCTCATGGTGCCACATCATTGAGATGATATCATACTTTGCTGATGTGTTATGTTGACTATGCAATTGTGCCATGTGTCAATCATTAATAGTCCACATCATTATCAAACAATCGATACTACCACTTGACATCATTTGGTTGGTCCGATAAGACCTGATTAATCTCGCATCTTTAGTATAATTCATTCATTAAATTAGAAGAAGTGTAATTGATCGGCCTAAAAGAAGCATGCTATTTAATGATGTTAACTAGTGTGCAACTTTGCATGAGACCATTGATTCCTTTGTTCAATGGTAGATCTACTCCAAATATGCACACTAGTTAATAGATATAATATTTGAGTCTTTGCCCTAAAGTTTTTTCCCTTAATTTAATGCTAAAACTTTAAGTGCCGTGAATTTTTCATCGAGAGGAGTTTTTCTGATCATAATATATTATTGGAAATGTATCTATGAGACCTACAAAACCATGATATTTGTAAGGTCTTTAGGACATCATAAGTATATCAAAAACTCAAATAATTTCAAGCACCTTTAACCGTTCTTGATGAGAATATGTAAGAGATCCAATTGTCATGCTACTTCATACAGAGTGTCATTGCTTTTTGGTCATCATAGGTAGTATCCTTGTTGTCTCATACATTTCCTCAACATCAATGACAACATGTAATGTGCAACAAAATATGTTGTATTTCAAAATTAATTTTATCTATTATGCTAATATAACAATTAAAAGTTACAAAAATATTAAAAAAAACATATATTAATAAATCCATTAATTAACTTAGTTTTAAATAAATAAATTACTAATATATAAATAATATTAAAAAAATATTACTCACCCAAATATTTTAAATAAGTATATAATAAATATATGAATAATACTATAAATAAAAAAAATTACTCTACTCACACTTTAAAAACTTAAAATAAGCTAAGTTACTCATATTAAGAAACTAAAAATGAAAGAATGTTGTAAGGATACTCACACTTAAAAAAAACTCAAAATAAACTCAGTAACCCAAAATACGCATGAGAGAATGTTTTAAGAAATATACACGATACTATCCAATCATTATATATTTTCATGAAGTAATTTTTTATCTTTATATCTAAATATAAATATAATTTGGATTTTTTTAAATATATTTAATTTAATTAAAAATTTTGAATAATAAAAGCCATACATTTTTTTAATTATTTTATCTTTTCTTGAAGACTTCAAAATTGAAATCTGCACAACCTTTAAGATTTTATGATTGTGATTTTAAAAATAAAGCTGAATTCAACTAATAGTATAATAGGGCGAATTTCCAGTTTGACACGTACAATGCTAGTCATCAACTATTTAACTAAAACATGTTTCCTACTCGTATAATAAGGAATCTAGATTTGACGGTTTATAAAAAGTCATGCTATCTTCCTTCTATATCTTCAACTATTTGATCTAAATAATCACCATAATCTTGCTTGTTTGTTATCTCTATAGGTAGCTAAATAATGTTATTTTCTAATGCTTGGCTAATAGACAAACTAATTATCTCAATCGAAAATTCTAGGGATACAAGAATTAGGCGTGGGTACATTTAATAAACAAAATAATTATCTCAATGGAAAATTCTAGGGATACAATAATTAGGCGTGGGTACATTTATATATCCCAATGAAGTTTGTCAAGTAAGTATTTGATTGTGGGGATGAGGAGATGGTAAGTATTTCATTTTATTTCCTGCCGTACTTCATTGCGTGCATTCCAAGTTAACAATATTTGCTGGCCGTAGTATACATAGCTCTGCTCATTTCGGCTTTGAAAGTGTCTTTCTTTTTTACGGTAGTTTTGATGGTTTTGGAGAACTAGCGGTACGTTCTCAGGTTTAAAACCAATAGACTCATTTTGAGATCTGTATAGACTGATATATGTGTAATGTGTGTGTCGTGGCATTTAAAGGTTTTAATGTTTGGAAGGTTGCTATAAATAGTAACTCTTATTACGAGAAAATTACATGTTTTTTGAAATTTGGTGATAATATTCCGAGAAAGGTTTTAATTTTATATTTTAATTTTTGGATATTATGATTTTAATTATATAAATGAAAAATAGATAATTTTTATATATGTTTTATTTTATTTGAATATTTTAATGATTTTGAAATTTAGAAGTTGTAATTTTTATTTAAAATTTTTTATATATAGTTATACAATTTTTTTTATGAAATTGCATTTTTATTATTTAAATTGTGTGTTCTCAATCAATAAATATATTTGATGTTTTGAAAAATTTAAGTATTATGATTATATTATACAATTTAAACTTTATACTTTTGCACAATTTTCTATTTTTGAATAAAACTAGTATTTGCACTGCACAGCAGGCAAAGGGAACACCGAAGGCGTGCACAAAACTCATCAATAATTCCCCGAGTGATTGACAACAACACGTACATAGTTGAGAGTAGCAGTGGTGGGATGGATAGCCGCCATGTCAATTTTTGACGTAGGCAAAAGGGCTGATAGGTGGAGCAATAGTGGATTGACCGGGATGAACCGTGTTTCCAATCAGTTGTAATTAATTAAAAAATATACATAAAATTACACTAGGATGTGAGTTAAACTATATTTATTATTTAAATTGTGTTTTTGCAACAAATAAATATATTTGATGTTTTGAAAAATTTTGTAAACATTCTCGATTATATTATACCATTCAAATTTATACTTTTAACCATTTTTCTAATTTTTTAAAGAAAAATAATTAAAAAAATATTTAAAATTAAACTACAATGTCACTAGATAATTTGGTTACAATCAAATAATGTCAATTAAAGTTTACAATCACAAATAATTTTGTCGATGAAGTTGATTTGGATGTGATTCCTTTGGACATATCTCGTGTTAGTGTTAGGGTAGTCCTTATCTCTATGATCGAGATGCCATATTCTATAGAAAGGAACATAAGTATCATCTTTTTAAAGAAGGAGTTGAATATATCATGTGGCACAAATAAGTAAGACAAACTTGGATTTAATCAATGTTGGTCAAATGAAAAGACTCATAATTTAAAGTAAAAAGTATATGTTCATGTTTGTTAAGAAACAACCTAACGATAAGTATGATGCTTTTCAAGGATGTGATTCTCATTTTAAGGACAAATTGGTTGAAATAGTTGGATTCTCATAAGAAATTGTTTAAAGAACCAAAAAAGTCTCCTTCCAAAACGAGAAATACAACATGAGAATCAATTACTATCTCATCATGACCTCCTCCGAATATTTCCATAAATAATATATCAATCAATAAATTGATTTAAGAAATGGTTATCATCATACGTGTATTGCAGAGAATGATGTTTGGAAAACCCTGCATGTGAGACTAGACAGCAGGCCCGATGAATGGTTGGTTATGTCGCTTAATTTATGCAATGATCCAACAAATTTAATGAGAATGATGAATGATGTGTTTCTGCTTCTTTTCTTGATCATTTTTTTTCATAGTTTATCAAGATGATATTCTTACTTTTAGTTGAAGTTGGAAAGTTAGAAGTTTCGTGGTGCAGATCAATATTGGAGGAAGTCTCGCTTTTTCATTTCTCTTTTATTGCATCACCACCGCATGATTTAACAAGTTTTAAAATCCTCCTTTCAAAGGGAGGAAACAACAAAAATCATGTGACACTTTGAAGCATAAAATTGTAAAACTCGCACCAAAACTTCCAGTAGTCATTTGAAATAGAAACTAATGCGAGTAGGTATGTAAAAGGAATAGTGATTCATACAAATCATTAACCATTTCAATACCTTCAAACTCAAACTAAGTTTCGTAAATCACAACATTATAGATGGATGAGAATTTTGCAAAGCAGATCTAATTAGTAATTTAGTATAAGGAAGGTACAACAAACAAAATAGTTGATATGTTGTCAAGCTCTTCTTTGAATATTTCACATAAATTGCAAAATAGTTCTTTAACACATAAAAGTTTTAATGAAAAATATGCTACGTATATTGTTTTCAAAGAAGTTCTATGAATCACTAACTTATAATGCTCTGGTGGAAGAAGAGAATTATCATGTTTATGACAAAGCTAATGTACCATCTTGGTAAGTGGTTCATACTCGTAGGAAGAAATTGCACATGTTCATGTTAGCAAGACATTGTCACAACCGCAAAGATTTTTCTATTTTCTCGTAATTGAATGAAATAGTTCACAAAGTTCAAAATCCATCATGATAAGCATTGGAAGGGTCATCACTTTCAGTGTTGGTGATCGTGTATGGCTTTACATTAGTAGAGTAAGGATGAAAGGTGAAGGTAAGGCAAAGGTCCGCACTTTCTAGGTGGATGGAGATTGAAAAGGTGAGGGAGATGTACCCTCACCTCATGTCCGCTTAAAACCAAATTTTGGTGGTCTAAAAAGCTTCCAAAGCTGGAGAGGAAATGATCTAAGAGGATCCTCTAATTGTTAAAATTCTTAAGGTATTATTTGTATCCAGTAAATGGCGCCAAGTTGTAGTGTCTCTGCTCTCTAAAATCTTGCACAATTTTAAGTGATTTCTCATTTGGTCTCCCATAGATGGAGAAATCTTTCCCCACAAAGTACAAGTGCAAAAAGTTGGTAGTTCCGTGAATGATGTGATTTGAGGTCATAGGTGCATGAAGTTAGTCATGGCACATGTTTGAAAAAATATATGTCTACAAGTTACAAAACATTCATAAAAAAACTAAAAACTAAGCTACAACCTTATATTAGAAAACAACCATGCAAAAAAATACATTACAAGGTGGACATGGTTATAAACCATATAATATAACGAAATTAAACTATGGTGTAACACATATAAATGAGTCTTTCAAAACCTAAACGTATGGCATACGTTTAGGGTATATGGTATTAAAATATTAGAAATATGACATGTATTAACCTATGGTGGAAGCGTAAATGGTGGAGCATAGTTTATGGTCATGTATTAAATAATATAAAAGGAATATAAACCATGGTATCTTAACTACATGGAGCATAAGATAAGGTTACGTAAGAGATAAGTTTGGATTGACAATGTCAATGTATGACATTTATAATAAAAATCGTTACCCAAACTAGGTGGTGGAGTTAAATATGGAGCATAATATATTATGGTTACTTGAGCTGAAATGTGACATTTTTAAACCATGTGGCGGAGTTTAATGCTAATGGTTTGGTAACGCATATACGTGATAACGAATTTAAATTATATGATAAGGTTTTTGCACCATATATGGTTAATGAATAATGTAAAAAGGATACATTTTTAATGTATCCGCTATGGCGTTTAACTCTATTTGAAACATTAACAACCAAACAATCTTCCAAGAATAGCTCTAGAGATTTGATCCTAGCCATTGCTCTGAGCTACTATAAATGGTCCACTACACCAATGCAAGCAAATATGATTTTAGAGGGGAGAAAGTTTAAGGTACGTAGATACTCTTTTTGGGTATCTTGAGTGTCTTTGGGCCTTTCGATGAGTGGATACAAAGGCGTTGGAAAGTTGAAACAAGAGGGATTTCTTTTTACGAGAACTAGTTGAAACAAAGAGATTTTTTTTATAGTAACTAGTAGTGCTCGATGCAAAGATCAATTAGTGAAATCTCTGTAAAGATATTATTTGGACCATTTCCTAATAAAATGGACTTCCATTTGGAAACTGACCAAAATGTAGTTTAGGAAGGACTTAATCCGTAATTAATGTTTTATTTGTTATGTGTCTTTCTTTTTCTTCTATTTTATTCTTCATTTCGCTTCTCTAAGTTTATGTTTAAGGTATAAAAATAAGTCAAATTTTCTTCATTCATTCATGTAAATACTTCCTTAGTTAATAGCGTAAATAATCAATCCTAATGATTTCAAATTATTTAATAATACTATTAATATTATTGATTAATAATAATATTAACATGTTAGGCCCATCCCGATGTTACTTTTGTCAAGTCGAGATTGAAACAACTGATGCATATTCTCAATTCTTGTCCAATGGTGCAAATCGCTTTGGTGGAACTTGGAGCAACCTGCTTTCGAGAAATGTGATAAAAATAATCAAAGCATTATGGAAACCATCCGGGTTGGAAGCAAGGGGGTTTCATTGTCAAGTGTTAAGTAGAGCTCTGAATCTCTCATTTGGATTCCTCCTTTTGGAATATTTGGAAAGAAAGAAATCAAATGGTTTTTAGCAAAGTTGCACAACCAATGCATCAGATCCGGCAATGCTCAATCGACAATATTTGTGAAACTATTTTAGTGGAAAGTCGGTCGAGGAGGATCGCGTATCATGGGTTTCAATCTCGCATGTTGACTATTTAAACCTCAAACCTCGATTCTTTACAAAATTCTATGGAAGTATAGACCACCTTGTCAATCTATTGAGGATAAGTGGAAGCCCCCTCAACGAGGCTTTTTTAAACTCAATATGATGGGAGCATCGAAAGGAAACCCTCAGGTAAGTCGGGTCTCTGTGATTTTTCGGAATTCTCGTGGGGTAGTTTGCCGCTTTATGCTCCTGACTCTGGTCGTTCCACTAATAATGAAGCTCAACTCATAGCAAGTAAAGCAAGGTCTTCTATTGCTATCCGAGAAAATTTACCACCTCCCTTATCGTAGTGGGAGATTATGCAATGGTCACAGAGTCCTCCACAAGTCATGAAGATGGAACGCCTTAGGAGAAAATAACTCAAAGTTGGCACACAAAACTGGCTCTTATTCAAGAAGTCAAAGCAAGTCGTCTGAAACTTATTCAAGATCTAATCCCGACTCACATTCTAGTAAAAGGTAATGCAACGTGGATTATTTGGAAAATTAAAATGTAAAAAAACTCGATCGCTCCACAGTACACTCGTCCCATTGATGCCATCTAGATGTTTGATCCAGTGGATACTCTGTGGCACACCCACCTACTCCATTTGGACTAGCACCATCAATTCTGCACTCTCTCCACATACAAGACCACTTTACTATTTTTAGCAAAGCTTTTCGGGTCCTACACTCTCTGAGCTGCTTTCGGTCTTAATGAGCTAGGTGGATATTGTAGCCACCACCTATTCCATTTCAACCCCCACCATCGCTTCTTTCAATTTTCAAGTTACAACAAAACTTACTATTTTTAGCAGCTTTTTGGGTCCCGAACTTCCGGGAGTCGTTTGAGGCCCCAAACGACATTTTTTTGGAAAAACAGAGACAACATGGGTCCATGGACCGATGTTGCTCTGCTCAAAAATTGAAGTCCCTGATAGATCTTTCTAACGAGCTATTGAGCGCGCTGAACGGAGATCGGGTGCCAAAGTTATGCCCCCCGGGAAGTTGAACCACCAATTTACTCCAAACGGCGCCCACAGCTTAGCGCTCATCTCCTACGCTAGGTTTTTGGACGTTTCGCATTCTACATTGTTTCTCAACAATAAATAGGCCCCTCGAGCCTCATTTTTAACACAGTCTCGCAGGTCTCGTAGCCATCACATCTCTTCTCGTAGATTCGCTACTAGCACCCTAGCTATTTTATTTCCATTATGCCCGTAAGCATATTTCGTTATTTGATATTAATGAAATGAAGCATTATTTCATCGCATCTCTATGTTCATGGTTATTTCTATATTCCGCTGCGTCCCCTCGCATAAATCCGACCGTGGTATCGTAGGGGGTCTCGCTTTCTTTCTTTGTTTTTCTTTCGCATGTCCCCAATGCGGTCGTGCATAAGGAGTTAGGGCTCGATCCGGTTTGAACCCTCGCAAGATCAGCTCGCAAACCCCCGACGACCTCCCATGGCGGAAGAAAAGAAAGACGAGGGAGCAGGAGATCCTATCAAAATACTTCTCGACGAGGCCCCTCGAGAAACAAAAGGAACGTGATGATGGATAACTTTGCTCAAATCCTTCAACGACCGCACATATGGCGCATCTCGCATCCAATGCCCACTGGGAGGCGCCACTCCTTCAAGGTACATGTAAACTTGACATTCCCTATATTTGAAGGAAAAATAGATGCAGACGCTGTAGATATATGGTTAAATTTGTTGGAAGGGTATTTCGGTCCATGACTTCCCTCTCGATCGAGAAAAGATTATTTTTGCACCTCAAAGCCGCCCCCATGTCAAAGATCTGTGGGAAACCTACCATAGAGCAAGAGGGCGAAGGGGAACCCTCTCTCGTTTCTCGCCACACCCACTTGGAATTCGCTTTTCGACACTGAGATCAAGGAACAATATTACCTCGTGGGGAGCTATGAGGAGAAATACATCCAATGGACCACGCTCGCGGCAACAAAAGGATCAAGATGTGCATGAACCGATCGAACTGCTCCATACCCCCGCGCACAAAGTTGTATTAAAGATTCAGAGAGAAATTTGGTGCTCAAGTACCGTGGCTGTCTCGCACAAACACATTCAAGAGGAAATGGAGTTCCCCAGCATTACATCGCTTGGCACTCAAGACATCGCTATGCTGCCAAGATCGAGCGTAAATTGCTAAGCATAGTTTGGTGACTTTGGATCTCGCAAATCCATGCAAGGGGCCCCCAACCGAAGAACAAGGGGCAAGGCCAAAGCAATGCGACTTTCCGAACAACACCACAAATCCAAAGAAGGACATAGGGAAGTGGTGTGAATTTTCCATAATAGCCCCCACTCACAAAGACAAATGAGTGTCGGGCCAAATAAAGTTCCTTTGGTGGTCGAACTAAAGGCACCGATCGTATGCATTTTCTCGATCCCGAGTTAGAACCATGAAAAAGGCAATGAAAAAGGGAAGCGATCATCGATGCGGATCCTGCGCTATTGCTATGCCACCACCAAGATCCAAAAGGAGGGTCCAGAGGATCCAGATGAGGGGGAGCGCCTCTTCCGACGTAGATGTGGGTGAAGGGTTCTCCGCCGCAGCTTTCGTCGATAGCGTAAGCCAAAAGAACCTCATTTTAGCCAGAGGTCGTGAAGCGGCTCGCCTACCAACCATAGCACACCCGCTGTACCCGTATACCACTCGGGTGGCTCCACCTAGGGAGAGATCTCTCGCGATCCGCCGCTAGTGGCCGCCTTCCATACAAAGCATCGCCATTCACTTTGATGAGGTATTGTGTGATGTTGCTCTCTTGATGTAGTCGATGTATTATTGGGCCAACCATACTTGTGGAGGCGACATGCTCGTGTATGAGTCTCAGGCCTCGTGGCTCGTTATTATTACTTTGGGAAATAATCTTAGCATAGGATACCCGAGGTGGTACCGCCCCCGTCATCTCTTTGACTACTGCAAAACAACGCAAAGAAGATTGTTTCCCAAACCAGGAAATTCATTTTCCTTACAACTCACTCACGGAAAGAAAAGTATTGTGGCCACAAACTTCAAACATGGCTCCTTTGCACTGACGAGAGCAGATGGACAAAGTCATGGAGGAATATGAGGAAGTTTTCCCCTCACTCATAGAGGTTCCTCTACACTCGTCAGACAAGCACTCCATTGATCCGACTCCCAACGCACCACCGCCTCGATGTTTCCATGCATCCTCGTTTAACTACACATACGTAATCCAAACATGTACTATCTCGAGGCTATCGATAAAGAAAACCAAATTTACTAAATGCATCCAAAGATGTCCACCTCACAGTCCTTGACATCTTCAACACATCTAATACTCAGCTTCACTAGAATTTGCCTCATCTCATGGAGGATCTCAACGCAATGGGGACCATTGCTTCCTAAGGAGGGAGGAATGATCCAGTGGATATCTATGTCACCCACCTACTCCATTTCTGACTAGCACCATCAATTCTCTTGCAGCCTCTCCACATACAAGACCACTTACTATTTTTAGCAGTGTTTTCGTGTCCTCCACTTCCTGAGCCGTTTCTTGGGCCTTAATGAGCCAGGTGGGATATTGGTGGCCACCCACCTATTCCATTTGAACCCCCACCATCGCTCTCTTTCAATTTTCAAGTTACAACAAAACTTACTATTTTTATGCGCTTTTTTTGGGTCCCGAACTTCCCGGAGTCAAGCTTTGAGGCCCCAAACGACATTTTTTGGGAAACTGAGAGCAACATGGGTCCATGGACCGATGTTGCTCATTCAAAAATTGAAGTCCCTCGATAGATCTTTCTAACGAGCTATTGAGCGCATCAACCGAGATCGGTGCCAAAGTCATGCTCCTGGAAGTTGAACCACCAATTTACCCAAACGGCGCCCTACGCGTTTTGGCACCTCATCTCCTACTGCTAGGTTTTTTGGACGTTTTAGATTCTACATTGTTTCTCAACAATAAACAAAGCCCTCGAGCCTCATTGTAACACAAATTTTCTCGAGGGTCTCAGTAGCCATCACATCTCTTCTCGAGATTCGCTACCAAGACCCCTAGCTATTTTATTTCCATTATGCCCGTAAGTATATTTCTCGTTATTTGATATTAATGAAATGAAGCATTATTTCCGCCGCATCTCTATGTTCATGGTTATTTCTATATTCTCAAGCGTATCCCCGCATAAATCCCGATCAGTGGTATCGTAGGGGGGTCTCGGTTTCTTTCTTTGTTTTTCTTTGCATGTCCCCAACGTGGTCGTGTATAAGGAGTTAGGGCTCGATCTCGTTGAACCCTTGCAAGATCGCCCTCGCAAACCCCGACGACCTCCCATTGCGAAGAAAAGAAAGACGCAGGGAGCAGGAGATCCTATCAAAATACTTCGACGAGGCCCTCGAGAAACAAAGGAACGTGATGATGGATAACTTTGCTCAAATCCTTCAACGATCGCCCACATATGGCGATCCCGCATCCAAATGCCCACTGAGGCGCCACTCCCTTTCAAGGTACGTAAACTTTGGACATTCCTATATTTGAAGGAAAAAATAGATGCTACGACAGTCAGATAGATGGTTAAATTTGTTGGGAAAGGGTATTTCTGGTCCATGACTTCTCCGACCGAGAAAAGATTATTTTTTGCACTCAAAGCCGCCCCCATGTCAAAGACTCGGTGGGAAAACCTATCGTGAGCAAGAGGGCGATAGGGGAACCCTCTCTGTTTCTGCCACACCCACTTGGAATTCGTTCTCCGAGATGGCATCAAGGAACAATATTACCCCCGTGGGGAGCTATGAGGACAAATACATCCAATGGACCACGCTCGCGCAACAAAAAGGATCAAGATGTGCATGAACCGACGAACTGCTCCATACCCCCGCGCACAAAGTTGGGTATTAAAGATTCAGTAGAGACATTTGGTGCTCAAGTACCGCGGTTGTCCCGCACAAACACATTCAAGAGGAAATGGAGTTCCTCGACATTACATCGTTTGGCACGGCATATCGCTATGCCGCCAAGATCGAGCAGTAAATTTCGAAGCGAAGAAGCGAGACTTTGATCCCAGCAAATCCGAAAGGGGCCCCCGAACCGAAGAACAAGGGGCAAGGCCAAAGCAATGCGACTTAACAACACCACAAATCCAAAGAAGGACATAGGGAAGTGGTGTGACTTCATAATAGCCCCCACTCACAAGACAAACGAGTGTCGGCCAAACATCTTTTTGGTGGCCGAACTAAAGGCACCCGACCGATGCATTTTCCGATCCCGAGTTAGAACTAGTACAAAGGCAATGACAAAAAGGGGAAGCAGCATCATTGATGCGGATCCCATGCCATTGTTGCCACCACCAAGATCCAAAAGGAGGGTCCAGAGGATCCAGATGAGGGGAGCGCCTTCCAGCCGCAGATGTGGGTGAAGGGTTCTCCGTCGCAGCTTTGCTCGTCGATAGCTGTAAGCCAAAAGAACCTCATTTCAGCAGAGGTCGTAGCTGCTCTGCCTACCAACCATAGCACACCCGTGGCACAGTATACCATCTGGGGTGGCTCCACCCAGGGAGAGATCTCCGTATCCGCCAGCAGCTGCCGCCTTCCATACAAAGATCAAGCCATTCACGGATGAGGTATTGTGTGATGTTGCTCCTCTTGATGTAGCCGATGTATTATTGGGCCAACCATACTTGTGGAGGCTTACATGTTGTGTATGAGTCTAGGCCTCGGGTCGTTATTATTACTTTGGGAAATAACTTGTACAGATACCGGTGGTACCGCCTCCCGTCATCTCTTTGACTATCGCAAAACAACGCAAGAAGATTGTTTCCCAAACCAGAAATTCATTTTCCTTACAACTCACTCACTGGGGAAAGAAAAGTATTGTGGCCACAAACTCGAAACAAGGCTCCCTGCACGGCCATAGCAGATGGACAAAGTCATGGAGGAATACGAGGAAGTTTTCCTCACTCATAGAGGTTCCTCTACACCTGTCAGGACAAGTACTCCATTGATCTCGACTCCCAACGCACCACCGCCTCGATGTTTCCATGCATCCCGTAACTACACATACGTAATCCAAACATGTATTGTCCGAGGCCGAGAGAAGAAACCAAATTTACTAAATGCATCCAAGCGATGTCCACCCGTGCAGTCCTCGAGCATCTTCTAAACACATCTAATACTCAGCTTCAATAGAATTTGCCTCATCTCATGGAGGGATCTCAACGCAATGGGGACCATTGCTTCCTAAGGAGGGAGGAATGATCCAGGGATATCTGTACACCCACCTACTCCATTTGGACTAGCACCATCAATTCTGCACTTTCCTCCACATACAAGACCACTTACTATTTTTAGCAGGTTTTCTGGTCCTCCACTCTGAGTCGCTTTCGGCCTTAATGAGCCAAGTGGATATTAGTGGCCACCCACTCTATTCCATTTGAACCCCCCACCATCGCTTCCTCAATTTTCAAGTTACAACAAAACTTACTATTTTTAGCAGCTTTGGGTCCCGAACTTCCGAAGTCTGCTTTGAGGCCCTAAACGATCATTTTTATGGGAAAAACTGAGAGCAACATGGGTCCATAGATCGATGTTGCTCGCTCAAAAATTGAAGTCCTCTGATAGATCTTTCTAACGAGCTATTGAGCGCGTTAAACTGAGATCGGGTGCCAAAGTTATGCCCCCGGAAGTTGAACCACCAATTTACCCAAACTAAGCGCCCAGCGCTTTGGCGCCTCATCTCCTACAGTTAGGTTTTTTTGGACGTTTCGCATTCTACATTGTTTCTCAACAATAAATAGGCCCTCGAGCCTCATTGTAACACAAAGCTCGTAGGTCTCAGAGCCATCACATCTCTTTCTCGAGATTCGCTACCAAAGACCCTTAGCTATTTTATTTCCATTATGCCTCGTAAGCATATTTCTGTTATTTGATATTAATGAAATGAAGCATTATTTCCGCCGCATCTCTATGTTCATGGTTATTTCTATATTCCGTTGCGTGCTCTCGCATAAATCCGGATCAGATGTGGAACTTCACTTTCTTCAACTCATTGTGCAAAAGGATCTACAGGAATATGCATAACAACTGACTCTCCGACCTGGGGTGTACATCTCACAACCGCGTAATGACATGCCATGATATTTGCTGCCTCCCGTCCTTCACTCAATTAATATTTAGTAATGGCGCAAATTGATTCGTGCTTAAGGAAGTGTGCGATCGATCTGACTTTAATGATCTAGTAGGGTCGACACTCAGGTCAGCCAAACCGATGGAATGTCTTCAACATGGTAAGTTTCTAGTATCGTCTATCTTCACTTCCGCCATGCAATGTTTTTTTGCTTGAGCAAGCTCTAAGGCAACACAGAGGAAAGTTTGATCTCATACCTTTCTATCACACTAGCTCTATTAGGGTATGTATTTGTCTTTCTACTATCTCCTCTCCTTATTGATGTTGTAAAGGTTTTGTATAGCTCGCGAACAAGCTGCGTTCTTTTGATTCTACTAATGGGTGCTAGCTTGTTGTTCCTCTATTTCACCTCGTAGAACCTTGTTTTCGAGACCCATGTCATTTTTCTCGGTTTGCTTATCTACTTTCGTTGTAATTCCGCGCGAATCTACCTTCCTTTGTGTTCGGTTAGTGGAAAGTCAATTATCCAAGGTTTATTTGGCATCAATTCCATGTTCAGATGTTGGAAGGTTTTTGGAGAATTATCCTTCCTTTTGTCTCATAGTCATGGATGGATTAAGCGTTTTCTTTTCCGTGTTAATTTCGCTTCATCTCGTTTTCTGCTGTGGTCGGGTTTTTTACAACTATGTTTATCGAAGTCAATGGATCAGTTTATGGTAGTTTCTCTCGCATGGTGGCACTTGGGGTGGAAGGCGTCTTTTCAGATCCATTTTCTAAATCTTGAGCATTCGTCCTTTCCTGGGCTTTTGATCTTTTTGCCTGTTCCTTCCATTGATAGGAGATGCTGGTTTTGCGCCTTGTTCTCTCGTAGGGTTGCATACTCTGTTTACCCCTCGTTTCTTCTCTCGCGGGACCTGGTTCACTCGCATTTTTAAAGCCGCGTCTCGTGCCGCTCACCCGGCTATGTTCTTCCTGCATTCTCTCGCTACCCACCCCGCTTACTTTCAAACCGTTACCAATGTTTTAATTGTTTATTCCCGCTTGTATTTGTCTCATACATAGGCCACTCTCCCTCATGGGGAAGCGTCGTCTTGTCATTTTTTCTCGCTAAAGGCAAACAAATGTAATCTAAATTTCTTTAGACTAGTTCAAAAAAACGTGGTCTGAAGTCACGCCAAGAGGTTTTAGAAAACCTCATAGTCAACTATGTTCTTGGCAACTCCTCCACCCGCTAGGGCGTGAGATTTGAGGCTAGGAACAAGAAATCCATACTAATCCGTGAGGATAATGAAGTGGGAAGAAGAAATAATGAACTTTATTACCGATCCTCGGTAACACTAGGGGTCGTCTAAATTTGTTCCAAAGAAACTATCCATACTTACTCGGATAGTCAAGTGTCTTTTTGGCCAAGGCAATGCGCATTTTCCCCTCTTACTCTAGCAAGGATTGAGCCAAACATTGTGGATTTGCTTAGGATATTCAACCGCTTGAATCACATCAAAAATTACACAAGACGCTACCGATCATATCGCGAGAATCGTATAATCGTGTGGGCCGTAATGGAAAAACAACTTCAGTAGATGCAGCAAGTGGACATGCCTGGTTCCACCGTCAAGGACCATGCTCCTGTTTATTCCTCTGATGGCTAGTTTCAAATACAATTTGCTCATGGTTTTTAGATGCATTTTGGTTTTTTGTATGGATATCTTTTAATTCCCCAACTTCTAGATAATTGTGTAATAGGGCAGTTAGCTAAGGAGACTCATGGACGAATGAAACAGTTTCAATTTTGGCTTTCTTTTAATGCTTTGAGGTGGCCAACAAACCTGGTTTCCTATGGGCAGGTTGAGGCCACAGTCTGGATTTTATTTTTGTAACCTACTTTCAAATTATAAATAGAAAATAGCGAGAGGTACAAGTCAAAAAAAAAAAAAAAAATATTAACCAATAATATCACAATTAGTTATGTTTATTATAACTTTATTATTAAAAATATTAATAATATTCTCTTCTAATAACATATTAACTAATTTACTAAGTGCCTTTTTCCACCAATCTTATATAATTTTTATTAATGCATAAAATTTATTTTTTTTAAACAAAAAAATATTAATTAATAATATTACCATTAATTATATTTTATTATAACTATAATATTATAATTTTCTAGAATGTTAATTATTTTTAAAATATTAATAATATAATCTCTTTATAATAATAAAGATGTTAATTATTTTAAAAATATTAATAATATAATCTCTTTATAATAATAATATTTAATAGCAATAGTAATACTTGCAATATTATTATTTATTTTAAAGTATTAGATTTTTAATATTGTAACGATTCATTTTTCTTATATTTGGTCTTACTCATTTAATTTGATAAATTTTCTTAATAATTTTTTAGATATTTTATTTATAAATTAATTTAATTTCTCTTTATCTATATTTTTTAGTTTATAATTTTTAACAATGGGAAATCTTCATAAAAGTTGAATATTTCAATTCTTCATAACACAATTAACTCTAAAAACTAGATAGAACATTTCAACTCTTTATAACACAATTAACTCGGAAAACTATTCTACACTAATTCAAGCATCATTAAGGATTGGAATTAACATGACTCAAAAGTTAGGATAACAAAAACCATTTTACACTAATTCAAACATCATTAAGGATTGGAATTAACTTGACTCAAAAGTTAGGATAACAAAGGAAGCATGAGAAATATGATGGAGATTAACATGACTCAAAAGTTATAGTAACAAAGGAAGCCTCGCAACTATGGGAAATGGATTTTTATAGTTGGGTGTTAATGATTAGCATGATTAAAATGTTTCATAATGGGCATGGTTAATACAAAGTGATAGTAGATTGAGTTCAGACTTGACATAGAAATTGAATGCATAGATAATAGCTAAAACACATAGTTACAATTCGAGCATGATTAATACACATTGGAGTGTAGATTGAGTCGAGACTTGAAATACAAATTAAATGCATAAATAATAGCTAGCACACAGTTACAATTTGAACATGATGAATTGTAGATTGAGTTCAAACTTAAGATACAAATTGAATGCATAGATAATAGCTAGCACACATAGTTAAAATGTATGATAGAAACTCCAAAATCAACCAAATTAAGGAAGACATTATCATGAGGAGTGTCCAACTGCGAACAATCCTAAGAGATGTATGATCGAAACCCCATGAGAAACCAAACTAAGGTAAATATTACGTACATGAAGTGTGTCCACCTGCCCAAGGCAACTTGCAAACGAGAGTCACAATAGAAAGGTTCTACCTAGTGTTTTCAGCCCATTACCACAAAAACCTGCTACATGTGTCATGGTGAGAAGAAATCGGTCGACCACCCACTGTAATGCATAGCGAACAAACATGGTCCTCGACACCACCTTCTTTGGCCAAGGTTTTTCAAGTCCCTCTTAACCTGGTAGTAAGAGGTCTCCTTCAAGAGACTTGAAATGAGTGTCATCATGCAGAAAATATCAGTGTTAGGAGTAAACAAAGGGGCCACGTCACGATACAATTCTTAGCTTAAAGTTATTCGTGTTACCTGTTTTCATGATAGCGTGCCGCAAATGGGCACGAAGAAAATATCCGTGATACAGATGGGAAAACTTAAGGCAAGTGGCCAGCATAAATTATTGTAACCCCGATATAAACATTAAGGGATTAAGTTAAATGTAAAAATTATTGAAGGCAACTAGTATTCTGGAGTTTTTTTTTTTTCAGAAGAAAAAAAACGTTGTTATATAATATTTAAAATATATGATAGTACATGTTCACCATTACATTCTCAGCTGAAAAAACATATCAGCAAGAAAAACCCAAATTTCCATATACATGCAAAAATTACCCATCTGATAAGAGAAGTAATTCGATGTACTTGGCAAGCAAAATTACGGGCAAGTTTCCAGGCCCATACAGATAGTATCTTGACATCCCTGTATAAGACAAGAGATAAAGACATACAGATTGTATGTAGACATCCCTGTATAATACACGACATAAAGACATATAATATAGAAACTACATGGTGGAAAGTCAAAAACGGGATTAAAATGACGATTGCTGATAGACCAAAAACGCACAGTGAGAGACCGATATCCCAAGATACCCCTTTGAACAACCTGGAACAGGCTCGCTTGCAAAAACATTTGACAGGCTCGCTTGTGAAAAGAAATGCAATATGAGGAGAGAAAATACAGGCTCGCCTGGTTGTAAGTTGGAAAAATGATCAGCTTCAAAACAAATCTTGTCTCGGTTTATGAGGATCGCCCTATCGAAAAACTTCAATACCATTACCGGCTCACTTGATGAAGATCGCCGCCGGTAACCCAAAAGAACTCATAAATAACGAGGTTCAATTGGTATATGAGAGAAAATAACGGCTTATCAAACGAGTGAGAAGAACTCATAAAGAACAGGTTCAATTGTTATATATGAGGGAATACTGACAGCTTATCAAGCAAATGAAGACTTTGTATGAACCCAAACAGATCATCCTATGGAGATATGAGAACTTCAAAATCACCTGTTAGTAAGAAGAAAAACTTGTATCAAACAGGTTAACCTATTTCAAGGAAGATATATAATCGAAATAACAAAAATGTGGACAGGAAAGAGAAGGATAGTAGCTGTTCCAATATGCGCAGAACCCATCATGGAATTGGGATAGTTGAGTTCCAGATCTGTTGACCATCCTTGAACTGGTGAATATACATAATCCCGAAATATGCATTTATACCTTTTTTGGAAAGGGCATCATCCCTCGTATTATTTTCCCTGTAAATATGATTTATAGGAGGAAAATTTAGAATCTGCCACATTCTATATTCCCACCTTCTCCATCCCTGAAGTACTGAGTTCTGAATATGATGTGTGCGAGTAATCCATCCAATCACAATCAGAGAATCACCATAAAAGTTGGGATTTTGTAGTTGAAGGTTAGCAGCCGCATAGAGACCACCCCAAAGAGCCATAATTTCTGCCTTATTATTTGATCCAGGACCTCCATTCCAGAAGATATGAATTCTCTCACTCTGTGACAATTTAATCCAAACCCCACATCCCGTGTTGCCATCAGCAGATGCCCCATAAAAATAGATGGAAGGTATGGCAATCTCATGTGGTCTGCATCGAAAGGATCCATCAGTGATCACTTGGGAGGGAACCGACCTGTCCTCAATCCAATTTATAATGTTGGAGAAAATGATATGCAGGTGAAAAGGCTTATCTTCAAAAATCAGATTATTCCTTCCATTCCACACCTCCCACATAAAGAAAAAAGGAAGAGACTTAAATTTACCATGGAGCGTGTCCCATTCCATTACCGTGGACATGAAATCAGAAGAGGACCAGTTTGGGTTCAAAAAGAAGGGGGCGAATAGGCGCCAAATTTTTTTAACAAATGGACAGCTAAAAAAAATATGGGCAATGTTTTCAGCCGCCAAACAACATAGAGCACATCAATTGGGTCCCAGAATTCCCCTCTTGTTGAGTTTGTCCCAGGTAAGAATCTTTCCGCGCCATACCAGCCAACCGAAAAGAGTTATCTTGGTGGGGATCTTACGACGCCAGAAGGAATAGAAAAGCTTGGATGACATTCCACTATTTTGAGTATGGATGATATTCCTGTATACTTCTTTAACAATGACAACATCATTTTTCATAGGCCCATTCTAAATGATCCTATCACCCCCCAGGGAATGACAGAAACTATCACTTCTAAAAGAATCTCTGATGAATTCCCATTCCGAAGCCTCTATCCTAGCCAGACCAAGCTGGTCAGCTGTTTTGAATATCGGGGCGCCGAAAGACCAGCATCTTATAGTATGTGACAAAAATAAAAATCCCCTGTGTGAAAGACGATGAAGAAGGCGTGGGGAGAGGCAATTCTGTGGCGGAAGCGACATAATAGAATTGTAAGCCAATGGCATTCGACCACCATCGCAGAACCTCCAAGTCAAACTACCATATACAATACATAACACCTTTTTCAAACCTCCCTAAATAGCAGAAAAAGTCCGTGGGAAAATCAAATCCCGATAGATAAGTTGATGAAGGATGTCCCCCTCAATATACTTGCATCTGATTATAGTACTCCAAATGTTGTCCCCATTTATAGCACGCCAAAAAGATTTAATCAACAAAGCTGTATTAAAAAATTGAGTATTTAGATAACCCCATCCATTATGATCTTTAGGTCTGCAAGTAACATCCAATTGGCAAAGGCGATATTTTTTCTCCATATTAGCTCCGCCCCACAGAAATTGTGCAATAGTGCTGTTAATCATATCCACAATCTTGGCAGGCAGATAGTAAAGATGGCCCCAATAGACCATCAATTGTGATAGGACCCCTTGTATGAGGATGAGTCAGCCACCCAGAGACAACTATTTATGTGTCCATCTTTGTATACGAGCCCTAAAATGCTCAATAATCCACATCCAGTCCCTAATTTTATATCCACAGGGTTTAATGTTAAAACCAAAATATTTAAATCCTTCTGTAACAAGCTGTGTGTGGACCCCCAAGAAGTCTGCAATAAATTGAATCTCTTGTAAATTACCCTTCTCATATAGCAAAAAGGATTTGTCTTTGTTGATCCCTAAACCTGTGGCAGAATCAAACCTCATTAGCACAAGATGCAAATAGAACCAGTGATTCCTGATGAGGTAACCAAATAACAACATATCATCTACAAAGAGAGAATGAGTTGTGGAGACAGACTCAGAAAAATAAAAACCTTTGATGATACCCCTCTGTTTTGCATTATGTAAAACCTTACTAAACCCATCCAATATGAGGATAAAGATGAGCGGTGAGAGAGCACATCCCTAACGAAGTCCTCTAGCAGCCTCAAAGAAATGTGTGGGCACACCATTTACCAAAACAACATACCTAACTGTTGTAATGCATGACATAATCCATCTAATGATTCTAATTGGCAGGCCAATTTTGAGTAATACTAGTCTAATATAAGACCAGTCAATTGAATCATAAGCTTTGTGCAAATCAACCTTCATGACCAGTGCCTCCCTCCTTTCCATATGCATAGAGTGAAGGAATTCCTGTGCGATGGCAACCGCATCATGAATTGAACGTCCTTGTAGAAATCCATACTACTCCAAGCAAATGTGTTCTGATACTGTAGCCCTGATGCGATTTGATATAATCTTGGAATTTATCTTGTACATTAGATTGTAGAGCGCAATCAGTATGAAGTCAACAAAGGACTGCGGATCAGCCACCTTTGGGATTAATGCAATAAAGGTGAAATTTAAATTCGCAGGCATATGACTGCTTTTACGGATGAATTCCACAACCTCCGTAAGCTCAACACCGATTAAATCAAAGAAAAAGGAGAAGAATTCCGCAGGCCAGCCATCCGGCCCCGGGCACTTATCGGGCGCAAAAGATTTTAGGACCCTGTGTACTTCATTCCCAGTAATTTCCTTATCCAGTTCTGAGATAGCCTCCTGATTAAACATTCTGGCGATATGGTTGAGGACCCACGTTTGATTTTCAAAATCAACGTCCTGTTCTTTTTGGTAGAAATTAGATAAATGGAAAAAAGCTTCCTTTTGAATCTTTGTTGTGGAAATGGTGAAACTGCCATTAGATTTTTTGATACACCATATTGCATTCCTATCCCGCTTGTCAGAAGCACATTTGTGAAAAAATTTGGTGTTAAGATCACCATCCTTAAACCAGCAGATCCGACTTTTAAGCTTCCAAGTCGTCTCTTCGATACCCAGTATCTCTCGCCTTCGAATCCCCAACTGCTTGAGCATGGAATAAGATTCTCCATCAGGAGCAGTGTTGATGAAATCTTTGTAAATGGCCTCCATCCGAGAATTAATATCCTGCAATTCTGCCTTAAGGGACGCTTTTTTTTTCCATTTCCCGGCCTTCTTTAATAAATGAAGTTTGTGCTGAAAGCTATCCAAGAGCCCGAGCTCTTCAACCCCGGAGGCTTGTTTCCATATTGTATTTACAAGTTGTACATATGCCACATCATCAAGCCAAACCCGATTGAACTTGTATGGAAGCCCCTTATTCTTCAACCATATATTCCAGGATATTGTAATAGGCATATGGTCAGATATGTCCGAGACCAATACCATTGATCTAGGAGCACCCCATCTATCAATCAGATCGTCCTTAACAATAGCCTGATCAATTATTTTGCCAATATAGTTATCCCCTGTTCTGTTGTTGGTCCATGTAGGCATCATTGGACAAGGCCTAATATCCACCATATGAAAATTAAGGAGCATATCATTCAGAAAGTTTGTAAGAGGATCCATTCGGGCCCTGTTCTCCCATATCTCATCAGATTGTAAAGTGAAATTTAAATCCCCCATCAAGATCATATTTGGCAACTTAATAATTCCAGAATCCCGCATTCTGAGCCAGAAATGTAGCCTGTTTGAATATGGAGCATACATATTGATAATATTGATCGGTCCATCCATGCCTCGCATATGACCAAACAACGGAATTCCACCAAAAAACCTGAAAGCATTAAAAGAAAACTAAGACGGATCCCACATAGCAATCAGCCCACCCGAGTGTCCATTTGAATCAATGGCCACCGTAGACCACCCTCTCATGAAACTCAAAAAAGTTTTTATAGCTTTCTCTCTACGACATAGAGTCTCCTGTCCCAAAAAAATGCAGCACTTGTTATCAACAATCAACTCCCATAGGCAATGTGATTTGGGGGCATCGCCCATCCCCTGAAAATTCATTGACAGAATGAGGGTCATGGGGAACTAGATTCAGGGTGACTTGCTCTAAGCGGCCCAGAACCCACCCAGTTGCCATCAACAGCCGAGATGGGAATATCATTATAATTTTCCCCCTCATCCGAAAACAGAGAAATTGATTTAAACTTTCCCCTTGCTAATCTGTTTGAATTCTTTGGCTTTTTCCTAATTACGACAGAGGAAGAGAGTCTCGTGACTCCATGCCCTTAGGTGGTCGATCAAATATTGTTAATGCAGCTAAATCAATATTAGGGTTTCCTAGCAAGGAGTCAATATCACTACCAATCGAATTCCTAGGTGATTCGGGAGGATATACAGGGTCAGCAGGGTCGGAACTATTTATAGGAGACTCTGCAGGACCACCCTGGGAAGTATTTGGGTTGACAGATGGTTCTCCCACCGAGAGGTTCGTACCATGCAAAAGCGGTGGGTCAACAATTTTAGATGGGCTAGTAGAGAGACCAGAAATATTGACAGCGACCCCATGAGGAGGGTTTTGCATGGGGGGGCCGTAATATGAGTAGGAAAATTGGTGGAGTGCAGAATGGTAGGCCGATGCAGAATTGGTGGGCTGGAATGGTTATTTGAAGGAGAAATATTGGTTTCAGGGGATAGAACCCTATTAATCTCCGTAGGGGATCTATATTGAGGCTTATTCCTATCAGCACCAGACTTAGATATCATATTCCTATCATTATACTCTTCAGCAGAGACAAAAGCTACATCCTCCGAGGAAGAAGGAGAAAGATTACCTGTAGATAAGCCACCCAGATTCGTCGTAGACACTTGATTCAGACCTCTAACCTCAGCACCACCAGCAATAGCGCCATTGGATCGTTCCATCAGAGCCATACTGTAGAACCAATGTAAAGACCACGGAAGGGCCGTTCTATCATGGCTGGTGGATTCAGATGTACATAGGGTATCATTGAAGTGCCTGTCCGTATCATTGGCTGAGTTTTTTGCGGTGTATCTCGACTGAAGTTTTCAATTTTTCTGTGGCCGGACTTTTTTTAATTCTTCAAAAGGTAATGTTTGGTTGGATTATTTTGGAAAAGTCCGTTTAATTTTATTTTTTTCAAAGCTGGTTGATGTATTGCAATGTATCTGGCCTGAAGTATTATGTGAATAAACTCGTGTTAAATGTTTTGGCTTTTTAATTCTTCAAAAGGTAATGTTTGGTTGGATTATTTTGGGAAAGTCCGTTTTTAATTTTATTTTTATGGATTTGATGTATTGCAATGTATCTGGCCTGAAGTATTATGTGGACTAAACTCGTTTTAAATGTTTTTAACAAGTGAAAGTTTGGCCTGAATTATGAAGTTAACAAACTCTGCTTTGATTTTTAAAAGGTATAGCTGGGCCTCAATTACTACGTTGATAAGCTGTTTTAATTTTTTTAAAAGATAATATTTTGGTTCCGAACTTTTCTGGGGCCAGGGTACTTTTGATAATCTAGACTAAATTTAGACTTTCACTGTTTTTATACTAAGTTATATATTGCCTTTTTTAATATTATATATATAATATTTTGTTTTTAAAATAAATTAAAAAAATTATTATTTTTAATAAAGTTGTGAAAGAAATGAAAAGTACAACAATCAAATATTTAATTAATATTTTAATAGTTAATTTAATTTAGATAATTGTTTTTAAAGAATTAATCACATTATTAGATTTGATTCAATTCTAATAATGAGATTAATCGAAAGACATTTATCTAAATTATGGTTCTAAAAGTCTTAGATCTAAGTTAATAATATAAATTGATTAAATTAATAAAATAAAATAAAATCCATTTTATAAGAACTTCTTATAATAATAAATGAGGTAAAGTTTTGGGGTTAGTTATTCTTTTGAAATAAAATTAAGTATTTGTTCAAGGATAGGCTTTTGTTTTGTTTTCTTTTAAATTATGGTGATTTGCTAACATGTTTGAATAATATAGGGTTTAAGTTAAATTTTTCCAACTTTATGAAAAGTATATCCAACAAAGCACAAGTCATGTTGCTAAGTCAAGATCACAAAAATGGGAGGTCATATCATCATCTCAAACATTCATAGATCAGTTCTTCAATTTAGCAATCAAGTAGGGCTTCCTAAGTCCCATACTCAAAGTTTTAATGTAGCTATGCTTAAAATTGAGTATAAAAGAAATTCCTCTATTTATAGAACCATTATGAAAGAAGTTAAGGTGAGGCTAGAGTAAGAGCTATCATTCAATTGTGGGACCCCTTGTTAGGCTTAAGATCATCGGAAATTGTCGACAATAATAAAAACTAATCTCCTATGTTGTTTCATTGACGTCAATTTTTTTTAAGTTTGAGCACTATTGCAATAAAGATGTAAGACAACATTATTTCGAACATTCGGAACATTAGAGTTAGTTGGAAGAAATTGATTGTGATATAAGAGTTTAGCAAGGTTTTCCCTATCCTTTACCTTTGTTGGTGCATATATTGACAAGTTAGGAGGGTTGTTTAAAAGAAGAAAGTTGTTTCTCAATTATTTTAATTACTAGTGTCCATCTTTCTTCATTATATTGATGATATTGTTCTTATGGTGAGGATTCCCTATGATATTGACTAGAAGCTAAACATTATAATTATTTGAACTATAGTATAGGTATGACTATTAATACTAACAAAAATAAAGATTATGATAGTTAAAGCCAAAAATATTATTTAAGATGAATTTTTTGTATGACAACATCACCATGGATGAAGTGACTTTATAGAAAATATTTAGAATCAATCATCTAAGATTAGCAATTGTAATCTTTAGAAAATGATAAGTGAAGTCTAAAAGCTTATTATGGACTCAAGATAAAATTGTAACTGATGAAATTTTAGATGTGAGTTAAGAATAAACCCCTTTGAGATTATCATCACTCATACTATGTCATATGGTTGTGAATTTAGGGACTACAACCACTATAGAATAATGGAAAAATATGAAACTAATACAAAAATGTTTTATAACTTATAATCACAAAACTAAGAAGCCAACCTATCCCATCATCCTCATAGAAGAGATCCTTTCCCCATTGAAAAAATCAATATCACATGAAAATTAATATATCGAATAGGATCCTCGGATGCGGGTGCTTAATAGAAGATTATACGATGCCCAGGCTTGTCGGTCGGCACGTGGCGGGCCACATGGCCACCCATAATACACCAACAATTGTCATTTAAGAGCTTTGTGTCACCACAGAAATTGCATTACCATTGCAAATGTCGAAATTTGCTCCTTTGCCTCAAAATGATGCTCCTGTAGCTCATTTGCCTGGTTATATTCTTCGACCTTACGGTTTTCTCTTGGCCTCTTGGTCTATGCCTCTCCATTCTTCTCCTCTGCAAGTTATTGCCCCCAGTGTGAGCCGATCTCTCGCACGGCGCGAGGGAGACACTGGGTCTTCGGCTATTTGCATTGAATTTCTTCGGAGCTACCAATACTCGCAGAGCATCTCTACCATTGCACCTCTGCCTCGCCTCACCACCTCCTGAAACCGATCGTGGTGGCCACCACCTTGCTTGTTTACCTCCGAGCACACCATCCACCCCTTTTGCACCGGTATGCCACGACTCGACATCGCATGCGATGAGGCATGTCTGTGATAAATTTATCTTTGCCGTCTATCGCCTTATGCTCGATCCAGGTTCTTCATATTCTTCTTGGAGACTTCTTGGGGTAGGTACCTTTGACACCCGCGACGGACGCGGTCGCTTGGATGGTGCATCACCTTCTCCAAAGCTCGACTTTCTCTGTCCTCGAGCTTTCTTCGCAACCTCGCCTGCGCTTGGTCCCCTCGTCATTTCACACACCCCCAACTCTTGCCCAATTCCACTTTCATTGCTCCTTCATTGTCCTCATGTTGTAGCCACCATCTCGGTTTCCTTCGAGAGGAGCTTGTGAGTTCCGAGCCACGGTCTGCCGTGCAGCAAAAGCGCCCTCGCATTGACCTCGCTCCTCTGTGGATGAGGAGAAGCAACATGTTCTGGCAAGCACAATTTGCGCTCATACAATAGCGGCGGCCTAGAAACAACAAAGATGGCAAGGAGTAGAGCAAGCGGGCCCATGGGTAAAGGTGGTGAAGCCATAGCACCTCGACATGCTGCACTTGCCACCCCGGGATCTTGGCGCCGATGATGAATCTGAGATGTCTCATTGTCGAAGAGACACCTCCTATGCCCCATGACACCTAGGCTATCGGGTTTTCTCTTGGTTTATGGATCTCAACATCATAATTTTGTTAAATATTATTATCTATGTTTGGCACAATCAATTTTGTTTGTATAAATTTGGTTTCCTCACGTGAGGCGGTGACTCAAACTCTCTTTGGGTTGTTTCCCTTGTGTGGGTAGCTCCTTTTTCTTTGTTTTGTTGCAAACTATGCCATTGACATAGGCTTGAGCTGGAGGCCAGAGCTTCCATGTATATTATATTTAACTAATAAATTTAATCTTACTTATATTTAAATGTGAGATAAACAACATGGAGGACAAGATCATTCCTAAGATTGTGTCAAAATGTAGCCAATACCACATATTGCTCGATTAGGGTTGACATACATATCCCAATTCTAGGCTAAATCATTGGTAAATAAAGGAGAATGTAACTTCAAAAATAAAAATAATGGCAAAAATAGTATTACATCTAAATTTAAGGATAAACTATGATACGATGAATAATTAGAAGGAAAAAATAATTTCAAGCTTTCATAAAATTGAGCATAAAAGAAATTCCTCTAATTATAGGACCGTTATGAAAGAAGTTGAGGTGGGGCTAGAGTAAGAGTTGTATCCAATAGCGAACCTTTTTAGAAACTAGATCATTTGGAGGTGTGTCAAGATAATAAAGCTAATCTCCTATGTTGTTTCATCGGCTTAGGAAAAAGATTTTAGATTTGAGCACTATTGCTAAAGATGTAAGACAACATTATTTCATTCATCGGGAATAAGGTTGGGTGGAAGAAATTGATTGTGATACAGGAGTTTAGCAAGGTTGTCCCCTATCCCTTACCTTTATTGGTGCATATATTGACAAGTTAGGAGGATCGTTTTAGAAGAAACAAGTTGTGTCTCCTTTATTTTAATTACTAGCAACATCCTTCTTCTTTATATTGATGATATTGTTCTTATGGTGAGGATTCTCTATGATCTTGACAATAAACCAAACATTCTAAGTATTTAGTATAGTATAGGTATGACTACTAACACTAACGGAATGAAGGTTATGATAGTTAAAGCCAAAAATATTCCTTAAGGTGAATTTTTTATATGGAAACATCACATTGGAGGAAGTGACTTCATAGCATTATTTGAGAATCAATCATCCTGAGGTTAACTAGAATTGTAATCTTAAGAAAGGATAAATTTAGGGTCAAAATCTCATTATGCACTCAAGAACACTTGTAACCTAATGAATTTTTTGTTGTGAGTAAGAATAAACACCTTTATGAGATTCTCATCCTCTGGCCTGTAGTTTGTGAGGAAGTTTTTGGACTACCTCCCTATAGAATAGTGGAGAATGATGGAGCTAATACAAAAGTGTTTTATAATTTATAATCACAAAATTAGGGAAATAAACCCCCGTCCTATCATCTTCATATAAGATATCATTATTCCCATTGACAAAATCATTATCACAAAAATTAATGTATAGGAACACGATAAACAACATGGAGGACAAGAGTTTCTAAGATTGTGTCATCTATACGATACCACCTATAGCTCAATTAGAATTGGCATAAATATCCCAGAGTCTAGACTAAATCATTAGGAAATAAAGAAAAAGGTAACATCACAAGAAATAAAATAATAGCAAAAATAATATTACATCTAAATTTAAGAAGAAACTATAATGCAATAAATAATTAGAAAGAAAAATAATTAAGACATTAAAAAGTTATTGATCAACCCTAATATAAGAGGTCAAAATCATTTTCTTTATTTTAACTAGCCTAGAGAAGAAAATTAACATTAAACAAATAAAAACAAATTATCATAAATCATAATAAAATAAAAATATTGTACATTAAATTATTATTTTTGTGAAACTAGAAAGTTAAAAATAAGAACATTTTATTTTAAAATATCATATACATGAAATTACAATTTTAAAATATTTATTAAAAAACTTCCTGATTTAATTTATCAAAAATATATTTTTTCTCTAATTAAAAAATTGAAAAACACAATTCAAATATCACCATTAAAATTATTTAAATTGCACTTTCAAATCTCTTTTCATCATACAGTACGAACCATATCATCAAAAATACCATGAATTATAATAAACCTTCAAACCCATTCCAATTATATCATTAGCTACAATACACCGTTAAGCACAATGTTAAAGGGTAAGCGATAACACACCGAACCATCGTGATTTTTTTGCTTAAACAGAGAATGAATATATATATATATATATATATATATATATATATATATATATATATATATATATATATATATATATAAATAAAAATAAGTTTTAATCATCAATATTAATATATAGGTAGGGTTATATTGTTTTCTTTCACTAAAAAATAATAATGTAATAATTTTTTTATTTTTATTTTTAAATTTTAAATAATAAATTTAATTTATTTAACAAATTAGACAGTTGTAGAATATAATTTTAATGATTTATTTTAATTTTATAAAATAAAATAAAATATTAAATTGAAATTATTAATACAGTGACATTTAAATGTTAGATTTAATTTATTAAATAATTTTAATTCCTAATCATGTTCTTAACTCTACTTTTCAATCATGTTTTACTTGTTTAATTATTTTGTAGTAAATTTATTATAATGCTAATTAAATATTCTTAACACATTGATTCTGGAGTGTTAGATATGTAAATTTGACATTTCGAGTATGTTGCATAGGGAGGAGAAAGTATTGCTTTGATTTTACTTTCCCACTTCCACATGCTTAACATAATATTTTTTAGAATTTTCTGTTTATGTTATTTTCAATTTCACATTGTAATATATGAGATTGTTATTATTTTCATTCTTTTTTTATATCATGAAATGTTAAATTTCAAGTAGTTTTATGCTTTTTTCTCTATTGGTTATTAAAGGCTTATTTATTTAATTTTTAAGTTATATTTCCTCAAAATAACTTGTAAAAAATAAACATTTAACAATTAACATCTTAAACATGTTATTAGGTAGGTGTTATCTGATCTTCTATAGGGAGGTAGATATTTTTGACCACCTCTGAGGAAAGAGTGATTTGTCTAAAGTTTTAAAAGTTTAAATTATAAATAATACTATACAATACTATACTAGAATAATAAAAAGCTGAAAACAATCATTTAGACTCAAGAGTACGAGAGTGGCGAGAGCCAATCTGTTTCATTGAAACCAAGAGGAGCGTGAGGAGGAATTTCACATTGGAAGTGGAGCTCAATGTTTGCAACCTCGCATGTTTACTCTCTAAGCATATTATCTTATTTCTTGGACATGTTTGACGTCCTCCCAAAATAACAATGATATTGTGTTTCTCTGCATCACGCTTTGTCCTTGAAGGCAGTCCCAACAAGGTCCTCATATTAACCTTAAACAGTCCCAACAAGATCCTCATCTGCCAATATAGACTAGAGCACTAAAAATATGTCTTCCTTCTTCCCTCGGGTATGCCAAGGATGGGGAATATAAGTAGAAAAATCTTCACAAGGACCATCTAAATTTGAAAAGGCCTATCGATCCACGAACAACGAAACTCCAAATGACGAATTTCGGTGTGAGTTTCGGGTGTACTTCTATGTGATAAGAGTTAGCGAGTTCTTGGGTGTGTTGTTTAGCTCATTTATGGCCACAGGGCCATGACCTCCCTATAATGCCTGCCATATAAAGGCATTACATTTTAGGAAAGAAAATATATATAACGAGCACGGGGTTTATAGGAAAGAAAATCAAGACCAATCCTAATGATATTGCAAACTTTGAAAGTATTTATACCACACAAAGCCAGCACTTACTAGCATATAAAGAGGGTGATGAAAGCGCATTAAAATATAGAGAACACATAGCCAGAAAAGCCATCCACAATCAAAATAGTGCCATTAGAATGGAGCCAGACTATAAAACTTGACCCAAGATAAATGACGAGACTATAAGACAAAAAACCTAGGACCCTAATTAACAATAGTGTGAGAAATTTGATGAAACCATGTTGACATAGAAAGAAGAGAGAGCAGAAAATATGTCCTGAACGAAAGGTCACACCGAAAGGATGAGCTATGAACATCAACCGAGAGAAACATCGAGATGATAACCTAAGAAACATTTCAAAGAACACTTTATATACCGGAGTAAAAGTTAAGAATCTTCCTTGAGGGTTAGTAAAACTTTAAAGAGAAAGCATGAAAATATGACGAGAGACCCCGTAGGAAAAGAGTTATGCATACTCTACGAGGCCCAAGAGAAGCACCAATATTAGGGATGGAAAAAGTAGCATAAAAATTCCATGGTTTGAGGAACATGAGGGTGATATAGAATTTGTGTTCGTACGCCCTTGTGCTTAGGTTCCTCACAACAACTCCAAATACTCAAGTAGACATGGAACAACTAGAATGATAATAAAATACACAAGCTCAAATATCCCTTTTATGAAATACCATAAAAATTCTCCATTTTTGTAGTAGCTAGAAAGTTTCAAGCGCACTTTCCACCTCAACTTTCATCACGACCAATGCTCACGAAACATGTTTGTTTTTCCTCAATGCACAACCTTGAAAACAAATAAAACCACGAAAAACACAACTTAAGCTAAAGTTGTTGTCTCCACCTTTATATCAAATCGCATGCTTATGCACAGAAAGGGGGAAATCACAACACCCCCTTGCACTCACTACTTCCTTCACAACATTAGGGAAATGTATTAAAGTTATTTATGTTGTACTTGTATGGTAGTTTTGGGGTTTTTATTCTCATTAGCAATTTTATAGATAATGTTTCACCAACATTTTATCTAATAGTTACTTTTTTTCATTATATTATAGCTATTAGAACTACTTCTATATCACACTCAATAATCCATTTCTTATAATATCAATTTTCTCTAATCCTTTGTTCTTTATTGTACTCTTTTTAAGATCATTTTATGTTATTTGAATTAAAAATTATCCATTTATTAAATATTTAAAATAAATAAAATAATTAGCATAAGATCTTACATCCTCTGTTGCCTTCTAGCCTATGTAGGGCATAATAAGTCTTCTTAACCAAATCCAAAATTAGAATCTTGTAAACACTTAAAAAAAGAAGAAGCTATATTCACATAGCCAATAAAATTTACAAATCATAATTTGCATATGTTTTAATGATATGCACCTTGGGTAGTGTGGCACCACATCACTTATCACAATTATGAACAAATGTGTGGTTCCAACACCAAAAAGACTTGAAAAAGGCCTTAAGAATTCAACAAGAAGAAAATTTTTATTCCTCCAAAACAAACAAACATATATATATATATATATATATATTTTTCTTTGTTTTATTTTTTTAATTTGGTTAGGTTTGTAGAAAAATTTATTAAATCAAACTAGGTTAAGATTAGGCTAGGATGGAAGCTCCCAATATTGGATGGAAGAATGATTTTCTCACCGGTGAATGCTATCACTAAGATTGTATGAAGCATGATTTTGGATGCTAATTGAGATAGGTTAATGATTTCCCACTAGTGAGATGCTATCACTAAGATTGTATGAAGCAAGGTTGATTTTGGATGCTAGTGAGATAGGCTAGTTCCCTCAAAATTGGCTCTCATTGGCTCCCATCCTCCAACCCCTCCCCATGATATTTGAGTTTCGACTTGGTGGGTAATAAACCCCACACAAACGATTGATGTACTGCGCATGGGTATTTAAAATTCCATATCTAATAGGAAATAAATATTTTTTTAAATAATTTATTTAAAAACAAATTCAAAATCGTAATAGTGATGCGATTATGTTAATCCTAGATTTATGAAGGCGTATTCTAAAAAAGACATTGTTTTTACCCATAAAAATTCAAAATTATGGAACCATTATGATAAAATCCAACAATTGTTTTTGGAAATTTGGGTTACAACTTTCAAGCATCGATACTATTGGTGATCCAAGGGTTTTGTATGGTGTTGAATCCATTTCCACCATCAAAAATATGATTCAAACACTCCTACTATCAATTTTTTTTACCTTGTCCATAGTATAAAATTAAAAAAAATTGCACCTCGAAATATTTAATCCCTCGGCATGATATATTTGAGGTTAACATGGATCTATGATAGTTGTACACACACACACAGTACACATGTTCTTCACTTTGAGAAAGACACTAATAAAATATTTTTAATCATAATAATTTTTAGCAATGTTTTTTTGATATATATATGTGTGTACGTGTTTGTATAGATAGATGAATGCTAACATATTTATAAATTTATATGTTAAATATTGATTTTTTAATTATCAATCTTTTATGTGAGCATATCTATCTATATAGAAGAAAAAAACATATATATGTGCACATACTCCTCAACCCCTCTTCGACATTGAATGTGTGGACAGCCATTAGGGCCAATGAGTGTATTGATCCCAAAATATTTATGAATGAGACAAATTTTATTTATTAATATATTTTTTAGAAGTTGTTTTTATTATATATATGTAACTTAATTCTAATGATTCAACAACAAAGAAAAATAACCGTGGGTCTTTGTGAACCCCTAGTCCCCATGGGAACTGTAAAATGTAAAAAACTTTTTATAGTGTTAAGAAACATATTCTTAATTGAACATGTTTATATTCTTCATAAAAAATAGAGAATTTTCTACTAGACTAGTATATTAAGGTCAAAAAAATATAAAATATATCTTGACTAAGGCTTAGGCTTAAGAAGCTTAACATGAAAAACTAAGTAGAAACAAAGGATTACATATTTATGGTCTTTGTAGATTATTTGTTTGTTTATATTGGTGTTATCATCTAGTACAAATAAGTTCCATTTGCTCCATGTGGTAGTCCATTGTCTTCATTTTTAACCTATAGTTCATCTAGCATCATGATGAGATCTCATCCCTTGCATTGTTCCATTCCAAAGCACATGCAAATGATTGTTTTAATTTTTCATTTTTAGGTGATTTATGGACATACTAGGTCTACTTGATATTTGATGTGACCCACGTCAAATACCCACATTCTGACATATACCATGATCTCTAAATTAGATAAACAATACCTCTTCTAAGTTGCTACCTCCTTTACCATGTGGAGTTCCTACTCAACCTTGATTTGAATATGCTATGAAAGATATGAGAAAGAGGATTATTCTCTAAATCAACCTCAAGAGAAACTTTTACCTACGGGGCCTCTTATTCCATGTCATCCCTAACCACATAAAGTCATCAAACTAATAGAAAGCTAAATTGGTGGAGGGGAGAATCTTTAAGGAAAAAAACATAAGGACTTAGGTATAGAGTAGGATAAATATTAAGATTCTATAGAGGCTAAAAGGGCTCCTAAGGAGAAAGAGAGGTAGGCTTAAGAGCATAGGGGTATGGGGAGGTAGAGTGGGTAGAGAGATAACCATATTTACAAGCATAATGAGAAATAATGTTTAACAAAAGAGGAGGGTTGCCTAGAGAACAAGGGTGGAAGGTATAAAAGGTTTTAACAACAATCAAGATAATGTTTTGAAAAATTTGTGCATAAAAGTCTAAACAGTTGAGGAGAGATCACAACACCATGTGAGAATGAGGGGACTAACACGAAGAATAACGTCAACATTATAACTAGAATGATGTTGTGTGATATTGGATCGGTTATATTAGGTAGGTGAGAATTCTTGAAACATATCTTTAATTAATTACCCAAGGTGATTGTAGTATTATCTCCCTCTCATGTTTAACTCCTTTATCACTAATTGAGAGGTTATTTTTTGTTTTTGGTTTTGTTTTGTTTTGTTTCTAATGCTACTTATCTTATTATACATTAATAAAATCACTCACCACTCTCATATCGGAAATGTAAAAGGGATCTATTTAAATAGTAATAGGTAGAAATAACACATACACACACAAACTCTCTCTCTCTATGTCATGTCTCTCTCTCAACAATTGAATATTTTTATTTTTTTATTTTTTTGAACATGAACATTATACCATTAAAAAACACACAACTCATCAAATGTTGAATTTAACATAAGGATATGTGTACACAATGATTAAATAAACCCTATAATGCAATCACACTATTTTATGAAAAAATATAAAGGAAATATTACAGGTCCTTCTTTACTCTAAACCTTCATGGTTACTAAGCACGGGGATGGTGTTATTATTATTGTTTTTAAATTTATTTATCCTAGTTTTTTAGTAAATGGAATGTATTTGGTGTGGAGAACTTTGGTTCTTACCAATGATAGCACCTCTTGCTAAAAACTTATATATTAAAGAAATGGAACACAAAAATGTGTGGAAACACAAACATAAAACATATAAAACAAGAGAGACATAGATATATGTGTTTCACCCAATTTGGGCTATGACCATGGAGCTCTTGATCCTTCCTTATATATTATCCAACAAAATGAGATACAACCCATCGGATCCACTTTGTAATTTCCTCTTATCTCTCACACGGTCTCCTCTCCCTTTATCGCTCGAGAATACACATAATACACAGCACAATACTTCCCTTATATAAGCCAGGGTTTCCTTCTAGGAAAAAATAACCTTAATTTAAACATAACTTATACAATTAGATCATTCCCTAATAAATGACCCAAATTGACTACAAAATTAAAATATTTTAAAACCCCGCCACACCCCCCCCACCCCCTGTGGTGGAGGGATATACAATATTCACAGGTACATTAGATGAAAAAAATACAAGCGGAATCGGGAAAAATAATCGGTCTCACATCCATCAATCTTCCACTTGAATCTTGATTGTAACAACTCCTGAATTGCTTCATTTATTTGGACAATGACTCAAGCTTTGGACTGGTTGTTTCTCATCTTGATCATCATACTTGAAGAAAAAGTGGCCAGGCATAATATAATTTTATCCCTGGTTACAATTTTTTGTTAACATATCTCTAGGATTACGGCTAGTGTGTGTTTTTTACGACTTCAATTGTTCATCTTCCAACCTTTGGTCGTATGAAATGTTGCTTGAGTTGTATATTCGTAGTATTTCAATAAAATGAGCTATTTTGAAATATGAATGGAACTCTCATTGTATAACTTTCTCATCTCCTAGCTCTTACCCAATTCATCCATAAACCTTTGCAACAAAATCATTTCTTTACTAGCCTACTGTAGCAACAGCATTCTTTGCTTGTTGTGCAAATATATATTTTTCATTTTTGAAACCAAACTAACAGTTGTTCCACCTACGGTAAATACATACCCTATGGTGCTCCTTTGTTATCTCTATCACTTTCCATGTGCATCAACATATCACAATAAAGCAATGTTTGAACCACCAAAGTATAATTCTTGATTTTGTGGTACCTCTCAAATACCCAGGAATCATTTCACTACCATCAATATTATTTTCGAGATTGTTCATGTACTACTTACAACCATTTGCCATGTGAAATACTAGGCCTTGTGAAACAATTGCATACATTAAACTTCTAAAAATTGTTGCATATGGAACTTTAGACATATAATACATTTCTTCTTGGTTCTTGGTGTTGAATTTCCATGATCTTGGGTCTAGGTTAAGTCATAAATCACTAATGCTACTAAACCAAGAATCTCAACCATAAACTACTTTGCCTGATGGAAAAATATAAGCGGTGATCACATATGCACCATATGCATAGTCTTAAACAAAATTTTACAATAATGTACAATCACCAACCTTTATTATATTAAACCGTCACGAATAATACAATATTTTGTGGTATACGATACACTAAAAAACACAATGTTGTATGGTGTCTTAGATCCTTTTCTTCCGTCTTTGCTCACTAGTAGTGCCTTAGTCCATCGAGGCATATACACAACAAGACTCTAGGAGGGATACCTCCTATGCTTAGCACATTGTTACATGTCCTTATGTAAAGTGTACATGGGTTGATCCAATATGATCTCTTGGTAGGCCTACTTCACCGGAATCCAATATTCTAGGCTAGAATTTTTTTTTCCATCAAAGTCTTGCGCTTAAGTCACCAAACTTCCAACCTTAAGGTATTATTCATCCTTGAAGAGATAAATCCTTTGTCTAGGTCTACTTTGGGTAGCCAACACTCTCCCTCCAACAAAATTATAACACCCAATCATGTCACTATTGAATATATCTCTTGAGATACTTCACCATCTCGAGAAGGATATATTAAAGTCAAGCATGCTAAACTTCATGTAACACCCTCCTCACATTTACCCAATTTCATAGATCCATCGATGTAAGCTTATATGATGAATATTTACTATGATATTATAAACTCCTAGATACAATTAGGAAAGTGGGATCAAAAACTAAAAACTTACTCCACCTTCCTCAAAAAATCTACAAGACTCCTATGAATAAAAAACCACTCCACGTGTCCAAACCTGAGCTAGACTACTTTTCTTGACCTAGGATGCCATTTGGCTACAAAATCTTACATCATGCCAAGGTAGAAATCCATTCACATGCATAAGCACAGGGAGTGAATGCCAATCCCTATTTGTTGGTCCCGAGCTTGCAACCTTGAGATATAATGCCACCCTTTTAGGAATAGACTCAGGATCCTTTGCCCAAAACTTGATGATACTTTACAAAAAAAATAAATTACACAAGGGCCAGAAGCACATCTAACACAAAACTTAATCAACAACTTGACCTAATCATACCTAAAAATGGTAGTCATTTTAGTTAAACACATTATGAACATGTAATCTATAGGTCTATAAATTATCTTAATATAGGGTATTATACTAGCCTTAGAATCATCAAAGAAGGTCTAATTCCCTCTGTAAAAAATACAAAAACATATATTAGGTCAAGCATTTAATAGCCATTCATTTACCAATCAAAACATGTTAAGAGGCATAATTAGAATCTATCATGAAACCATGTTTATAACTACCATATAACTAGAAAAATAAGAATGATAGAATATCCATCAAAGAATCATATTAACAAGTATAAATACCCATGAAATACAAGAAATGAACTCTTGTTAACATATGAAAAAGCCAGCAATTCAAGGACTTCCATGCCACTGAGCCATAGACTGGGATTTGAACCAAGCCTCTCTTTTAGTCAATCACCCTCATTCCATATTTCAATAATGAATGTGTGTATCATGGAATAAATAAAAAAAGCAACTAGGGCTTCTGAGGCCAAACAACCTCGACCCTTAAATAGTGACTCCACCTCATGAGTACACATCTCTAACGATCACCGGATCAGTCTACGCTCAAATTGTCTAGGACTCTATAGTGTTTGCCCAAACCTAGCTCAGGGACTAAAAAAACAACCCATTGGCCCATGGGAGCTCGAGAGAATTTTTCTAACCAAGGCTATAGGACCTAGTAACTCAACCTACAAAGGGCTCTAGAGCATTTGTCCAACCAAGGTTCAACACTAGTAACTCAACCCAAGTTATTCCATGGATTCCCAGATGCGTTTTCCAATCAAGTATCCATGAACTATAACTCAACCACAACCATGAGGGACATGAGCACCAATCCAAATAGAAATAGGAAAACCCACAACACCATGAATATCCGGTAAATGGACAAGGTAGGAAAAAATATTGCCAATCCATGTAGTCCTCCATGCCCGATGAATTATAACCAAGAAACCACATGGATGTACCATGCATGCCCAAACTAGGAAGGGAAATAATACATTCAATTTCATACACCTTAAAGTAATCCGTGGTAGCCATTGATCCAACTATTCCCTTCTACTTTCTTGATTTCCTTTTCCTTTTTTCTCCAATCCAAAGTATGTCACAATGCTCCAAGAAACGATATGTGTGCAAGAGAATGAGAGAATAGAAGAAAGCTCAAAAACTCATTGAAAAAAATATAACATTGAGAAAAGGCATGAATTGATCCTCAGATTTTTTTATCATTGAGGCCTTTAATTCCTTCATTTTATTTAATTTTTCTATTCCTTTAGATTATGCAAATTTGTGACCTTTCACAATCATTTCTTCTATTTTCCATAATTTATTTTCATAAATAAAATGCCAATTAATGCCTCTTTTCCCTTTGCCATTTTCCTTAGACACAATAAAGTGAAAGTGACACCCACTAGGATAACTTTCCCACCACTCATCTTGGAATATATGTTCATGACCTTGGTCTTAATTTCTCATTTACTTGGAAATTCAATCGGGGAAATTAAAAAATTCTCCCCACTTGGGAAAACATAGATCTCGGTGTTCAATGAAACATATAAAAAAACAAGCTACGAAATAAAACATATGACACTAAGCACATAACACAACTCGATGCACTATTTACAATGACCACTACTAAAAACACTGACAAACATAAAAATGTAAAAAAGACTTTATAACACATCTCATTACGGTATTTTACCAGAACAACAACCACCTATATATTCATGCACATTTTATTCAACCAACATATAATCATACTTTCTATGGACCTTTATATGCATAGATTCATACAATATTTACAATAGTATGCGCATATACACATATGCACATTTTCTCTAACTAGAAAATAAAGGGAATACACTTAGGCTCACACCTCCACCCTCGGAAGTGATGCAGTTGGGGTCATGAGAAGTCTAGAATCCACTTCAAAGTCAAACTTGCATCAATGTCCCTTTTACGGTCACATTTCTAGGGAACACTCTAGATGTTTCTTACGATTCCATATATCAATGCTAATGACCATAATAAATGTATTCTCCAACCTTCCATTCTCTACTACGGGTCCCATGAAATACGGTCACCCCCTTTGATGTAGTCACACCCCTCCCAAGTTCGTGAGATAAACATCTTCTACATAGTCCTTTGGGCGAGCCTCCCTTGGCAAGGTTTCCTTGCATTGAAAGGTCAAAATCCAAGGCATGTAATTTCGTCAAAAAACATCATATTAGTCATGCCATTCGAGTGGAAATCAATGGAAACTGGTGCCATTGTCCCACAAGTGAACCTACTCCTGAAGTGGTTTACGGAATCTGTGCCTACTCCAATTCCTTTCACCTATTCTTAACATTCTTGTAGCCAATTCATGAAACAAACAGAATTTCCATGCTCTGCAGCCAGTAAGAACATAATTTCCATTAGAATAAAAATGAATTTAAAGTAAATTCAAATCATACCTCATTGGTAGCTTGTGAATAAGGCACACTTGAAATTTATTTACTTCCTATCCTGATGCAAACTATTTGTTTCATTAAATCATCATGTATAAATATATCACATCGGGTTAGCTCAAAAACTCTACCATCATAAATCAAAATCATAGATGAAATGTAATCATAATAAATCATAATCATGGATCACAAGCATAATTAAAACTAAAATAAAATATCTATACTTATCTTTCAAATGGTCCTTTTTTTCTACCATTGTTCTTTGTCTTTCCATTCCTTTGGAATAGGTTCCAAACCAAAAAAGCACCCACTACTTCCCTTTTCTTCAACAACATACACATACACACAATGTACACCACACAAAACATACAACACCACATAATACATGCACCTACACCTGACATATAGCACATATGCCTACACTCGGCATACAACACATACACCTACACCTAGTGTATAACACAACACATACAGATACACTCGATGTACAATATAACACATACACCTACACCGGTGTAGAACATAACACAATACATACACCTACACAGGTATGTAACTACAATACATATACATACACAAAGTACAACACAATGAATACACATTTCATGATACCATGACTACACAATGAACATACATAGTACCACGATACACAACCCAACATGTATGATGTTGATCATGTTAGCCCCCTATTTATTTTTTGACAAACAAACAGGGGGTCAAACTATCTTTGATATTTCAAGTAATGCATTCCCTCTAAAAACACATCATCCTTGAAGCCTCCTTGAGCCTTTCCCTTTGATGAATCCTTACTGTTGTTCCTAATTTTAAAGCCTCTCTGTTTGTGAAGAAAATGCCCAAAAGGCCTCCTTTTCCCTCTTATTTCATTCCCTCTAAGCCTCTATTTTCATCATTCTTCCTCCCCTTCTAAATTCCCCACTTACCCTTTAAATCATCCCAAACCCCCTTTAAATCTTTCAAATACCTTTTTTTGGTTTAAAATCCCTTCATTCCCCTTAACCACTTCCCCATATGCCCGGGCTCCAAGACCAGGTGCTAGCCCGCAAGGCGCTTATCGCAATCGGAGAGATGGATGGAAGCGCATTTCTTTGTTAAGTCAAATATCTCCGATGTGATAGTGTAATGTTTTGTGGAGCGTAGGCGCAATACACGTCATCGATATGTTCTCAGATCTGACAGCCCAGCGCTAATCGCATCACAACCCCATCGCCAATCAGAGATTTCGTAAAGCACCTTTTTGTGTTACGCCGATTTCCAATCCCCAATTCCATCCCCGTCATTCGTTCCCTTAGATCTGACGGCCCTCATTTCTCCTGCTCTGCTTCTATACCTCCATCTCGTCTCCGCGCTGATTTAATCTCCGCCGTCGATCTGACCCAGATCGGACAGTTGGCGCTCAATCGCACCATCGCCAATTGCAAGTTCTCAAATGTCTCCCCCAATTGCAATTTTAAGATTTAATCACGACCGTCCATTTGATCCAGATCAATAGCTCACAATTAATCGCCCTTCGCCCGCCAGGTACCACCATCAGATGGCCCCGCTTTCATACAATTTTCTCCATTTTCTTTGTAAATCACCAAAGCGTTAAACTTTGGGTTTTACATTATATCTTATTTCTTCCGCCACTCTTTCATTGTTTCCACTGTTCTCCACTGCCGCGCCACCATTCCTCCGGGCCTCTAAAGCATTCTTCCACCATCTCCCCTGGATTTTTATAACAGGTTTATTGCATTTGTGCAGGGATTACTGAGTGGAAACTTCACTCAGCCTTCACAGTCATAGCCATTGTGATTCAATGCACAGAGATAACCTTTCAGTAGCGCCCAAGTGTATCAGTAGTAGCGAGGATTAAAGGGGTTTAAGCCTGTTATTGGATAATTAACGCCTAACCCCGCGTTCAAAGGAAGAAAGCGCAGTCTGAAGACCAAATGCACACGAAACAAGCCATATATGTGTTTAATATCAGCGTGAAATCTTTCTCCAGACAGTACATCTTCCTCGAGCCCAAAAACAATTAATTACACTGACAGAAGCCTTTTGAAGACTGTCAGAACCAGTAGTTATGGAGTATGGAGACCCACAAACCTTATATCCATGCCATTAATTCCATAAGGCATAACAGAGGGCTTTATAGCAAGAAACGACTCCAAAGAAACATCAGAGGTCAGATGTCAACCTGACAAAGACCCCTCAGCCATACTATGAAGTAAATACAACAATGCAGTGCCATTAAGCAGTAGGGGCATAGACACTTCCTCCATGCTATCTTAATGAATCAATTTAATGTTCATCATCCACTCCTGTGACTCGTTTTTCTCCTATAAAAATCCCCAAGAACAGATTGTATAGGGTTCTAGATTTTCAGAAAAATATGCGGTGAGAGAATTTTTGTATGCATTTTGTTGAACTTTTATATGAATGAAAAGAGCCCGTTTGGTTTCAGTGATGAGGAGTTCCATATTTAATGAGGATTCTGGCCTTTGTGCTTCACAGTGTGTAACTCTCCCCTATATGTGATAGTTTAATTGTTCATCTCGTTTTCATCCATTTCACTTGTATCATGTTCCAGAATGTGAGTGGCTCACTGGTTTTTGGTATGAATTTACCCTAGTTGATACTCATGCTAGAACTTGTCAAGTGCTTTAAATATGGCTCAGGCATGATATACTGTTTCATTTTCAACTTCAACCATACTTTTTCTATATTAGCTTCTATGGGATGTTATTTTTAAAATGCTATTGTCATGTATGGATTCTTAATTTTGTAAGCCCATTACATGTTGATATTTGTTCCTGGATATCATCTCAATGACAATTAGTATTATCTCAATATTTCATACGCAGTAAACACCTTCTGATTATTCATCTCTGTGAGGTATTTTAGAACCCAGACCTCTTTACAGTAAGCTGCCTTTGAATTGTCTGACACATTTGTATTATAGTTTCACATCTTTCCTCCGCGGTATCGCTCTCCCTGTGTCAAGTTTCTGAAATTTTTGGTCTCGTTGAAGTTAACCTTCCTGTTTACAAGAAATAGCAAAAGAGCCTTGTTCTCCTAATTGTCCTTGTTATATCATACCGCTCCTTGCTATATAAGATGTCCTAGGCACTGGTCTTTCACAAATCAAGGTTGTCTCTAGGGTTGACAACATATGACATGAAAAAAATACTACATGTACATAACACAACGCGTACGACATGAAAATGACACTACATGTACACAAAACAACATGTGTGACATACACACAATACCACATGTACACAACAAAGCATGTACCACATGCACACAATATCACATGTACAACATGTACACTGTACCACCTATACACAACACCACCTGAAAAATGTATAAAGAACACCACATGTACCACATGTACACATTACCACATGCACACAACACCACATGTAAAACATGTTCATAGCACCACATATATGCAAAGCCACTTATACAACATGTACACCGTACCACATGTATGCAACACCACAGGTACAACATGTACAACATATACAAAATAGTATTAATCGAGATTTAGAAACCATATTGACTCTACCAAGAAACCTTGCTTCTAGTGTCTTCCCATTGTCCATGCTCGTCCTAGCATGCCACAAATCACACTGCTTTCATTCAATTGATGTATCCATTAGCATTACCTGTCCATAACATGGACATAGGCATAGTATAAACACATGATATCAATTTATATCCTCATGATACTAAACCCATAGATCTCTTAAGGTTACTATTCGTACCTGATTCCTCATAAACTAGGAACATCTTCACGCCATTCATCTATATAAGCAATCATTCCTCCACAACCATGACCCCTGACGACCCTGTCAGACAATGAGATACATACATACATACATACATACATACATATAAACATTAGCATCAAAACAATCATGATCCCTGATGACTTGTCATACAATGACATACATACATACATGTATACATATAAACATTAGCATAAAAACAATCATGATCCATGATGATCAAGTTAGACAATGACATACATACATGCATGTATACGCATATGGATGTCAGCATAATCATGCTCATAACATAGTTAACAAATATCATAAGGTATAGGTTAAGACAACTCCATTTATCCATGCAAAACATGCACAGCATTGAGAAAAATCACTCCCAAGGTAGCCAAGGCATCTGATGCCTCAGATCCATTTACTTTAAGTTTCATGTTACCTTTCTGATGGTTTCTCTTCCACCATCCATTTACACCAATGGACCCAACCAATCTACTGGTTGTCATATTATTGCCTTCAACTATCCTTACTTATGCACTAACATCATCTGAGTCTTACATTACCTACTATATGCCACACAACTCTCCCCGAGATCCATTAACTTCCTCCTTCCCCAACCAAATATCAAGGCCCTCAAAACATAAACTGAAATAACAAGAATAAAATCATGGGAAACCAATAGCAATGCGACATCACCAACAAATTGGCAAGGATATACACCAGACCCAAACAAAACTGCTATTCAAGGTCAAAAAAATCACAAAATACTGAAAGCAATTTTTTTTTTAACACACACCGTGGCTCAACCCCATGGGTTCCCAATGATTCCAAGTGAAAGCTCAACCCGAGGCTTCCTCAAGATTTCACGAAAATTACTTTTTCCATCATGTCCCTGCATCATACTTCCATAAAAACATAAGTGAAAGTGTATAAATAAATATAACAATATATTGGTTACCTTAACCTTTTATGCCAGGCATGATTCCTTATAATTGAACACGTACATATATCATCTCTCAAGGGACGCCAATTCCTTGACGAATCCATCCATAACTAGAAACTAGTTGTTATACTTGTCAAATACATTTTCACGAATATAGCGCATATCCACATAATCTCATAAAACATCAAGGTTAAGAATACTTCCTCTGTGTAAATCACCCATTCATTTGGAATTATGGTTTCCAAACATAGCCAAAGTAATTCCCACCCAATTTCTTTCTTTTATTTTTTACCTTACTGAAATGGAGTCTTATTATACGTTATCACATCATGATAATAGCAAGCATGTTTCCATGCAACTTCTCACATAGGTCAGTCACATATTCCAAAGATCAAGACATCATGTCTATTAATTTAAAATCAAGCTTTACCAAGACTAACAACTATTTGATAATCAACTCATAGCTATTAGTAATAATGCTACAAGTATAACCCACTTGCATTCAAGTGCATATAAGATGTCTCAACTCATATTATATTAGTACAACCATATTAAGAAAACATCATTCCTTCATGCAGCATTATAGACACATAGTCATATCACTCCATTAATAAAACATTCAAGAAACCCATCAGGATACATGTTATATAAACAAAATATAAAACATAATCAAACTCACACATCAATTCATCTCAGGGGAGGATATCACATCTGAAAAAGTCAGTCGAGATCATTAGTACGACACATTATCATCAATATATCTTCTCAAACCTGAGTATCATAACCATATCCATCTGCACTGACCAATCTATATTAACATGATACATATAACATCAATATCTTAACTTCAATGAATATAATCATATTTTGTACGACTGCATTGCATATAACAACAAATCAACTACCATGCATGATTAGTCAATACACGTGCACATGACCACACTAATCGACTAGAATCTATCATGCATGTAAACACAACAATAATAGACTGACAAATACGTACATAACCATAATTATTATAACAACCATTAACCAACATACCTTCATACGCAACATACAAACTTGTATGATGACGTGATCGTACCCCGAGGTCTAGTGCTGCAACCTCACTCTCATAATTTGCATCTCCTACTCCATGTTAGGCAACATATTAGCATCATAACATACCAACAACATCATGATGACAGAAACTGCAACAATTATTATCACAATGCATGCATAACAATCACATAGAGAGAGAGAAAAATTTGAAGGAGCTTTGAGCGCCATCAGGTTAGGGTTCCTGCGCATTGCAATGGAGCCGACTGGTTTTTCTTACTACTTGAAAATCTCCATTGCTCCGTATTCAAGTACTCCCAAACACCCAGATCCTGATCACTAACAATGGAAGTTTCTCCAGGAGGGGTGGGCACAGCCCCCCTGCTATCAACCTCACTTCTGATCCACTAGTCTCTTCCAGCATGGCCGCCTCTGCCAATACGGCCACCTATGCCTAGATCCCATCCACAGCTACTGCAGGAGAAGCTGTCACTGGAAATGAAGTACCAAAGGACACAAAGATACCTTTAGAAGCAACAGAGGCACTGCCAAAAGCCTCATTAGCCACCTGCATCTCGATTGCCACAGAAAAAATAAAGATAGATCTTCCTAGTCATCGCATCAATGGACACATTCAGTTCATGAAGGACCATGCCCTAATAGGGAAATTTATAGGTCTATGGCCAACCGAACAAGCGCTTCAGGGATGGATTGCCTCAAAATGGAAGCCCAAAGGACATGTAACCCTGCAGCTAGGTCCAAAAGGCTTCTTCATGGCGATCTTCAACTGTTTGGAGGATAGAAACCGTATCTTCGATGGAGGACCATACTTTTTCAACTCCGCAGGCCTCTATCTCCGCGATTGGATCGAAATATTTAACCCAGATAAGGAAGACTTCAACTGGGCGCCTATTTGTATTTGCACGTATTCTCTCCTGCTAGAATATTGGGGTGAAGAAACCCTCAAAGACATCGGTAATGGCCTGGGAGAGTTCATCAAGATAGTTGAAGAAACCAAACTTAGAAGATACACCTCCTATGCTCGGATCTGCGTCTACATGCGCTTAGCCAAAGCTCTAGTGGACTCGGTAAGTCTCTTCCATGTTGATTTTGAATGGATACAAACCATAGATTATGAACATGTACATTCCATTGCAGAAAATTCCATGAGCATGGTCATTTGTATCGTGATTTCCCTCTGAATAATCCTCCTGTCAATTCCTCATCTGCTAAAGGGAACGATGTTGAAGGCTTTACCAAAGTCTCCAATAGGAAGAAACATACCAAAAAATACATTTCCTAGCCCTCAGCTCCCAACATGCCCTCCACCAACAATAGCTTTGATGTCCTCGCTTCCTATGCCTCTCAGGAAAGTGCTCCTGGCCAATCCTTAGCAAACAATCCGACCTCCAATACCCCTGAACCAAAATCTGTTCCTCATAATCTTGATCCAGTCGATTATGACAAAGCTGCACATCAAGCCACCTCCTATCAATCAAACCTGGACAATGCCATAGTCCTTGAAAGCACTCAGATGGAAATTGAACATTGGTATCACAACAAAATAGTACCAATGAGGAAAATAATATTCCAAATCATATGGAGGAGGAACCTGAGAGCATCGACTTGGGAGATTTGGACATTTTGGGTTGGAAACTGCATGCCATTAGAAATATTATGATAAAATTCCTACTCGGCAAATCGAAAGTATGGAGGTAGCCCTCCTTCGAGCCCAACAAATTAACTCTCTCAACATTCGAGTTGGTAGCCACTAGGATGGAAAACAAATAATGAAAAAATCCAAAAAGAGAGTGCGCAAGTCAAATCTACAAAGTACCATTATTATTGGAGAAATACTTGTGGAATCCGGAAGGTATCCCAAGTTGACCAAGTTCTACTGGCTACTTCCTCATAGTTCCTCATGAAAATCATCTCCTGGAATGTGAGAGGGCTCAATAGCCCCTATAAACACAAAATGATCAAAAATATGATACAGAACTACAAACCCACAATTGTCTTCCTATAGGAAACCAAATGCAATAGTATTTCTCTTGAATCCATCCTCACCAAGATCTGGGCGGGCAACAAATCTGTCATGGTTAATGCCTCTGGAGAATCGGGCGGGCTTGCAATAATCTAGAATCCACAGATCATCTCTCTTTCCAACTTCCATGCTTCCCATCATTTCATCCAAACCTTGTTTCATCTGGTGGGTACCAACTCTCATGGACACCTTACCAACATATATTTCCCCCAAGATGCTTCAAAAAAACTCACCCTACTCTCCATGCTTGTTGATCTCAATTACTCTAGATGCCACCCATTTGAATCTATGGAGGTGACTTCAATATGATAACCACCTTAGAAGAAAAAAATGGTGGTAAAACCAGACTTGAAATGGACAACAATGGCTTCAAAGAATTCATTCAAAACAATTGGCTAATGGATCACCCCACCTCTAATGGTACCCATACCTAGACAAACAAAAGAGGTGGAACACAACACATAGCTTCCCGTCTGGACCATTTCCTTGTTTCAGATAATGCCATTCACTAAGGAGGGGACTTACATGCCTCAATCCTGCCCCTAACAGGATCCTACCACTGGCCCATTCTTCTGCAATGGACTCACCTATGAGCAACCAGCAAGAGGCCATTTCGATTTGAATCCTTCTAGATTAGCCATCCGAATTTCAAAAAAGTGGTCATCAACACCTAGAACAACTATTGTCCCCGGTAGGATCTAAAATGTTCCAATTCCAGAAAAAACTCAAGCACCTCAAGCTCACCCTCAGGAATTGGAACCATACCGGCTTTGGAAATATTTTCTCCCACCAAAGAGAACTCGAATTGGAAATGAATAAGCTGCAATAGAGCATCATCACAGAGGGCTGATCAGATGAATACGTAGCTTAGGAAAAATTCCTCCAATCCAAATTGGACGAGTGACGCCAACAAGAGGAGACACTCTGGCGCAAAAAATCCAGGATACGGTGGTTAAAAGATGGGGAGAAAAATACCAAGTTCTTTCACAGATCAACTATTCAATGGAGAATGCACACTAACATTTCCTTCCTCAACAATAGTCAAGGATATCGAGTGGAGGACCATGCAAACATAGAGAGGGAGCTCAAATGAAATTTTCAAAATATTCTAAAGGAACCTAAGGGAAATAGACAACAAGCCATCTAGGATATTACCCAACACATACCAAGGCTTATCACCAAGGAACATAACACCATGCTACTCAACCCTGTCTCTCTACAAGAAGTGGAGCAAGCAATAGCCCAACTCAAGGACGGAAAGGCCCCTAGACCTAATGGTTTCACGGCTAATTTTTTCCATTGCTTCTGGGAGAAAATAAAAGAGGAAGTTTAGGCCCTGGTTAAAGAATCAAGCTCTATGCACTAGATCCTTCCCTCCCTCAATACAACTTTCCTTGCACTCATACCAAAGGAAGAAAACTCCAGTACTCCGGACAAGTATCAGCCTATTTCTCTCTGCAACGTCATATACAAACATATCCAAATTGATTACTAACTGGCTCAAGATGCTGCTTCCTCTTCTGATCTCTCCAGAATAGACAGGCTATGTGGAAGGGCGTAAAATTTTGGATGGTATTATTCTTACCCATGAATTTTTCCATTCTTTAAAGCATCTCAAGAAGGCAAGTATGATTCTAAATCTAGATCTCTCAAAATATTTTGATAAATTGAGTTGGAACTATATTAATCAAATTCTCCCGACATATGGATTTAGCCCAACATGGACCATATGGATCATGCACCTCATCTCAACCCCTCGTTTCTCCATCCTCTTGAATGGCATCCCCTTCACTCCTTTCTCCCCCATCGGTGGAATCCGTCAAGGGGACCCCTTGTCTCCCTTTCTCTTTGTCCTCATGTCCGAAGGTCTAAGCTGCCTCATCCACCATGTTGTCTCTTCCAACTCCCTAAGAGGTCTCTCTCTTCATGGTAACCAGCCCCTCACTCATCAACAATTTTTTGGCGACAATATGCTATTTGGACATCCCTCTGTGTAGGAAGCTAGAACCCTTAAATCTCTACTGGATACTTTCTCAGCCGATTCAGGCACCACTATCAATGCTGGAATATCTCAAATTTTTTTCTTCAATACTCTTGTCATGATTGCAGTTCTCCCTTCCAAGTATCTCGGGGCACCTCTTATCGACTCAGCAATCAAACATGCCTTTTGGAGGGAACTCCTCGACAAGCTTGAAGCACGGCTCTCCTCATTGACCTACAGGTTGCTTAATATTGCTAGTAGACACACACTCATTAAATCTGTACTCCAAGCAATGCCGCTATATCTATTTTCGATCCTCGCTTCCCCCAAAGGGAATTTAAAACAGATCCACAATCTTCAGCGAAACTTCCTCTGGGGTTCCACTGGGCTTCACAAAAAGTGGGCACTTGTTAAATGGACCGAGGTTTTCCTGCCTAAACTGGAAGGCGGTCTTGGAATAAGAGACCCCCAACACAACAATGCCACTATGGGAACTTGAATATGGTGGAAATGGCTCTCCAAGACACATTCTCTATGGCTCATCTCTGGATTGCCAAGTACGCTCTGGGCAGACCTCCAGAAGACCTTATCAGACTCACCCCTGACACTATAGGATATCTCATTTGGAATGTGGTAAAACAACATAGTGCTTTCATTCAAACTCACAGTTTTTTGGAAATCAACTCGGGCAACTCAGCTAGATTTTGGGAAGACTCATGGCAGCAGCTCCCCAAACTCGCTGATCTGTTCCAAAAACCAAACTGGCAAGAAGCACTTCAATATTCTACAAACAATCTTGTCAATTGCTTCTAGCATCCATAACCAAGTCAAGGCTTCCGTCAGTGGATTCCAACAACACAATGGCAAGCAAATTGGCAAGATGAGACCTATGAGGATATTGGTCATCAACTAAGCCAAAGGTGAATTAAATTCTCTACCCAGGAGGACAAACTTCGTTAGGGATATACTCCTCATGGAAGATTTATCACAAAAGAGGCCTAAAAACTTCTCTTTATCACTTCCATATCTCACAAGGACAATCTCTGGATTCAGGTTTGGAAACCAGGTATTTGGCGAAATATCTCCACTTTCCTCTGGGTTTTAAGAAAGAAGAGGCTCCTCACTTGGGACAAATTACTCAAAAGAGGTTTCATTGGGCCATCCCGGTGCCCCAAAAGTGCTGTTCAGGCTGAGACGATCTCTCACCTTTTGGATACCTGTAAATTGGCCAATCAATTATGGGAGAACATAACTATTTGCTGCAGAAGAACTGGGAGACAAAAAGGGGACATCACTAACACTATCCATCATTGTCCCTTTGAGCCCTACAAGAGCAACCTGATCAACTCCATTTGGGCCCTAATACCTGATTTAATTTGTTGGATGGTATGGAAAGAAAAAAATTGACACATCTTCAAAGATGAAAGTTCCCCTCTGGAAGTACTATGGTCAAATCTCAGGCACAATCTGCAAGAAACCATTGCCCTCCAGCAATGGCGAGATTCGGATCTACCTACCTCTCCCCCTGAAAGCCTCATTTGAGAAAGATGGAACTTCACCACCATCCCTCTCTCCCCACCACTCTCTAACTCCATCCATTGTCATGACTCCCCTAGTTCATTGACTCCCGCCACAAACAACATTCTCAAGATGAATTTTGATGGCGCTTCCAAAGGTAATCTCGGGAAAGTAGGCTTTGGCGGTATCTTCCAGAATACTGCCGGCAACATCTTGCAGATCTACTATGGATCGATTGGGTGAGAATCCAACAACTCAACTGAAATTGAAGGTTTTTGGCAGGGTCTCCAAATCGCTGAAAAGGAAAACTTCTTCCCCTTGGAAGTTGAACGTGTCTCTCAGATTCTCATTGAAGCTGCCTCTCGAATCCAACATGGCACCCTAGCCTCTAAAGTCGCTTTTAGTTGGAGGCTTCCGCACAGGATGGAGCAACTTGAAAACTGGCTCAAAGCTCCTCATGAGATTTCCTTCATGCATATTCGTCACACCGCCAACAACGTTGCGGATCAATTAACTAACAAAGGAGAAAATCAACAACTCCTTCTTTTCACTGGCCATCTCCACAACTCTGATGATGCTTCCCTCATACAATATTGCACTCTTCTGGTGCACTATGATCTCCAAATCCCGGATGTGGGTGCCGATTAAGGTTGTTGGAATGGCAGGAGAAGACGGCGATAGGAGGCTATGCCACTTGCCACCACCAGTTTGCAGTACCTCCACCATAAATAACTGTGGGCTGGCCGCATTTGAAACATCTCCTCCACTTGCCGAGCATTTACGTCGCGTATTGTTGGATTGCAATGGTGACATCACGTGATGGTTATCAGTCCTCCTCCCTTTCTTTGGCATTCAATTTGCCTCGATTGCTCAGCTCCTGCTCTCCACTCCTCTTTTGACTTCATTTGACCTCACAGCCTCATAGAGGAACTCATCTGCCTTATCCTCATAGTCGTTCAGCTCTGTGTGGCCCTTCTTGCTCTCAGTAGAATTCCTCTCTGCGCTCTGTTGAGCCGTTTGCGCCCACCTCCTCGCCCATCTGCTCGCCCACCTTCTCGCCTTCACACCGGTCTCTTTTGGCTCCTATATCTCCCTCTCAGACTCTGGACTGTGCTCACTCCATTCAGGCCTCTTGGAAGCAAAACATTTCACACAGAAAATGCATGAGATGAAAACGCGGAGGCGCCGGCATGGGAGGTGGCGGCAGAAATAGAGGTGGATCTCATTTGACACCTGCTACAGACGAGACTCATTTGCCTCCACCCAACAATGAGGCATGTTTCATTTTCTCCAGAAGCTTGGACAAACCACGCGTTACTGCAACCATTTCAGTGGTATTTCAGGAGGAATCTTCCAGTGACATTGGCTCTGGTTCATGTAAACGGCGGAGGAAGTCGACCATTTCTGAGGCGCCTCCTCAATTCCTCAGAAAAGCAGCTATCCTTCCAACCAAATCTGGTTCTTCGACCTCCAGCAACGACGATTCAAGAAGTTTTGAGAGTGAGGGCTCTAGCTCTCCTTCCTCCTTTGAGTTCTTTGCCCAGCCATCCAAAAAAGAAGAGGTCAACCCAAATGCAGGCTACAACTACCCAATTGTGGAAGAAGATCTTCCCCACCACGGTAGCTAGCATGATGACAGGTCATTACTATTTTTTTTTGGCTTTTGGTCTATAATTTTGTGCTACCATGGACATAATACTTGTATGCGGGATAACATTAGTTTCTTTCTGTATTGGAAAAATGTCAATATGCTGGTTTCCCACTCATGGGCAACAAATTTTTGGATCGGATTCCTGAATATGGGTGATCTACAATATGTTGGTTTTGATACAGTATGTGTTTTCTGCTTTCGCTTCCCTCCAAGCTAGGCCTGTTTTTCCACCTTGGAGGTGAAAGCCTGCTCTGTAAATTATGTTTTTTTTATTTTTATTATTAATAGAATTTAACCGACTTAGAAAAAAAAATCACATAGACAAATAACATGCATGCATGTAAAAAAAATTATGCCCATCCAATCCAAGTGTTGAACTTGGGACTTTTGATACCTTTCTATGATATCATATGTTACCCAATGAGAGTGCAATATGCTCTGATACAACCCTATAACACCCTCCTCCCACATTTACCCAAGTTCACTAGTCTATCGGGGTAAACATATGATGAAGAGTTACTAGGATATTACCCAACTTCCAAGATACAATTAAGAAAGTGGGTCTAAGAGCTACAAACTTACTAAATTTCCTCAAGAGCTACATGATACCCAGGAGATAGAAATCCACTGTAGGTGCCCAAACCCTATGTTAGAATAATTTTTACTGACCTAGGCTTGAGACGCATGCATAAGCCTACATACATGCAATAATAGGCCTCCAATTGCATGCATAATCATAAAAGGTAGAAATTTTTATCCCAATTCCTTAGTTCTGAGCCTGCAACTGCGTGATTTGTGCCACCTTTTAAGGGCTAGAATCTAGATCACTACCCAGAACTTGATGGTACTTTCCAAAACAATAAATGACACAATTAAAAAGCCTCTAATGCAAAAATTAATCAAGGTCTTGATGTAAGCAGGCCTAACCATGATAGTCATTTTGTCAAACACATGAACATGTAATCTATAGGTCATAATTGCATATTTGATCATAAGGGTTTCATACTTATCTGAGAATCATAAAGAAGTTCAAATACCTTCTTATTATATCTACAAAAACATCTATTAGGTCATGCATTCAATAACCATTCACTTACAAATTAAAACATATTAAGATCCATAACTAGACTTTGTCATGAAACCATGCTTATAACCAGCATATAAGAAAAACAATAATAATGATAGAACAACCATCAAATCCATGTAATAAAAATTATAAATATCCATCAAATATAAGAGGAAAATAACTCTTATTAACATATGCAAAATCCAACCAAGTCAAGGAATCCCACGTACCACCCGACCATAGATTGGGTTGAACCAAATCTATCTTTCAACTAATCACTGTTGTGCCATATTCCAAGCATGAATGTGGGATCTCATGGAATAAACAAAACAAAACAAAACTAGGGCTTCTGTTGAGCCCTAAAGATGTCCTTTTCTTTCACCAAATTTCACTTCATTCCATTTGTCCTTTATCAGCTATAGGCTTAAAATATCAATAGGAATGATTAAAATCACTTAAAGAATGCATGCAATGACTGAATTATTATAATTTTGTGGTTTTGTTGTCATAGTGATTTTTTATCAGAATTAGCTACAGAATGCAGCCATTCTATAGCTAGTCGCATATTCCGCAACCATCTTTATGTTCACATAGGTTACAGGTGTCATTTGAGGGAAAGACACATATGGTTAAATTCTAGAACTCTCCTACATCATTCCTTGTCCTCTACGAAGGCTGAGAAAAAATCTGAAAGTGGTTATGCACGTGGATAAAGCCAGGACTAAGGAGCAAACTTCTACAAGGATAAGGACTCTGCAGGTGTCTTCAGCAAAAATACGAGTCCTCAACAAGAGTTCTAGTTCGATTTTGATTATAAAAGACACCTATGCCTATTTCTACTCAATGAAAGTTATGTATTTGCTTATAAAAATAACTCGGTGAACCGAGAAACAGTGAGTTGATGTTTTGTTGTTAGTTCTTAAAAACTGTGATACTCTGTTTTTGAGCATGTTTCCTTTAATGAAAGAAGTATAACTTTGATGCATGATCTGAAGCAACTTTAAGGAGTTAAGGATTCGTGTACCAATCTGATGGTAGAGGGCCCCTACTGTCCGAAAGGCTTTGTGCATATTTTCTAGATAAGTGACCTTTAACTCTGTTTTGTTCTTAACTTAGGCAGTTTTCTGAGCATCATGTTTTATGTTTACTTACATCGAATATTATAGTCAATCTTGTTCTCATGAGCTGTTCCAATATCTCACTAATGCGTGAATGAGATATAGATGTAGTACTCTTGAGTTAATTTCATTTTAGTTCAGTTTTGCTCATTACATTTCAGTTCTATTAGTTAATTGCATTTCAGTCCTGTTAATTAGACTTAAAATACCCTCATTATTTTATAATATTCTCTTGTTATTAACTTCTTCTAACACATCATTATAATATGACCAATAATTAGTTATATCATTTTGAGTTCTTGATTGTTTTGCAATTTCTCATAATTTTACAAACAACCTTTTTTTTCCCAAGTTGTTCCAAGAGATCTCTATCCTTTGAATGAGGCTTAATAGTAACATTTTGAGTTGCAGAATGAGTTAATTCTAGTGTCATAAGTTATTTTAGCATAGTGTTCCTTACTATGTTACAGATAATCTTTTCTCAAAATGTTCCAAAAAATTTCTAACAACGGATGAGATTTTCTCTGTGATATTTTAAGTTGTTGTTTACTAAAGAGAACCTCATTACATCAAACTAATCCTTGTCTCAATTTGTTCCAACATACCTCTAATGAAATGAATTGGACTGAGTTTAATGTTATGAGTTACTTTTTTCATCAGCTCTACAATCTGTGGATTAGCATTTTTTGTTCTTCAGTGCCATTCATAGTTTAGAGTAGATTTTATTCTGTTTTAGTGTGATCAGTAACTTCTCTTTGCCAAAAATTTATTTATTTCTCCCTTAGCATAAAAATAAAAAACCAAAAACACTAGAAAAACACTAAGTGCAACGAAGTAGAAAGAAGATACCTAGGCACATATGGTGCACTTCACTTCAACAATTTACTAGCCCTGGTTGACAATTTATGACATCAATTTAGGAATACTAAGTTGTGTAGACATTTTGGCGCCGTTGCCGAGGAAGTGTAACTAGGTAGCCTTGTTTCTTACCTCCCAAAAACAATGATATGCATAGAGAAAGAGACTCAAGGGTAGTTCACTGTTCCACCAGTCTGACCAGTGACACTCAACCTAAATCCACATCCCATACTATACTGATCATAGAATTCCAGAAGACTTAAGATCAGATATTCCATCAGAAAGACCTTCCACTTCATCCACTGAACCTGTCTTAGAAGAAGATTCAAGAACCCCTACTAGAGACATAAACTTTTCCACTTCCACAGAAGAATCAACCATGGCAGAAGAAGGGGGAGGAGGAGTCTTTAATGGAGAACATACACTATTTGGAGGAGGTAGAGGTAGAGGTAGAGGAGAAGGAGTTAGAGGTGCAGAAGGAGAAGGAGGTAGAGGTGAAGAAGGAGGCAGAGGAAGAGGTAGAAGGGAAATGGGAAGCTATTTTGGGTTTCCTATAGTAGATGAAGAAACCAATGCAACTATGAGAAATATTTCACCCTCTGTCCTTCCAAACTTTTATGGATTCAAAAGTGAAGATCCTGAAACATTCCTATTTGAATTTGAAGTCCTATGTAGAACCTATGATTACTTACAAGATGCCTAAAAACTTAAACTATTCCCTTCAACATTGAAAGGAGCAGCATTAAAATGGTTTATGAGTTTAATCAACAGTTCTATTAGGACATGGGAAGACATGAAACATGCATTTCTAGAGAGGTATTTGGATTACTATATGCCATTCAACCATAAGGAGGAAGTGTTTAAAATTCTACAAAAAGAGGATGAAAATATGGAAGATTTGTTGGAAAGGTTTAACTATAACATCAAGAGAGCAAAAGTGGAAAACTTAGACCAAGATACTTTGAAAGCTCTCTTGTTGAAGAAAATTAGGGATGAATGGCTAGATATCATTAATATGATGGGAAAAGGGGATATATCTCAGCTCACATTACCTGAAATAGCTGAATTATGTATCAACCTTTCAAGAGGGAAATCTAAAACTGTAAAAGGACCAAGAGACCCTGCTCTTGCAAGGGAAAGTAAGTCTACTTCTGGGACTTTAAGTAGGGTATAAATAGGACATATGCTTGATGAATTCAAATCTGACATTTTAGGGAGTCTTAGTGAACAAATAGACACCCTTAAGTTACAAAACAAGAAAAAAGATGAATATGATGCCTTAGCAATCTTTTGTCCCAAATGTAGAAAGAATCATGCCTTGAGAGAGTGCTCTTTGGATGCAAAAATAGTAGAGACTCGTGTAATTTGTTCAAAAAGACATGAGACCAAGAGTTTTCCTTCACTTCTTGGTCTTAAAGTTGTCTTTCAAGAAGAAAAACCTACAAATTCCACAGAATCTCTCAATTTTGTCTCTAGGAGGCCTTGGCAAGGACCTCAAACACAAGAATTCAATGATTAGATGTATAATCAACCCCCACCAAATTGGAACTCTTTGAGGCAACCTTGGCCTCAATTCCAAAATCAATCTCAAACTTGGGCACAAAATCCATATGGAAGATACTCCTAGTATTATCAATATCCACCATCTTATCCACCATATCCAAATTTCCCTCCTCAACAAAACCCTCAACAAAACTCTCAACAAAATACACAACATAAAAATCCACCACTTCCATTACCATTTCCTCAGAAAGAAAATCAGTTACCTGCCCAACCTATACCAAAACCCAACAACAAAAATCCTCAGAACACATATATGATAGAAGGTCAACAGTTCCAAACCTATTTGATCACTCCTTTAGACTTTAATGATGTTCAACTTAGGTCTGGAAGAATACTTGAAAAGAAGAAACCTTCTGTAATCATACAAGAGCAAAACAACTCTGAGGAAGATTCTCTACGGGTAAATAAAAGTCTTGAAGAGAACACATCCTTTCAAGACCCAAATATTGAAAAATCAAAACAAAAATAACCAATAATTTCAACTCCTATATTAGAGTAGCCATCAACATTCACCTCTACACCTCCCTTTCCAGAAAGATTACAAATTGATAAGGGTGTAGAAAAACAAATTATGGTGCCTAATTATGATTTCCTAGATGAGCTAAGGAAAGTTTGTATTAAGATCCCATTATTAAAAGCTATCAAGGAAATTCCAATCTTAGCAAAGGAAATAAAGGAGTTGAGCATGAAAAAAACAGGAAAAAGAATAAAAGAGACAAAGAAAATTCAACTGGCAGGAAAAATAGCAGACATCATGATGATTAAGATTGTTATTCCAGAGTATCTAGACCTAGAGAATACAGTTGTTAAAATACACATCAATGGAACTGAGATCCAAAACACACTTATTTATTTAGGAGCAGCAATCAATATCATGACTAGACAAATCATGGATAAACTAAAACTTCCTAATCTTCTTTTTACACCCACGTTATTACAATTAGAAGACAGATCTGTGATTAAACCTGATGGGGTAATAGAAGACATTCCATTGTCCTTAGATTATTTGGAGTATCCTGTGGATTTTATGATCCTAACTCCTAAAAATAATCTAGGAGGACATCCTATTATATTAGGAAGACCTTGGTTAGCTACAACTGATGCCTTCATTAGCTATAGATCTGGTGATATGTACATCTATGATGGTAGTTCAACCAAGAAATTTACCTTGTATCCTACAACATAAACAATTACAGAATTAGATGATACTAAATGAATTGATGATGAAGAAGACATACAACCTCTCTTCACAATTTCAGAAATTAGTGAAGATAGCTAGATTCTAAATACCTTAGAAAATTTTGAATCCTCTTCGGAATAAAAACATGAAAAATTTCAAGAAGAATCCAACATTGAATTTTTTTCATCAAGACAGATGTCTCTTTACTCCATGGATAAATTTGGCAGCTCTACAATTGAGATATTTCCAGGTAAAACTTTAAACATAAACAAGAACCTAGAGAAATCTCAACAAGAAAAGCTAGTCAAGATATTACAGAGACATTATTCTTCACATGCATGGGAGTACACTGATATGAAAGGGATAAGCCCTAAGACTTGCACTCATCACATCTACATAGAGGAAAATTGTAAACCAATCAGAAAACCTCAGAGATAGATGAATCCAAACCGTAGGGAGATTGTTAAAGAAGAATTGCAGAAATTGTTAAATGTCAACTTTATCTATCCCATTTCAGATAGTCAGTGGGTTTCTCCTTTGGTAATTGTGCCAAAGAAAAATGGTAAATGGAGGGTATGTATTGACTACCGGGAATTAAACAAAGCTACTCTTAAAGATCATTTTCCTTTACCCTTCATAGATCAGGTGTTAGACACATTAGCTGGCAAAAATTACTTCTCATTTTTATATGGGTTTAGTGGTTATAATCAAATCCAAGTAGCACTGGAAGATCAAGACAAAACCACATTTACCTGTCCTTGGGGTACCTATGCTTACCGATTATTTCCATTTGGACTATGCAATGCACCCGCAACATTTCAAAGGGCAGTACTAGGAATCTTTTCAGATCTAATACATGATTGTGTAGAGGTATATATGGATGATTTCACAGTTTATGGAAACACATTTGAAGAAGCCTTAGCAAACTTGGAAAAAGTTTTAAAGAGATGTAAAGAAGAAAATATTTCACTAAGTCATGAGAAGTGTTTTATGATGTTTTCTGAAGGAATTGTTTTAGGACATCACATTTCAGGGGATGGGATTAGAGTTTATGAGTCAAAAGTTGAAGTCATCTCTAACTTATCTATTCCAAGTTGTCAAAAATATGTTAGGAGTTTTCTTGGATTTACAGGATATTATCGAAGATTTATAGAAAAATTCACTAAGATAGCATCTCCACTCTTCAAATTACTTACCAAAGACTGTGAATTCAAATGGAATTCTGATTTCCAGTTAGCCTTTGAGACCCTGAAAACAAAAATTTCTGAAGCACCTATTTTAAGGGGACCTAACTGGAAGTTACCTTTTCATATTTCAACAGATGCCTCAGATACAGCTCTAGGAGCAATATTGGGACAAAAAGACTTGATTCCTTATGCCATCTACTATACCAGTAAAAACTTGACTCCTTCAGAGTTAAACTATATTGTAACTGAAAAAGAGTTTTTAGCTGTTGTTCATGCCATAAACAAATTCAGACACTATATAACAGGCTATGAAACTTTTGTTCACACAGATCATTCTGCAATTAGATACTTAATGAACAAATCAATTACTAATGGCAGAGTCATAAGGTGGTTATTGCTTTTACAAGAATTCAACATTACCATTCTAGATAGGCCTGGAAAACAAAACATAGTAGCTGATTTCCTATCTAGACTCCAAAACATCAAAGACAATACTCTAGTTGAAGATCAATTCCCTGATGAATATCTTTTTGCAATTTCTACTCAAACTCCTTGGTTTGCTGACATTGCTAATTATTTAGTTTCAGGGAAATTTCCTTCAATAATGAATACAAGAGACAAAAGAAAGATCATTTATGACAGTGCAAAATATTCATGGGTTGCTAATGAGTTATACAAAACAGGTCCAGATTTTATCATTAGGAGATGTGTTCGGGAAGATGAGATGCCTGAGATCCTCAAGGCATGTCATGATGAACCTTGTGGCGGAAACTTTGCTGATAAAAGGATAGCTTATAAGGTCCTTCATTTAGGATACTATTGGCCATCCCTTTTTAAATATGCTAAAGAGTATGTCAAAAGGTGTGACAGTTGCCAAAGGGTAGGGAAACCTTCTCCTTCAGGTGAGATGCCATTGCAGCCTCAGGTACATATTGAAACTTTTGAGAAATGGGCTTTAGATTTTGTAGGACCTATTAGTCCTCCATCAAGACAAAAGAAATATATATTATTTTGCACTGATTATGTTACCAAATGGGTAGAGGCCAAGCCATTACTTTCTGCTACTGAAACATCTGTAGTTAATTTTCTTTTTGAGGATATTTTTACTCATTTTGGTGTCCCAAGAGAAATTTTTACAGATCAAGGAGCTCAATTCACATCAAGGCTAGTGGAACAAATGGTGGAGAGGTACAAAATTAGACACAGAAAATATACTCCCTATCATCCACAAGAAAATGGCCAAGTGGAATCTACTAATAAGGTCATTGAAGGGATCCTAACAAAGACTGTTCATTTACATAGAAGAGATTGGGCAGACAGGCTTCCTGAAGCCTTGTGGGCCTATAGAACTACATGGAGAAGCACAACATGTCATACCGCTTATGAAATTTTTTATGGAAAACAAGTATTTTTTCCCATAGAATTTCAGATTCAAACTTTTAAAATGGCAGTCCAGCTAGGACTTGATCTAACAGAAGCACAAAAGCACAGATTGGAGCAGCTTAATGAATTGGATGAGATCAGACAGGATGCAGTCCAGAGAACAAATATAGTCCAACAACAAAGGACTAGATGGCATGATAAGTACATTAAGGAAAAGAAATTCAAAGAAGGTGATTGGGCCCTCTTGTTTGATTCAAAGTTTAAAGATTTTCAAGGTAAATTCTAAACACATTGGCTTGGGCCATATGAAATTGTGAAATTTTTTGACAATGAAGCAATAAAAATCAGGATAATAGATGAAGATAAGGTTACTTTTCTTGTAAATGGTCATATATTGAAACTGTATCATAAGCCACTTTCAAGAGAAGAATTTGTCAAGAGATTCCAAGAGAACAATGATGTGAAGTTAATGAAGAAGAATCCTTCTTCTTCATCAACTTAATTGTATTTTCTGAAATCAGATGCTAAAAAAAAAAAAGTATAAACATGAAAACTAATCATTGATTAGCATGTTTATACAGAAAAGATAAGGTGAAAATCAGAATCCTTCTGACACTTTAGCTTTTCAAAATTGTTCTTTTCCTGCAAACAAATATCATAAAATCATAAGTGTAGGCTCACTTTACATATCACATTCCATTTATGATCCATTTCATTCCATCATATCTCACTTCATCCATATTTCATTCACTCCATTCATCCATACTTCATTCACTCCATTTCATGATCCATCTCATTTCATTTCAGATTTTCAAAATTGATCTTATTCTGCAATTGAGTCTTACAAATCATTAGTTGCAGGCCACTTCTCATATTTCATTCCACTCCACATTTATGATCCATTTCATTCCATCATATTTCACTTCATTCATGCTTCATTCCACTATATTTCATGATCCATTTTTCATTTCATACTTTATTCCATCCATATTTCAAATCATTTCATTCCATGTCTCAAAGCTTTTACAGGTACATTCTGCAGCTAGATATTCTGCAGCCAGACATTCCGCAGTCAGACATTCTGCAGCCAGATATTCTGCAGCCAACCATTCAGCAACCACTTGTTCAGCAGCAAATTGATCCTGCACACCTACTTTAACAAGCAAAATTAAAATGATTATGGAGACTAAAAGATCAATAATTTTCAAAGGAAAGAAAAAGCATATTAAAACAAAAAAAATCAAAAGAAGGGCTAAGGTAAAATTGTGTGAAATTATTATGATAGCAGATTATGAAAGATATAGTATGGTTAAGTCATATATATGTTTCATAAAGTTATTTTGATTATTCGTATTGATCAAGCCTATCATAAAATCGTTGAACAAATCCCTTCCATTCCACTCCATATCAAATCATCATTTATTAAAAGTTAACGTTCAGTACTTGAAGTGACCTATTAGGTCACGTCACTAACCCAAAATATTCATTGATGATTTTGAAATCCTCATGAGATTTCCCCGCGGTCTTTTACTCCATGACAACTCTCAAACTCATTTATGCGTATGATTTACCCTCATTGTATTTCACTCATCCCACATCCACTTCATGTCATTCTTCCATAGCCAATAAATGTCTGCAGAAATAGAGAAGTCATCTTTAGGGTGAAATAGGCCTCTACAACCATTTTTACCTCAAATAGGAGAGCAGCAACAGAGCAGTAATCTGAAGTTGAGGAAAAGAAGCCATGGGACTTATTGTAAGGTCTGAGCCAGTCGGAACCAAATATCTAGAAGGTTACCCACAGATTAAAGATATGCTACAATAGGTTGGATGGCTAAATTTTTTGGAGAAGTTCAATGGATTTCCCAAGGAGGTCACCAAGTCATTTGCCTGGTCATTCAACGGGCCAGAAGTTGAAATAGGTGATGTCAAGTTCATTATCAGAGAATCCTTCATAGCAGAAGCAACAAAGTTGCCAAGGCAAGGTGAACGATGGTTCAAAAACAAATAATTTCACAATGAAGCATGGAGATAGATGCTAAAAACACCAGATATGGATATTTCAGTTTTCTAGAAAGGAATTCCTAGTTCAGCATTGAAGAATAAATGAAGAAATATGTTGCTAATCCTACAAAATTTTATAACTTGTGAGGGAAGGTTTGGCACCCTACATGTTTATCACATTCGACTTATGATGAATTTGCTAGATGAAGAGATAAATTTACCCTTTTTCTTACTCCATAGCCTAAAAAGGATGGCTTCTAATGTCCAAAAAAGGGTTCATTTCTTAGAAACCACCTTATATCATCATGGCCTAGTTAAAATTCTAATTGAGCATCATTTGAAAAAGGTATGAGACAGTTGGGATGAGTTCCTCTTGAGAAATTATTTCAAAGAACCCAAAGAAAATATGTCTGAAGGAAAACTTGTAAGAAGAAGAGGGAGAGGAAAAATTGCCAAATATGTTGAAATTAAAACTGATAAATCAATACAAGAAGACAGTGAGGAGATTATCTCTGAAAAATTTGCCAAAATCAAGAAACAACTTAAAAAGGAAAATATAATAAGAAAGTATGCTAAGGAGAGAGGTGAGGGACCATCTAAACTGAGAAGAAGTCATAGGCTTAGAGGCATATTGAAGAGGACAAGATTTAAGCAAACATGAATCATAGATATTGAAGATGAAGAGACACCAACTGATAGATCTCCTGAGTACCAGTACGAAGAAGATCTTGATAGAGGAAATCTGAAGGTAGACCCAGCCCAACAACAGATCTATAATTATGTTGAATCATTAGAAAAAAGAGCCTCAGAAAACCGAGAAAGAACTCCTAGCCCATAAGAATCTTCAATTGAAGTGTTGAGAAGAGAAAAATATGAATTGGAAGTACTCAATAGGCATATAAAAAATGAAAATGAAATTTTAAGGGAACAAGTCAAACTGAAAAGTGACATGAACACAACTCTCTCTCTGCAAATAGAAAAATTGTACAAGGCTAGTGAGAAGCTGACAAAGAAAAACAAGAGATTGAGCAGGGCACTTATAAATCTGAGGTTCAAATTGGTCATAAGGAATCCTAGGATGCCATTGAACACTAAGAAAAGTAGAAAAATGAAGCTAGATGTCCTAGCAGAAGTTTTAGAATACATGGATTGATTGCATGAGGACATGCAAAAGTTTTGCAGTGGGGGTATGTTGAGCCCTAAAGATGTTCTTTATTTTCACCAAATTTCACTTCATTCCATTTGTCCTTTATCAGCTATAGGCTTAAAATATCAATAGGAATGATTGAAATCGCTTTAAGAATGCATGAAATGACTGACTTATTATACTTTTGTGGTTTTGTTGTCATAGTGATTTTTGATCAGACTTAGCTACAAAATGCAGCCATTCTGTAGCTAGTCACATATTCCACAACCATCTTTATGTTCACACAGATTACAGGTGTCAAATTTTGAGGGAAAGACCCATACGGTTAAAGTCCAAAAATCTCCTACATCATTCCTTGTCCTCTACGAAGTTTGAGCAAAAATCTGAAAGTGGTTATGCACGTGGATAAAGCTAGAACTAAGAAGAAGACTTCTATAAGGATAAGGACTCTGCAGGGGTCTTCGGAAAAATACGAGCCCTCAAAAGGAGTTCTAGTTTGATTTTGATTATCAAAGACACCTATGCCTATTTCTACTCAATGACAGTTATGTATTTTCTTATAAAAATAACTCGGTGAACCGAGAAACAGTGAGTTGATGTTTTGTTGTTAGTTCTTAAAAACTGTGATACTCTGTTTCTGAGCATTTTTCCTTTAATGAAAGAAGTATAAATTTGATGCATGATATGAAGCAACTTTAAGGATTTAACGATTCGTGTGCCAATATGATGGTAGAGGGCCCCTACTGTCTGAAAGGCTTTGTGCATATTTTCTAGATAACTCACCTTTAACTTTGTTTTGTTCTTAACTTAGGCAATTTTCTGAGCATCATGTTTTATGTTTACTTACATCGAATATTACAGTCAATCTTGTTCTCATGAGCTGTTCCAATGTATCACTAATGCGTGAATGAGATATAGTTGTAGTACTCTTGAGTTAATGGCATTTTAGTTCAGTTCTGCTCATTACATTTCAATTCTATTAGTTAATTGCATTTCAGTCCTGTTAATTAGACTTAAAAGACCCTCATTATTTTATAAGCTGCTCTGGTTCTTAAATTCTTCTAACACATCATTATCATATGAACAAGAAATAGTTATATCATTTTGAGTTCTTGATTGTTCTACAATTTCTCATAATTTTACAAACAACCTTTTTTTCCCAAGTTGTTCCAAGAGATCTCTAACCTTTGAATGAGACTTAATCATAACATTTTGAGTTTCAGAATGAGTTATTTCTAGTTTCATAAGTTATTTTAGCATAGGGTTCCTTACTATGTTACAGACAATCTTTTCTCAAAATTTTCCAACAAATTTCTAACAACGGATGAGATTTTCTCTGTGATATTTTAAGTTGTTGTTTACTAAAGAGAACCTCGTTACATCAAACTAATCCTTTTCTCAGTTTTTTCCAACATACCTCTAATGAAATGAATTGGACTGATTTTAAGGTTATGAGTTACTTTTCTCATCAGCTTTACAATCTGTCGATTATCATTTTCTGTTCTTAGGTGCCATTCATAGTTTAGAGTATATTTTATTCTGTTTTAGTGTGATCAGTAACTTGTGTTTGCCAACAATTTAGTTCTTTTTCCCTTAGCATAAAAATACAAAACCAAAAACACTAGAAAAAAACTAAGTACAACGAAGTAGAAAGAAGATACCTAGGCACATATGGTGCACTTCACTTCAACAGTTTACTAGCCCTCATTGACAATTTATGACATCAATTTAGGAATACTAAGTTGTGTAGATAGCTTCTATAGGCGGAACCACCTCAACCTTGAACCAATGATTCCACCTCACCATGAGATGTCAGTAACAACGACTAGATCGGTCTCTTCCCATGTTTTCTAGGGCTCCAGAGCATTTGTTCCTACTTGACTCTAGGACTAATAAATCAACACACAGTTGTCATAGGGCTCCATATCATTTGGTCAACCAAGGATAAAGGAATATTAACTCAACCGAAGTTGATCTAGGGCTTCTAAAGTGTTTTTCCAACCAAGGCTCCAAGAACTAGTAACTCAACCCACATCCATCAGGAACATGAGCACCAATTGGAAAAAAATGGTAAAACCCACAACACCATGGATATCTAAGAAATGGAAAGGCTAGAAAAAATAATTTTCAATCTAGGAAATCCTCCATGCAAATGACCATTCATAACCAATAAAACACATGCATGTACCAAAAATAACAAGGAAATCATACATGAAACTCTATACCTACAAAGAAATCCAACTGTGGACGTTGATCTATTTTCTCCCTTTCACTCTCCTTCTTTCTCCAGTCGAAATTATGGCACAATGGTCCAATAAATTCTATGTGTGCAAGAGAATGAGAGAATATAAGAGAGATATAAAAGTGAAATAAAAAAACCTAACATTGAAAAAAACCATGAATTGATCCTCAAAATACTTTTTGTCATTGTGGCATCTCATTTATTCTTTTTACTTCATTTTCCCTTCAATTTCCTTCTCATGAAATACTACGACCTTTCACCTTCCTTTCCTCCTATTTTACATTATTTTCAAAAATAAAATGTCAATAAATGCATATTTTCCTTTACCAATTTCCTTCGCCATAATAAATTGAAAGTGTCACCCACTAGGATGTCTCTCCCACCTCTTAGTTTGCAATACGTGTCCCATGTCCTTGGTCTTAATTTTTCTTTTCCATGGAAATTCAACCATTGGTTGTTACACTTGAAAATTTTAGAATGAGGTTTGAAAGCTTAAAAATGAGTGAACAAGAAATTATAGCAACATGCCTCCTTACATTTGATGAAGTGACAAATATTATCGGATGACATGGTCAAGCCATCAAGAAAAATATTATTGTTCATAAAGTATTAAGATATTTTCCTATGAGATTTAATGCCAAAATATCTGCCATTTAAGAGATGTATGGTCTAAAAATTCTCATAATGGACCAAGTTATTGGTACTATGATACCCTATGATATGATAGTAGAAAAATATAATTTTGTACCAAAGGATGAAGCTTTCAACATGTGCAATAAGACTAAGGAACAAAAGAAGCATCACGATTTCTCCAGCTACGAATTTGATCAAGAGCTGGCTAATTTCACCATGAAACTAAAGTGTGGCTCAGGAAAGTATAAAGGTAAGATTCCCTTCCAAATGATTTTGATATGGAATATTTGGACATTTTTCATCCAAGTTCCTTTACAAAGAAAGGACACAAGATGGAAATGATGAAAAATTCAAAGAAAAATCTCTAAAACATCAAAAGAAGAAGCTCTCTATGAACAAGGGGCTCTACCCCAAAGAGGATATCTCAGCTTCAGGATCAGATAGTGAAAAATACGTAGAGTATGACTCAAATGAATGTTTACTGATGGAATTTGGACCAGACTCTAAGAAACAAGACATTACAAAACTCTGAAGAAGAAGAATAAGTAGAACAATAAGTAGTAGTGGAATTTGAAGGAGAAATCATCAATGCTCTTCATGAATTAAATAAGGCCATAAGAAATAATAGCAAGATAAAATAATAGCTAAAACGTGTTGAAGAAGGTATGTATAAATCAAACAATGAGGAATTTGTCTATCAAAAAGACAAATTTGAAGAATCCCTTAAAAGTAAAGGCATCTTAGCCCTTCGACTAAAACAAAAAAAAATGATGTGAGAATATAGAAGAAGAGAAAATATATCTAAAGGAGTAGTTGTTCAAGGTAAATAAGGAGATTATCTTAGTTACATGAAAAAAGGAAATTTGATTCCTGGAACTCAAATTAGAAGAAGTTAATTGAAAAGAATAAGTTCTTAATGATTTAATCCATGAATGGAAAGAATTTGGTTAGAGTCTTGAGGCAGAAGTTGTCTCTCTGAGAACATATCTTGAGAGATTCGAGACCGAGAAAGGTGTAAATGACAAGTTTTTAGAAAGGAAAATAAAGTTAGATCATATGTTGAACAATCAAAGGTCTCCTGAAAATAAAATTTGTTTGGAATATTGTAGGCCACATGAATATTATATGAGAAATATGAACTTTAGGTCAAAAATATTAGAGGAACCTCAGAGCTATGTAAGGATTCTTCAAGAAAGAATCAAAGAATATAAAATGGTAGAAATCAAGAGTGGATCCCATCACTATAAAGAAAAATCCAACTTCTAAAAAGAGCCATACAAATGGAGAATGAATCAATCAACAGGACAAGGGAGGAACATTTATGAATGAACTCATGAAATTTCCAACTTCAAGTACTCTAATATATTTTATTGTATTTGTTATAAATTTTACATCTTTGGATGCAAGTCTATTGATTGTAGAAGAGGAAAAATTGAAAGAGATTAAAATTTCAGATACAGTAAGTATCAACATTTTAGATCTCAAAACTTTCCTTCCATAAATAGAAATAACTTCTCTCCTATGATGAATGATGTTTAATGCTTCAAATGTGATAATTTTTGGCACAAGAAAAGTTAATGCATAAACATATTAGAGTACTCAACTAAGTCCCAGAATTCTCAGAAGCCACCTTTTCAAAAGGATAAGAATAATTAAAAACACAAGTCTAGAAAGAGCATGAAATGTGGACTATCTCTCTTAGGACATGATGAAGAAAATAGATGGTATGTGGATAATGTTTTTCCCAAGCATATGACTAGGGATAACAATTTATTTACGTATCTAAAATAAAATGACATAAGAAACCATGTCACGTTTGGCAACAATACTCCAACAAATATTAAAGGAAAGGGCATAGTTCATTGTGATGATAATACTAAATCTAAAAATGTATTATATCTAGAGGGACTTCAGATAAACTTAATTAGTGTGAACCAAATGTGTGATAATGTGAATAATATAATCTTTCGATCTAAATATTGTTAGATCTGACATGAAAAGAATGGAAAGTTGGTGGGAAAGGCACTCAGATCTCATAATAATGTATACGTATTTGATGTCTTCAGAGTAACATGCAACTTGAGAAATAAAAATGAAACCTGATAGTGGCATGTTATGCAACCAACTCACAAAATAGAAGGAAATATAGATCAGCGACTTAAAAATGATCCTCCTCGAGGGGGAAAACTCCTTTACATTACATAAATGAAAAAATACTTGATGATTCAAATGAAAAAACCTCCTTTCTATATATAGTAGTATAAGGGGTCACAATATTCAAAGCCAACATAAAAATAATAATTTAAGGGAATAATAATGACAATAGTGGGCTTCTATGGGGCACAACAACAAAAATATGGGGACTACATGGGAACAATAATAACAATAAGGGGGATACACTAACAATAAAAATAAGGGGATACACAAGTATTATAGGGACCTAACATGCTCCTCTCCTTCAAAAAAGTGGTCCTCAATGCTTGAGTATTTATGGATGCTTCTGTATAAAATTCTCATCCTCCCATGTGGAATCTTCAGCAGGTAAGTTCTTCCACTTGATGAGATACTCTGAAATTGATTCATTTGATAACCCTCCAGTTCTTATTTCCGTGACTGCTTCAGGTTCCAATATGATTTTCCTTCTTCATGAAGTTCTGAAAATATTGTTTGGAATGGGAGCTTATCACCTATAACCGTATTTAATAAGGAAACATGGAAAATTGGGTACACTCAGGAAGATGCAGGAAGCTCCAATTTGTATGCCATAGTACCAATATTTTGCAACACCTTGTAAGGACCATAATACTTTGGTGATAATTTATTATCATTATTAGCTTGCTTGAGGGACATTTGTTTGTATGGTTGTAGCCATAAAAATATTGAGTCACCTACATCAAAAAAAAATTCACTGTGATTTTGATCTTCCTGTTGTTTCATTTGATTCTGCGCCAAAGTGAGGTCATCCTTTAAGAGTTGGATAACTTTTTGTTGATGCTCAATGTCATCTTCCACTACTTGAACCTTATAATTTTATTTTAAAGATGATGTGATGGATAGCGTATTATATCCATAAAGTTTCATTAATGGGGTCATTTTCATTGTAGTATGGAAGGAAGTGTTATACAACCATTCAACAAAAGGTAACAACTTGATCCAATGTGCCTGATTTTCAGATACAAAGCAGAGAAGTTATCCTTCCAAACACTTAATCACTATCTCAATTTTACCATCATATTGAGGATGATAAGATGAGCGATGAACTAATTGAGTACCCAGACAAGTAAGTAGTTGAGTGCAAGAATTTATAGTGAAAATGGGATCTCTGTCCCTTATAATAATGTTTGGGTTTCCATACATGATGTAGAAAATTTATTGCCTTTTAATGGATGAGATAATGCACAAAAAATTGCATACTTGGTAAAACAAAGTTACCAATCAAACAATAAATATTACCTTAGAACAAGAACTGTAACAAAAAAAAAAAAAAACCATGAAAAAACAATCCAAAAACGAAAAGTTGTATTCTAGAATAACCTTTTTTTGGGATAAATTTTCAAAATATTTTAAAAATGGAAGTAAAATCCATTTTTTTTCTATAAAAAACATCTTGAAAACAAAAAGTGATCATGCCGGAATCACGTCACCAATTTTTTGTGTGCAAAAAATAGCCTGAAAATGAAAGTTGTTGACGGTGGAATAACGTTGTCAATTTTTGTGTGCAAAAAACACCTTGAAAACAAAAAGTGTTAATGGCGGAATAAAGCCGTCAATTTTTTGTCTGCAAAAAAAACCTTGAAAATGAAAACTGTTGATTTTGGAATAACATATTTTTCTTTTCCAGGTAAATTTTCAACAATTTTTAGTAATGACATTAAGGATAAGATATCATGATTCTAAAAGACCTTAAAATTTCAATGAGAAACATGATATTAAAGATAAAATATCAAAATTCTTAAAATTCCAATGATTTTTAGGCATGGTATTAAAGATGAAATATCATGTTTTTGAAAACCCTTTAAAATGCAAGGATGACATTAAAGATAAAATATCACCTGTATGAAAATCCTTAAAAATTCAACAATTTTCAGCCCTTGTATTAATATTATTTAAAAAAATTATACCATCATCATATGAGCAGTGCAACCTATAGTTTGGACCTATTTGCCCAAAATTAACACTCCCTCTCAACTAGGGAGAACTCCATGTGTACACTTGTGCCATACAGAGATCAGTACCATCATGTACTATCATATATCATCATACGTCATCTTGTTGTAGCTTGCTTTGCTAGCTCTTCTTCATAAATAGAACAAAGGGGTTAGTCACAAAGACATCACAATGTACCGACCCAAAGTCAGCTTAGAGGTTAAAATCTCTCTTCGACTCAAAAAAAGTCTCATACTAACCTGAAGTTAGTTTACTGACCCAAAGTCAGTTTAGAGGTAACAACCTCATCAGACTTGATCCCAGATCAAGGTGTTGGACACGTACCATCCTAGACATAGAGAGTACAAAAATCTTTGATGTGTCCATCGGTATTGCTATTGGTCCCTATCTGCATTTCCCACCTCATTGTCTAAATGAGAGGTACTTCCCATGAGTCTGAAACTGCTTGGGTAGGATGCGTGCGGGGCATAGATCAAAGAGAGGTGAACCAAATCAATATCATAATGGTGAGGTAAAAGTACAACAAGGTTTGGAAATCCTAGCCCTATTTTTGCTTATAGCTCTAAGAAGCTATCCCCAAGCGCCTTGGAGATCCCAGAGCTCATAGTCCAACTCAAGCAGGACCCTCACAATACGGTCTTTCAACGATTCCAAGCTTCTCAAGGAAGGTTAGGAACATCACCTTCCCTAGGGACTTCATAACAATATTTGTGACCTTCTCATTGGTTCCTATGTGATCTAGCCTTATGGTGCCTTGTTGTACCATGTCTGGGACAAAGTGGCACTTAATATCAATATGCTTGGATCGATCGTAGAACATGAGATTCTTAGAAAGACAAATCCCACATTGGTTATCACAAAGGATAATGGTGGTATCTATCACATGTCTGAACAACTCATTGAATAGCTTTCTCAACCAAATAGCTTCACGAAAGTCCATACTCATTGCAATGTATTCGGCCTCAGTAGTTCTCAAAGCCACAAACCTCTACTTCTTGCTAATTTAAGATATCAAAGAAGAACCCATGGTGAAGCAACATCCAAATTTTCTCTTGCAATCCACCACACTGCCAGCCTAATCGACATCAGTATATCCAAGGAGTCTAAAACTCCTCGTAGTGTATCTGAGCCCATGGTTGATTGTGCCTTGAAGACATCTCAATATATTCTTCACACCAATGCAGTGAATGTGATGAGGCTCAACCATATGTTGACTCAAAGTGTTCACTGCAAAACATACATCCGGACATGAGTTCACTAAGAACATAAGCCCCCCCATGAGTTATTGATACTCGATGGGATTTCCCAACTCAGGCCTAGTAGAGTTTCCATAAAACTCTTAATGTTGAGTTCCATCGGTGTTGACACATACATACAGTCCACCATACCAAATCTCTTCAACAACTTCATGACATATTTTCCTTGAGAAAGGAAAATCTCACCTGGCCTTTGCCAGACCTCCAAGCCTATGAAGTAATGTATCAGTCCTAGGTATTTCATCTCAAACTCGAAAGCTAGCTCTCTCTTACAGTGATGAATGAGGGTCAACACCTGTTAGGAAGAGATCGTCCACATAGAGAACTAGAATGAGAGGCCTTTCTCTATCAACCTTAAAATAAAGGTTTGGATCAGCATTACCTTGAGTGAAGCCCAACTTCATCAAGTAGATATCTATCCTCTCATACCAAGCACTAGGGGCTTGCGTCAACCCATATAGGTATTTCTTCAACCTTTATACATAGGTGTCTCTATCTTGGACTTTGAACCCTAGAGGTTTCTCCACATAAGCCTATTCCTTTATTGAGCCATGTAGAAAGGGAGTCTTCACATCCATCTGATGGAGACTCCATCTTTGCATTGCAGCAAGGGAAATGATAGATCGAATGGTGGTATAGTGGGCGACAGGTGAAAATATATCATCATAATCTATGCCTTCTTTTTGAGAGAAGCCTCGGGCAAGAAATCTTGCCTTGTGCTTTTCATCACTACCATCAAATCCATGCTTGATCTTACAGAGCCATTTCGAGGTGACAAAATATTTTTTCTCTAGTCTCAGACCACTTCCAAGAAATCATTTTTCATAATGGACTCATATTCTTCGTGCATAGCATCCTTTCAAACTTGATGCTTTGCAACAAATTATTCAAATGATTCAGGCTTTGATTGTACAATTGTACTCATGCCTGCTAGATACCCTTGATATCTATTCAACTTCTTGCTTTCACAGAATCTCCCCCTTGGGGAAATATGTCTTTGAACATATTTGAGATTATCCCTAAGCTAGGAGGGTCTTCTCTTATCTTAAGGAGGTGGATCAATAGGATCCATAGGTCCTTCAACATCGAGCATCAGTTCATCCTTTGGTTCTTCTCGCTTCCCTTCGTCTTCATCTTCTTTATCTTTCTTGCAGATAGGAATATTTATTACTTTCTTGAGGGAAACATATTCATCGAAGGTGACATCGTGGCATATCTCCACTTCTCTTTGACCAGACACATAGATTCTATAAGCCTTCAAAGTTTCACTATAACCCACAAACATTCACTTATTTCTAGAAGCATCCATCTTGCTTCTCTTTTCTTTTGGCACATGAAAGTAAACAGGAAAAAAAAAAAACTCTAAAACGAGAAACATCAGTTTTCTTACCAGAGAAAACTTCTTTGGGAGTTTTGGAGTCCATAGCGGAATGTGGGAATCTATTTTGAACGTACACAACAATATTCACAACTTCTCCCCATAGAAAATTTGAAACACCTTAGTCACATAGCATGGCGCGAGGAACTTCCAGAATGGTCCTATTCTTTCTTTCAACAAAACAATTTTTCTCAGGAGTATACACAGTTGTGGTATCCCTCTTAATTCCAACTTCACTACAAAATTCATTGAATTAATCTGACTCATACTCGGACCTATTATTGGTCCTCAAAATTTTGATTCTATTTTCGGTTTGATTTTCCACCAAGGCCTTAAAGGTATGAAACCATTTGAATGCTTCATCCTTCTTCTTCAAGAAGTATATCCAGGTCTCGTGGGATAATTCATCTATAAAAGTAATGTAATAGTAAAATCCTCCCAAGGATGTCACAGGCATCATACCACATAAATAAGAATGTAACAAGTGAAATATATCATTTTTCTTTATGACACTTGAGGGGAATGGTCCCCTTGTATGATTCCCTTCAGCACAACCCTGACATATACCTTGTTGATCATATTTAAATTTGGGCATCCCTCTGACCACCTTCCTTGCTTCGGGAAGTTTTTTATTGTGAAGGTGTACAAATCTTTGGTGCCATAACTATGTTTGAAGAGTTGTATCACATGACATAGCCCACAATGGACTTCCTCCAACTTGGTAGAGTGTATCGACTCTAAAACCAATATTAAGAGCTTCTTTGAAGTTCTTCTTCTAGATGTGTACCTTTCCATCAATGAATTCAACCTTGAAGAATTTGTCTTCCATTTCCGAAATAGACACAAGGTTCTTCTTCAAATCAGGTACGTACAACACATCTTGTAAATGAAGGACTTGACCTTGAGATAGATGAAGGGTCACAATCCCTGTCGCTTTCATGGGATATGTGACATTATCTCCAAGGATAATTTCTAAATTAGTATCCTTCTCAATAAAATCCGAGATGGCTTCTTTATAACTAGTGAGGTGCCTTGAAGCACCACTATCAATCAAAGATTCATCCAAGGTGTCGGGAAGAGATGCAAAAGAGAGGGAAGATACAAGAATATATTCATTTTTATTACTATCAACAACATTAGACACATCATACCTCAAATTTCTTGACCTCTTGAAATGTTTCCCATTTCCACGATGATTAGAGGGACCCTTTTTTTTCCTTTCAACCTGTTGTTCCTTTGATTGCCATTCCCCCTAAAGTTGTTGTTGTCATCATCCCTGGGAGAGTCCCTTATATTGGGGCACTCATTTCCATAGTGACTAGACTCATTAATACAAGTTTAAGATCTTCCCTTCATTCCTTTGGGCCCCGATATACCATTTTTTTTATTTCTCGGGCCATCATGGTTCTTCTTCTTTGCATGAGAGTCGAAGGTAGTAGGGTCACCTATATTTCCATTAGAGGAATGATCTCTTTGCATAATTCTTGTCTCCTCTTGAGTGCATCTAGTCAACAATTTATCAATATCATGAATCATATTATTATTAAGAATCGTAGTATTAAATACATACCAGTCTCGGGGATGTACTCCAAAAGAAATGAGGACGATCTCTCGGTAAAATATTGCTTCCCCTATGGCAAGGAGATCATTATTGATTTCTGTGAGCCTCATAAAATATGATGGATGCTCATGAATCTTCCGCTACACATGGTACATGACATCTTGATCTTCTAATGCCAAATCGAAGGACATATTCGATGCATGATAATCAGAATTTTCAGTCAACTTATCATTAGACCATTGGTCCTTGACAAGACTTCTTCTTCAGTGATTTATTTTCACACTAACTTGGGATTTTTCTTCACCGCAACTCTAATACCATGTTAATTTTAGATAACCATGGTATGTTATATGCTTAATGAAATTTTACTTCAATCTTTTTTATAGTCCCAATTCAATTTAGCAATCACATAAATATGAAAGTAAAATGCTGATAGAACATAATAATAGATCAATAGAAGACAAGCCAAATAGTGTAGATCAGATATAGATAGAGAGTGATTCTTCTTGTCCAGAAAATATAGAGAGTGATGTGCATTATGACATTCAACAGGGTGCATTAACTATAAAATTCTTTATCAAAATTAGATCAACCAACCTTCCAAGTGTCACACACACCCTTCAAAGGGAGCTCCAAAATTTAATGCAAGTCAACAAAATAATCACTCATCCAGATTTCTGGAATCTATATCCGGCATCCATCCATTTCTGGTATCATTTCTGACATCCATATTTTCAGTATCATCCATATTTCTTGCATCCAGATTTCTAGAATCCATATTTTCGGCATCATCCTTATTTCCAACATCCATATTTCTGGCATCCATATTTCCGTCATCCATATTCGAGAACATCCATTTTCTGGCATCCATATTCACACGCGGGAGAGAGAGAAGCCTCTTATAGGGTGTACAAACCAATTAGATCATGAGTAATGTGTGTGATGAGACGATGATGAAATGGACATTGTCTCTCTCTAATTTATATCAGTCAGTGAGGGTGTGTGACACATTTTTTAGGCTTGTGAGCCTACATTACAAATCTAGCTGACCTTGCACATGTGTGGAAAATAAAATCAAAATATATGTTCTGCTCATCGAAACAAGATGATGTTTAGATCAATATTGCACCTCTTCGAAAGAGGAATCCAAAAAATATATAATCATCATCATATGAGCAGTGCAACCTAGAGTTTGGACCTAGTTGCCCAAAATTAACATACATTGAATTACATATATTACTTTTATAACCAAAACCAAAGGATCTCAATAAAGAGATATCATCGAACATAATGCCAAAAATGCATTATGCCCAACAAGGCTAATTCTCCCCCTAAACCTTTGCAACCTAAACATTTTCAACAACGCATTCATCAAAGAATCTTCATCAAGAAGATAAATATCATAGAGAAAATGTAATTTGAAAACCATATCAGCAGACAGTACCCATCAACACATGATCAATAGAGCCAAATCATAACTGTTAGCAACATGAAAAAGTCTATTATGGAGGTTGACCACTAATTTCATGACAGAGATATCATTACGCGACCGTCTGAAAATAGACTCACGTATATACATGACTATGCGTCAAGCAGCATGCGTACTGAAATCATCCTTCTAAAATTTCATCTAAAAGATAGATCAGATAAGTTTAACAACATAATGAGCCAGAGACAACTCCCAGTTTTTGTCTGAGATATTCAAATGCTTCTCTGGGAAGATGTTTAGAAAATATGTTAGCAACTTGTTATTTGGAACGAACATAGTCCAATTTAACCTTTTCTGCAAGCACTTGTTCTTGTAAAAAGTGATACTTAATAGGAATATGCTTATTTTTGGAGTGCATAATAGGATTTTTTGAGATAATGATAACACTTGTATTATCACATAGGATGGATATGGGTGGAGAACATTTAATTTGAATATCTTATAATGTCTACATAATCCAGAGAAGTTGTGTGAAACATGATGAAAAAACCACATATTCTGCTTTTGCGGTAGATAAATCAATGGAATATTTTTTCTTGCTGGACCAGAATACTAATCAAGGCCCCATATAAAATGCACCTCCACTAGTTCTTTTCCAGTGATTAACATCTCTAGCCTAGTCTGCATTTGTGTAAGCATGAAGGGTAAGATCGACATTTCTGGGATACCATAGACCAAAGTCTTGAGTTCCCTGGAGATATTTGAATATTATTTTTATATCCTGAAGATGTGATTCCTTTGGATTAGCTTGAAAACATCTGATAATCCCAACTGCATGCATGACATTTGGTCTAGTACCTGTTAGATAAAGTAGACTCCCAATCATAGATCCATACTCTAGTTGGTTTAGAATTGGAGAATCATCATGAGACCTGAGGTTACATCCAGTCATCATTGGAGTACACATAAGTTTTTCAGTCTTCCATCCCATACTTCTTCATAATCTGCTTGAGATATTTTGTTTGTGAGATAAAGATGCCATATTTTTCTTGTTGCACTTGTAAACCATGAAAATATGTTAGTTCCCCAAGTAAAGACATTTCAAACTCTTACTGCATAACATATGTAAATTTTTGACTCATGGATTCTTCATACTCCAAAAATTGATGTCATCAACATAAAGAAAAATAATTAACAATTTGTCGTCCTCAATTTTTGTGTACATGTTACTGTCTGCAAATCCTTTTATGAAGTCTTGTTGTTGAATATATTTATCAATACGATAATACCATGCCCGTGGAGCATGTTTTAGCCCATATAGATCCTTTTTGAATTTGCAAACAAGTTTTTCACCATTCCCCAAAATGAATCCCTCTGGTTGTTCTATATATACTTCTTCTTCTAGGTCACCATTAAGGAAAGAAGATTTTACATCCATTTGATAAACTTTGAAATGTTGAAAACTTGAAAATGAAAGAAACATTCTTATAGCTTTAGGTCTAGCTACTGGTGCAAATGTTTCTTCAAAGTATATACCTTCTTGTTGAGCATAGCCTCTACAAACAAATTTAGCATTGCTTCTAATTACATCTCCATTTTCGTTTAAATTATTTTTGAATATCCATTTTTTCCCAATAATTTTTTTCTCATGAGGCCTTGGAACCAATTCCCAATTATTATTCTTTTCAATTTAATAAATTTTTTCATTCATGGACTTAACCCAACATTAATATTTAATAGATTGATTTAAATTTTGTGGTTTACTGGTGGATAATAGTTCTAGATAAGTAGGAGATCCCACAAGTGTTCTTCTTGTTTGTACCCCAAATTCCTTTTCTCACAAAATTTGAGATTCTTGATGATTCTTTTGAACATACCTAGATGGAACCTTTTCTTTATCTGATTTTTCTTCTTGTGATGCTTCATTAGTTTCTTCTTCTATATCATTGTGATTTGATGTGGGAAATCATTCATCATCATCATCATCCTATTTTGTTGTTATTTCCTTTTTGAGAGTTGTGCATACTTCATCAATCACAACATCAATACATTAAACAATTATTTGAAGTCTGTTATTGTAGAATTTGTGTCCTTTACCTCTAGAAGAGTAACAAAGAAGTATTCCTTCATCTTCTCTAGCTTCGAACTTACCGAGTTTTTCATCATTACTTTTAATGAAACATTTGCTTCCAAAGACTCTAAAGTGCTTCATAGTGGGAGTATTACCATACCAGAGTTAATAAGTATCTTTATCACTATTCACACGAACATGGGCCTTGTTGAGAATATTTAATATGGTATGTGTAGCTTCACCCAAAAATTTGTCAATAGTTTCAAACGCATCAAGGATAGCACGACAAATTTGTTGAACTGTTCTATTCATTCTTTCCATTACGCCATTTTGTTGAGGAATTCCAGCTACAAAAAATTGTCTTTTTATGCCATAATGTGCACATCAATAAAGTAATTCATTCGATATGTATTATCCTCCTTGGTCAGATCTCACAAATTTTATTTTTAGATCTAATTCATTTTCAAATAATTCTTTGAAGACCTTAAATTGATCAAATACTTCATCTTTTTGTTTCAATAAACTAATCCAACACATCCTAGAAAAGTCATCAATGAATATGATATATTATTTTTCTCCACGAGGTGATTTTTTCTTTACAGGTCCACACAAATAAGTATGTATAAGTTCAATAGGCTTATTTGTTGATCCTTATTTGGCGTTAAATTGAACTCTGGTTTTCTTACCGAGTTGACATGACTTACATATGGTACTTTCAGGTAGGATGATGTTAGGAAGATCACGAACAACTTTGAGCCTGCTTGAGTTGATTATTGGAGAAAATCTCAAATGTCCCAATATTCTATTCCATAACCAATTTCCCACAAATTTTCCAATATAATATTGTTCTTGGCGACCTTTCAATATATACAGATTGTTTGGTGTTCTTGTTCCTTTTATTATGGTCTTTCTTGTGTCAAGTTCATGAACCACACATTCTTTTGATCAAAAGACTACTTCATTTCCTTGGTCACACATTTGGCTAACATTCAAAAAATTATCCTTTAATCCATCAACATACATAAAATTACCAACTTTAACCTTTTCTTTTAGAAAAATGGATCCTTTACCCTTAATGACAACATGGGAGTCATTTCCAAAAGTGACATTCTTTTCCTTTTCTAACGCATTGTATGAAATGAATTTATCTGTATCACCTTTCATGTGTTTTGAACATCTTCTATCAATGTACCATTGATTTGATTCTCCTTTTGAAAATAAAGCTATGCCACAACTTTCAAATTTTAAGTCCTTCTTTTTCCAAACCTCAGAATTTGTGGATATTTTTTATTTTGGTTTTATTTTTGTCCTGCATTCTGTTTCCTCATGTAAAAATCTATTTCAAAATGAGCATTCAATTTCATCTTTATGAGGATGATTTTTTTTATAAGTATTCTTCTTGATTCTTGACTCATTTCTTTATTTTCTTGCTTCTCTAGTCATGATGGTTTTGTATGCAACACATTGAGCAGCTTTGTGACCAGAATTATGACATGAGAAACATTGTCCATTAAAGAAGAATTTTTTGTGATCATAGAACCTTCTACTGTTGTTTACCTTTTGACTGACGCTTTTATTATTGTTCATCCTTGAATTAGAATGAACCTAAATTACCTACGAATTGAATTTTTTCTTATGTTGATTGTTGAAACTTTGTTAAATGGCTTTTGCTAAATTTAGATAGCTTATGGTAGTGGCTGAGGATTTTTCTGTATGTGAAGATTCACCAATGTATCCAAGCCCTGTCTTCATCAGAGGAGAGCGTTGAACCTTGAAAATTTCATCTAAGGTTCCAGATCATTTAGAAAATCTAAGATTTAGAGTTTTTACTTTCTCAATTTCCTTTCTTAGGCTTACTATTTCACATTCTAACTTCTCATTATGCTTCTCCTTTTGCATGAGTTTATTCTTTATATTATCTATGGCTATTTTGTTTTCTTCCAAGAATATTTTGAGTTGAGTGATTTCTTCAGAGAAATAATGATTTGGTCAGGCTTCACAATAATGCATTGACAACTTTCGCATTGGTTTCATAGTTATTCTTTGTTGTCGGATATGTAGGAGTTGTAGCTAGATATTGGTAGCCTCCTTCAACAACTTCCCAGAAATCTACTCCAAGAGACTGAATATAGGATATTGTTCTTGTCTTCTAGAAGATTAAATTGTTTCCATTGAAGAGTGGTGGTTTGATAATGTTGTTCCATATTGATTGTGTACCTTGGAGATCTTTCTTTAAGTGATCAATCTTCTTCAGGAGGACCTGCTATGATACCAATTATTAGGAAAAATTATGAGTAGGGAGGGGGGGGGTGAATAAGTTTTTAAAAGTAAAAAAAATAAAAATTTCTTTTCTTTACTTATTTCTATATGTGACTTCACTTAATCCAAATAGTGTATGAACGTGAATTTCTTTAAGGAAACTTGCGTATGACTAGTCAACTTATAATTTAATTAAATCTTCAAAACTTTACTTAGATTGGTGTCTTAATAATTAATCAGACATTTAGAAGCAGTAAACATCATCACAGTTAAGCAACACACATGACGACTAGGATTTAAGGTGGAAACCTAATGTAGGAGAAAACCACTATTGTTTTCGTCTTTGTCTTCAATATTTATTATACAAAAAATTTATTACAATCTTGTACTGGCGCAAAATCATACCAGTACACAGACACCCACCTACAGAAGGCTACAGCCTTCACTCGTTCTCCAACTTCTACTGGAATGGAGCTCCGACCCATTGATCTCATTTACAAGCCGCCACTGGAAGGGAGATACAACACCCTAATCTGATTAACAACTCCTACTAGTAGGAAACTTCGACTTCCATACTGAAGGTTCCAAGCCTCATCACCACTGCACACCACGTTTCATAAATTTTCATGTTGGGTCCAATATCTTTAACACGTTACAACATGTAGATCAATTGATGTAAACATCAACCCTATTCGAACAGAATAGTGATATCAATATAACTAGAACAAAAAAATAAACCCAGACTTCTACATCAACACATAGAATCAAATGCAAACCTGATAATTCATAAGACAAATGTATACGCTACTTTACTTATGGAAACCCGCATGTATATGCACTTTTCTGTGGATAAGCTTGCGTATAGATCTCAATATATTAAGTTTAGAATTCTAAATCAGACTTATAATTGATCAGACATATTCTGACATATTTTGTCAGTTCTACAGAGCCCTCATACAGTTAGAAACATGAATAATTTCAGTCAACCAATCACTCATCTTTATACACAATCAACTAGTTGCATAATCAATACTCAAACAACCCTGATCTATATGAAGAAATCATTGATAGATAAAAGAAACACAACAAAACTGATCAGAAATTTTCTTCATCATTCTTTAGCAAAACCCTTGCTTTCATACACGCCTTCCATAAGACATATCTGCGACTCTACATGCTTCTTCCAAAACCAACTTGCATATATATCTCAATATTTGTACTGAATATATATGCACCTATGTAGAAACAAACTCACGTGTATACACGCCTTCCTTGAGTAAAACTCGCATGTAGATTTGTGAATAATTTAGGACTGCACAACTCTTCAGAACTGCAAGCTTACTTAGATCATACCCTTCACTACAACAAAGATGCGTCAGACCATAGATCTAAAAAACTCATAAATAGATCATGCAAATACATAGTCATTTCATGTCTAGAGATATTGATCCATCATTTCATTTGTCAGTGCATCATTATATCAGATCTATCTATTGATTATAGCCCATTCCATGCAAATATACTTCAGATTGAATTATTCATTCAATTCACATCCTCATGCACACTTATCACTATGATATTCACCTCCTTATATAGTTTTAGCCTTAGCCAATACCATGAGAAAAAATCACACAAGTATCAATGGTATTCTTGGATGAGATCAAATAATTCTTAGTGCACTGAATATTGCGGGAAAAAACCATGGTAAGTACCCCTGATATTATAAAACTAGTGCACTAGCTCATACATGACTTTGCTTCTTCGTACCCGCAGTATATGTGCTTTTTCCTTTACTAGCTCACTTATAGTTCTTCAATTATGTAATTGATCCATATTCTAATTCTGATCTGCAAAGCCTTTGTCCCATCATTTCTTCTCCATCACTTTCTCAGCTCTGAAATTATCCAGAAACCATATACTTGGTAGCTTACAATTGGGTTTCCATCAAGGACAACACATGCATCATAATGCCAACACTGTACTCGAAAGAAACATTTGGAGGTTTTTTCATATAATTATTTCTCCTATAATATTTTGAGAACCCTATAAACATGGTTAACATGATCCTTCCAAGACTTGTTGTAGATTAGTATCTCATCAAAAAATAATAACACAACTTTTCTTAGGAAGAGTTTGAAAATGGAATTCATCAAAACCTTGAAATGTAGAATGTGCATTGGTAAGGCCAAAAAGCATGACCAGAAATTAATAATGCCCCTTATGAGTTTTAAATTCCATTTTTGGAATTTCTTCAGTCTTTGTTCTTATTTGATTATATCCTGAATGAAAATCCAACTTGATGAAGTAAATTTATCCATGTAATTCATCCAATAATTCATCAATGAGAGGAATGGGAAATCTATATTTAATAGTGAGAGTATTGATCTCCCTATAATCCAGACACATGCGCCATGATCCATCCTTCTTGTGAATCAATATTACTGGAGTAGAGAAATAACTTTGACTAGGTTGAATTATACCAGCCTCTAGCATTTCTACAACCATACGTTCAATTTCACTCTTTTGCGCATAGGGATATCTATAAGGCCTAATGTTTGGAGAAAAAATTACTGAAATAAAATGAATATCATAATAATTATCACGAATAGGTGGGAGGCCTTTTGTGGTGTTAAATACCTTTACATGATTGTCCAATACTTTTTGGAGATCTGGGGAAATAGATGATTTCGATGTTTGAACCTCTAGTGAGAATAATTGTGCAATAACTCCTCGTTTTTATTTATTTAGAATATTTTTCATGCCATTAGAGATGATTATCTTTCCTGTTTTCCCTCTCATACCCCTTAATTCAACTTCCTTTCCTTCCCAAAAACAATTCAAGAAAATTTCTTGAAAATTAAAAGCTATCGTACCCAAATATTGTAACCGTTAGACTCCTAGTACAACATCAGCACCACCCATTGGAATGGAAATAATTGGAATAGTAATTACATATTTTACCATGGATACCTTGATATTATGGTACTTTTCAGAGAAATTTTTAGTTCCTCCATTTGTAACCATTACTTGAAACTCTAGTGCTGGATGTAGGAAGAAATTTATTTCCTTGGCTATCTTACAATGAATAAAATTATAGCCACTACATGAATCAATAAAAAGTATCACCTTTTTATTCTTAATATGTCTGCATATCTTGAGAGTTTGATGAGTGGTAATTATTACTAATGCATTACAAGATATGGTCACATTCATTTCTTCTTTCTATGTGCTTGGTTCCTAGTGTATATCCTCTCCTTTCAAATTTTCTTGTTCCTTTTCTTCCTCCTCTTCACAATATGTGAAAAATAATTTCTTATCAGCATACTTATGACCTTTAGTGTATTTTCTTTCTAAACTTTAGCAAATCCATTTTTCTCTTTTTTCTTCCAACTAATATGGTTTCAACCTTGTGGGTTATGGAAGGGTAGGAAAAGAGACACTTCCATATTTATAGTTGTCAGGTGAATTTTGAGGTCTAAAATGGGCCTCCTAAGAAAAATGTACAACCAAAACAAACTTATAAGAACCAATATGATTCAAGATGATGATGTCAACCATGGGAGATGATTCACCATTTTTTAATTAAAATGGTGAAAAGATTAAAAATAATAATAATAAAACTACTTTTTAAACTCATATTTTCAACTTATCTCCTAAATTTTTTACTCAAATTTTGAGTGAGAGTACTCTTTGGATGAAAATATTAATTCCTCATCCAAGGAGTAGCCATGTTGCATACTTTTGATGGACCATACTACATGAAAAATTAGAAATACATGAAAAAACGTGATTGCAATCACGTTTTTCATGTATTTATCATTTTTCATGTAGCAAGATCCATCAAATGTATGCAAAATGGGTACTCCTTGGATAACGAATTAAATTTTTCATCCAACGAGTACTCGCACTCGAAATGTGAGTAAAAAATTTGGGAGATAAGTTGAAAATACGAGTTGAAAAAGTAGTTTTTTCTTTTTTCCCTCTAAGATTTGATGATGTAATCAAATATTATTTTATTATTTCTAACATTATTTTATAATTTCCTTAGGAGTACCATTTTAGACCTCAAAATTCCCCTAATGAGTTAGGCTTCCTTGTTGCCATAATTTTGCTTTCAATTTTTCTTGCCAACCTGAATTCCTTGTCCAATGAATCAGGTTCCTGAAGGAGAACCTCATGTTGAATGTTATCCTTTAAGGTACCTATGAAGACATCAATCCTATGCTCCTATGGAATATCTTTTACCCTTATATTCAATTTTTGGATGTCGTCAATGTGCTCCACCATTGAACCCTTTTGTTTCAGATTTATCAATTGGCTAAAGAAGGTGTTTCTATTTGTATCCTCATAATGTGCTATCATTTCCTCCATAAAAATTGACCATGTGACAAGTGATTTACAAGAAAAAATTTATCGATACCATACAAAGTGATTGGGTTCTAAATATAAAGTTGCAATGCGTACCTTTTGTGTGTGTTGCGCATTATGGAGATCAAAATATTGCTCCATCTGTAGTATCCATGTTATCAGATCATTTCCATCAAACTTCTTCATATCGATATTTGGAATTTTTTGGGTCTTAAACTAAACATTGGAGTCTCTAAAATAATCATTCATATTATTTTTTTTTCTCATCATGATTTTCATGGAATACCTTTTCATCATCAGGTAGTCTTTCTTGTAGTAACATTGTCAAACGTTCCTTCAAACCTTACATGTATGATTTTAAGCCATCCAAATCCCCTTTTAAACCCTTCATGACACCATTAATTTATTATTTTAAGCCATCCATGTCATCTTTCGTTGCTCTTTGTGAGAGAAAAATTTGTTGCACTTGGTCTCATAGCTTTGATATATCATATTGCAATTCTTCCTCTTCATGCGTCATAGTAGAGAATTATGAGGACTTAATGGGTGTTGAATTATTTTTTTTGGAGGCATTTTATAACCAAATACTAATATCTATGCTTCATTATGCCCCTTGAATCACTTCAAACCGATTTTTCAAATAAGACTTATGCAAAATTAAAAAAATATGCACATTTTTCTTGCTTTTTAGGAGCTTTATATTGAAACTAGTGTATCTCTGTGATTTCAGCCCTCCAAGATTTGAAATTTGGTCCTATGGTAGCCCTCTGAGCATTCCTTATAATTCCACAAGTCAGACCAAATTTGGATTCTTTAAGGTAAAGTTATGAAAAATATCCCATGATTACCTGATTATGGACTGGTTCAGTAGAGTGAAGTTGTAACAGATTTCATGTGTCACTGTTTAAATTTTCGACTCTAAAATTGATATAGGAAAGGATAAATTCCATGCAATTTTGTACACTTTTTATAGAATTCAAATTTGATACCTAAAACGAAAGTCATGACAATTTTCCCACGGTCGCCTATTTGAGATGAAATTCTGGAGCCTGCAAAAACCCTAACTTCCTCTGATCATATCTCTGAAAATATATCGAACCGAGATCTAAAATTCATAGACGAGGTTCAATACTATTTTTAATCGTGGTTTCAATTTCAAGTTTTGAAGCTTTGTGAAAAAACTTTATAGTGAAAATTCCAAGAAGTCCTATTTTCATTTGTGAAACCCTTGAATCCAAAGCTTTGATACCAAATTTTATGCAACCAGCTCACAAAATAGAAGAAAATATAGATCAACGAATTGAAAATTATCCTCTTTGATGGGGAAACCTCCTTTACATTACATAAATGAACAATTCTTGGATGATTCAAATGGAAAAAACTCTTTTCTATATATAGGATTCTAAGGGGTCACAATATAATTAGAGCCAACATAAAAATAATAATGTAAGGGAACATCAATAAAAATAGTGGGCTTCTATGGGGAAGAATAATAACAATATGGGGATTACATGGGAAAACCAATTACAATAAGGGGGTTACGCTAATAATAACAATAAGGGGATACACTAGTATTATATGGACCTAACATGGCATATGAGACCCGGTGATATGAATTTTAACAGCTTGATAAAAGTGAGAAAGATAATATCTGTGGGAGCATTTACAAGGTTGTCAAGGCTCGAGAATTTAGTCTGCAATTATTCTCAATTTGGTAAGTTGACTAGGACTCATTTCAAGACCAAGGAATTCCCTTCATCTAAACCACAAGAGCTAATCCACACATATCTACGACCCAACCAGAATAAGAAGCCTTAGAGAAGAGAGGTATTTTATGTTGTGGATTGATAATTTTACCAGAGAGATATGGATCATGCTCTTAAAGGAGAAATCAGAAGCACTTAAACTTTTTAATAAGTTTAAAGCTCAGGTAGAAAATTATAAAATTTAAAATATCAAATTTTATGAACTATGATGGATAAAGTAGGTGTACCTCACACCTTTTGGGGAGAATAAAAACAAGCAACATTATACCTATAAAAAAGAAAAAAAAACTTATGCCTAATATTGATAGAAAAAGCTATGAGTTATGGAAGGGAAGACCTACATCAATAAAATAATAAAATTTATTTGGGAGATTTTTTTTTTATAAAAAATAATGATAAAAAACTTGGAAATATGATTTTTATGCTGATGAAGCTATATTTCTTAGGTACTTAGCTCAAAGAAAAGGATACAAAGCCTACAAAAAAAAAACAAAAATATTTGAGGACTGCATTGATATAGTTTTGGATGGCATAATGAACAAATCCAATATTTCCAAAGGATACATGAACTCATATGGAGATGAAATTTCAACCACCAGACCACTAGAATCTCAAATCAAGCAGAAACAAAGGAAGATGATGAATATGAAGAAAAAAGTACAACACTAGGGCCCAAAACTCCCTCGAGGTATGTATTGAAACAAAATACAGATAGTCAAATTATTGGCAATCAAATACTTGGGGTTTAAACTGGGAGAAGGCTCCTTTGTATCCCAATTTGTGAAAACCTAGCTCTTCTATCTCTGATTGAGCTCAAAAATCTCAGTCAGGAAAGTGAGGATAAGTATTGGATAAAGGAAGTGAATGAAGATTTGGAACAAATTGACAAGAATGATAGTTGGGATATTTTTCCAATACCCATTGTTAAAATCCTCATAGTAACCAAATGGGGTTGGCTCCAAACAAGGCTCACTTAGTCTGCCAAGGATATTCCCAAATAAAGGGATTATATTCTGAAGAAACCTTCACATCTATAACAAGAATGAAAGATATCAGAATGTTTCTTGATTTTTCTAGTCATAAAAACATCATGGTGTATCAGTTGGATGTGAAATCATCATTTCTCAATGGAGATTTGGAAGAATAAGTTTATATTGAGAATCCGGAGGGGTTAATGCTTACCAAAGATGAGGGGTTTGTGTGCAAACTGATAATGGACTTATATGGACTCAAAAGGCCCCCAGAGCTTGGTATGCAAGATTGGATAGGTAACTTCAGTAGAAAAGCCTTATGAGGGGCATTGTAGATAGTAATTTTTATTTAAGAATATATATTACCACATACTAATTGTGGTGTTGTATGTCGATAACATAATCTTTGGTAGTGATCTAGAGAAGTTGGAACATCAATTTGAAAACACTATCGAGATAGATTTTGAGATGTTCGTGATAGGAGAACTTTAATTTTCCTTAGGACTGAAAATTTCTCAATCAAAGGATGGGGTATTTATCACCCAATCCAAATACCTACAATAAACTCTAAGAAAATTTGGACTAGAAGATTGCAAGACAGTTAGAACCCCCATGGTTACATGTTGTAATTTGTGCCAAGAAGATGAGGAATCGCTGGTTAATCAGACTATCTACAGATTGATGATAGGAAGCTTATTATATCACACCACATCTAGATGAGATATAATGAAAATAGTAGGATTGGTGGCCATATTTCATGCCCACCCACATGCAAGTCATGCGATTGTTGTCAAAAGTATATTCAAATATTTGCAAGGCACAAGAGACTATGGGTTGTGGTATTTTAGGAGAAGATATTTTAAGTTAAAGGATTATACTGATATCTATTTAGAAGGACATATTGATGACAGGAAGAGCACCTGTGGTGCAACATTATTTTTGGGAGACTACTTAGATTCCTGGGTCAGAAAGAAAGAAGACTCCATTTCTCTATCAATTGCTGAATTAGAGTATATTGCAGCTTCCACTTACTTCTCACAAATTCTTTGGGTGAAGCATACCTTAAAGGAAATTAAGGTAGAATTGAATGATCCAGTTCAAATCATGTGTAACAACACTAGGGTTATCAACATATCTAAGAATACTTTCATGCAATAAAATACCAAGAACATTCCTATCAAGTTTCATTTCTTAAGAGAATAGGTTGCTACTAGTGTTGTTCGACTTGAGTATGTGGCCAATGAAGGATCACTTGTAGACATCTTTACTAAACCACTTGCAAGATAGGCCCTTGTGTACCTCCATCAACATATAGGAGTTGTGTCTCCTCATCCAAGTTGACTCAATTACAATGAGTATTTATAACTACATAACCCGAAGGAGGAATATAGTATTTCAGGGGGAGACCTTAGAAGGATCATTTTCCATTGATGACAAAGGGGGATAAGACTATTAATTCCAAGGAGAAGAAAATAATTATTAGTTTCAGGGGGTTCTTAGATTTTTTCCATCACTACCAAAGTGGGTGTTTGTTGGACAATTGTCATTGTCTGAATGTTTATTGGAACTTGGTATGCTAGCGTTGATGTCAACTAGGCTATCATTGATGTCATATGAAACAAATGTTGGTAGTGAAGATCATGTTGTTCAGGAAGAATCCTATGGTTACTACTTTATTACGTCATAGTATAAGGCTTAGCAGAAAATCAATAAAAAAATGAATATGATGGCTAGGGAATCTCAAAATTTAGAAGAGAACATGTCTCAAGAGATAAGATTTGTTTATCCTCAAAGTGGAACATTCGTAAAGTATTCTAGAAGATATTTGTAATGGTATGTTGAAGTCTAAAAGAGGCCTTTTGGACCCAAAGTTACAGTGAATTGAAGTTTGTAGATAGAATAGCTCATTCGCTAAGGATTGAGGAAGATTTTGAACTAAGGTTAGGTCTTAGGTTATTCGGCTCTAGTCAGATGTCGGGTCGCACAACATATTTTTTCAAGAAAAAAAAGTCTTGAACCCGACCAATGAAGAAGCCACTATCTAGTTAGAGGCCAGGTCGTGCAATAGGATTTAGAAGGAGAAAAAACTCCTAACCCCCGATCCCCAACATATGTGGAACCTGATACATGCAAATAATTAGGAGCATGGAGGAAATATGGTAGGAAATTTTGACATTTTTGGGTGGCTTAATGGGCCAAATAAAAGTGACACATGTAACCATGAAAAGTGTGTGATGTAGTCAAGATTATGTTCCCATGGCATAAGTTAATGTTGTGGCATAATCTCAAATTTTGCACCAAGGAGTTTTACTGTGATTTTTTTCTCATGTATTTGGTTTTCAACAATGAGCAGGCAAAAACAATGAAAAAGGACCCAAGTTGGGCCTATGCTAAAGTCAAGTTATAAATAAGGACAAATGAATAATAGTTGAAGGGGGAAGACCAACAACCTTATGAACTCTCGATCAACATTTAAAGGTGTATCGAGGAGTTAGTTTCACAAGGTATTCCAATGTTATTTGTGACTTCACTAACAATGAGAGGGGAGGAGAGTTGTTGCTAGTATTAATGGAAACTGTAATGGACAGAGAGAAGGAAACGAGGACAACAACTTACAGAGATAATTTAATATGCCTCGTTCAATAAAACAAGCCATCCCTACTATGTCCTACATGTTATGAAGAATTGAATGAAAATATGGTTGTGCGTAGAAGATTTGATTATGAAACAAAAAATTCATACATGAAGTAAAGTTTTATCACTGTGATTAGTTTGTAGGCATGGAATTCCTCGTTGTAGTGCAAAATTTGACCAAGAATTAATTCGAATCATAGGGAAACACTCATAAGTACATTATCTAAATTATGTCATATTTCGTGATTGATAACATAAGTTACATCAGAATGGGGAGCCTTGCTAAAGTGTGTTGGATGACTAAAAACTCATTCTCAGTATGGGGGACACACAGATAAAGAATGAATGATTAAATTTGACTAGAATGGTTAAGTGATTGAATATGGTTGTTGACTGTAGGTACCCTAATATAACAACTATATACCATGACATGCTATAGTAGACTATCAAAATTAAAGACAGAAAATACATCATCATTCCCAACGTAGTAGAGGAACAAAATAGTGGAGTGCAGTTGAGAAAAGTGGGGGAATGTAGAATTGTCAATATTTACAGAGTGCAAAACTTTGAGTGTGTGATTGAGCCAAATGTTCACTAAGAGATAGTGTATTAGAGGGTCGATATCATAACTAACTGAGAAGTGGAGAGCATAGTTCAAAGGAGAACTACTCAATTAAAGAAAAGGAGTTAGTATTACATTAGATCAGATTTATATTATTGAGTTTATGTATTAGCCTCTATTGTCAATTTGGAAATTTTATGAAAAGTAGAACTATGGATAGAGAAGGTAGTGACCAACATTCATAAGAGGTCAGTGCCTCTTGGAAAGTGGTGGCTTACTATCTAAAGGGGGTTGAGGCATCTTGTGAGTGGGTGCTCACAAAAAAATTGAAGTAAATAAGTGGGTGCTTAATTTACATCATATTATCAAATGGATTCGTGGTTTTTTCTCTTTCGGTTTCCACATAAGAATACATGTGTCAATATGTGTGTGCTGCTCAAATGGTGAATTGTGTACTCATGAGAATGGTTTTCTTTACTAAATATTTAAATTTTAGTCTAGATGCTCATACAAATAACTAGCAGAAGCCAAAGGAAATACAAGAATTGAGCATAAAATTTTGATAACCTCACAATTATTGATTCACCCCCCTCTAAGTAAAATCCTTATTCCAATAGTTGCCACATGTTCAAACATCATAGGGGAGGTCGGCGATGGAAGTATACTTGGTGAATTAAGTTATCCCAAGAAATATATTACCTTATTATAGATCTAGTAGACCTTATAGGTCTCATTGGATATTAAGAAACATAATCATATTAATAAAATAAAATAAATATCATTGTAACTAAAAAATTTAAAAATTATGACTATATTTAAATTATTAAAAAATATTATCTAAAATATACAAGTATAGTCCTTAATTCTAATGTGTTAATATTTAATTATAAAAATAAACATTCATCAAATATATATTGGTAGTGAAGCAAGGATTCCCTAAGTATTGGATGCAAAGACTCATTATTCATATCTTTAAGAGTGGGGATAAAGACATTCCCTCAATTTATAAGGCTAATATAATGAGGCACACTTTAGTCAAGTTGTAGAAAATATTTTTGAAAATAAGATTAGCATGTGGCTAAAACACCATGGTATAAAAGCTAAAAGTCAAATTGGGTTTAAGAGATACTATTAAACTAAGGACCACCTTGTTACTCTCATGATCATTGCAGAGTAATGATGCAAAAATAAAATGTATTTCTTATGTTGTTTCGTTAACTTTTAAAAATATTTGTACATAATTCATAGAAAAATAATATGGATGATGATGGAAAATATGATAGTTCATTTTGAGTTTAGGGTTTTCATGATAAGGTAGTACAAGAATGATATTACTAAATTTAAGACCACCAAGGGTTTGAAGGGCGTTTGGAAGATGTAGGTTATGTCTGTCCTACATTCATTGGTATAGTTAAAAAAACTTTTCCTTTATGTTGATGATATGGTTCTTTTGAGGAGGATCCATTATGATCTTTGTAAGTAGCTAAGAATCCTTGAAGATTTATCTTGTAATATGCACATCATTATTGATATTGATAAAACTAAAGTCATGATAAATAAATTCAAAAATTTCACATATGATACGTCTATATATCGAAAAAACTAATTAGAGGAAGTTCATTCATACAAATACCTTGGAGTTGGTATCCATCACAAGTTTAAGTAGAATTATACCACTGAGAAACGGATAAATGGAGGATGAAATGTTTAATATAGGATGAAAACAATTATAATTTAGTAGATATTTGGATACATAAATAAAAGAAAATATTTTCTTTGATACTCTCATCACTCCTATTATTTTATATGGATGTTAGGCTCGGGGATGCATTATATCCAGAGAGTTATAGAGGAAGATAGAATATATCTAGAAATAGATTAAACCTACAATCTAAATATTAAAGGAGTTATTCGCTACCCTATTATATTCATTTAAAAAAATATTTCACTCATTGAAAGCATTACTATGATTAGTTTTCATATGTATAAGAGGATGTTAAACAAAATGGAAGCTAAGAGGTTTCTTAAAATTTCTTATGACTCTATCCAAACCCCCCTCCTCCAACTCATGTGATGACATAAGGATTTCCATGTTGGATAGACCATTGAGGATAATGGAGGATATAATTTTGTAGAATAAGGATAATATTAAAAATACTATTACTTCAAAATTTAAGGATAAAGTATGTGGTGATAAAGAGTGAGAGTGAAAAATGAAATTAAGATATTATGAGGAGGTTATCAACCCCAATCTCAAAAATCAAAAGTATATTTGTATATTACCTAATGTAAAGGAAAAAGTAAACATTGTTAAAATAAAACAAGATCTCTTGAGCTTCATAATGAAACTCGGCTTGGTTAATTCCCAAAATTCCATGAGATGAAATAATTTGTCACTTTTTTCATGCTAAGATGGTTTAATATGAAAATAAATTTCTCTTAGATTGTGCATCTTACACTCACATTTGATATGATTTAAAAAATAAAAAATCATACTACGATCCTTCTCAACCTTTAAGTGAGAAAAACAATGGTGATCATGGAACTCCTAATGCCTTATAAGTATACAAATAAAATGTTAAATAATTCTAGGTAATATATAAACTACTTAACCATATTGTTCTTGGTAGACTTTAATCATCACCATAACCCATGTAAAATATAAAATAAAATGATAATAATTTTCTTATATATTAATAAAATATAGTATAATAAGTACAATTTAGAAATTCATCACAATAAATGAAGTTTTATTATTTAATATAAAATTTTAAAAAATAGAAATGATAATTTAAAAAGTGGAATCATAAAAGAAAAATAAAAATAAACATATTAAATTATGTTCATCGAATATGTATATATATATATATATATATATATATATATATATATAATTTTAATTAATTTCTTAAAATATTAATTATTTAAACATGCTTTCATAAAAATATTTTGACTTCTAAAATTTTATATTTTTAGAAATTTTAATTTATTTTTAAATAAAATGTGCAGATGATTTAACAAGTATTTCAAGGAGTAAAATTGGGATAATACTTTAAAAAAATTTAGGTCCTTTCAATTCATGAGGCATTGTGTAACATTAAGAAAATGGTTCAACACAGATAGTGCAAGAAGATATAGGTGGCTGCCATTCGTAGATATGCAATCGATGTGTTCGAGGAGTTAATCCCAATACCAATCAAGATGGAATGACATGGTTCCAATATGTGTCCTCCTGTTTCCATCAAAACTTCCATAGGTGGAAATTTTACAGCGATAAGTCCTCCTTCGATTGCTAAAACATGTGATTTCCCCAATGTATAAATTTTCATCTTCAGTGCCCCAGGGTTGAGGGTTTCAAGAGCAATACTCACTATCAAGCGAAGACGCCGCAGAATTTTTAGTGGACCAATCTGAGCAAGGGTTATAGTTTTATAGGACTTCAAGATGGTATTGAGGACCTATTGATACATTAGAGTTTAATTCAATGCAAAAGGCTTCAATTGTTGGTGAAGGGACAATACGATGAGTTCATGATTGGGAATGGGAATGATGAAAGAGTCAAAGCCCTAGATTTTAAGGGGCATAATTATTTTTAGACATTTGTGAAAATTATCTATAGGCATTTTCTTCTCCTTGGGGAATGCTCCATATATTTGGTATGGGACCTCAAGCTCTCCTTGCAGCTCTGAATGGGTATTACCTTTGTGATGCAATGTCTAATTTTTGGAGGTAAGGAAAAGGATAATTATTCCGCTATTTCAGTCTATAATGTTGTTAAAAATTCCATTGTATTTTTTCCTTTCATTTACAAGGGGGTGGTTGGGGGCAAGCCTTCCCCCTCTCAGGATTTTTTCTTACAAAGATGTTGTGGATGCACAATCCTCCCTAAAGCAGGTTAGTGTCAGGTGACACCTAGGAAGTTTTTGATCGAAAAAATAAGAGGACGTTCCTTATGTTCAAATATCTCACACTACTCTTGAGAACATCCATTAGATTTGTTGTAACTCAGTTTTACATTTGCTATGTTTGTATAAGTTTTGATTTCCTTTAAAAAAATCGAAGAAGGAAAAAGCCAAGTATGTATATGCAAAAGAAAAAAAAAAGAGATAGGCGCTATTGTTCAATTTTGAATTTTCCAAAATAAATAATATCTATGCTCTTAACACTTTTCGGAGAAATTAATGAGCCCGCTTCATCATTCTTTCACATTATCACACACATAATTTTGCTTGTCATATCACATGTCTTGTCACTCATCATATAATTCCTTCAATTTACCTCATAACATATTTTCCATTCGTTTCATTTCATCTATAAAAATCCCTTTCCCATTGTCTTTTCCCATGTCCTCCTCCCAAACAGTGGAATTTTCCAAGAGAATTCATCAGCGTCTAGTAACCTTTCTTCATCAGCACTGGGTATTTACACTCAATTGTACTTAAAATTCATAAAATTTCAAAGAAAAAAGTGTTATCCGTGTCATCTATGCACATTCCTCTTATGGATATTTAAAATTATATTTTTGATACCGTCTGCGCAGTTGACCACCTTAAATTTTATCAACATGTCATGTTAAACCAGTCCAAGTGTCCAGTTTACTATGCCTTAGTCCAGTCAGGGGTTTTATTAGATTTTGTTCCTAAAACCTATCTATTTCCAGAATTCATTCATTATTTAGTCTCAACAATGTATCTTAAAAAATGTTTCGTAATGAACTAGTTGGGAGAGAACATTTTTCAAGTTTCTACCCTCTTAATTTGACAGTAGCTCTGGTACCCATCTGCAAGTTCATATGTTAGTTTTTCTAATGAGTCTCTAACCACACAACTCCAAGTCATTCCTCGACTTGAATTTTCCTATATCCTTTTTCATCTAATTCCCGAAAAAGCACAATTTTCTCTAGATTCAAGTAGATTTTCTTTAGAACTTTTTGCTGAAGACATGAGACCATTCCTTCATGTTTTAGTTGAAATTCTGGGCAAATAAGATAATTTTTGTTAGGTAAACTTGACTCGGGATAAATTTAATGTTGTCTAGGGTAAATAGTAGTGGTTTTGGGGCACATGGTATTGTGAACCCATGGTTTTTAGCCCATGGTATTCCATGTAATGGAGCCTATAAAAGGCCGGGAATACTTCATTGTAATGTAGGCCTAGAGGTGAGCGATGAAGGATAATTTATTAGTTCTCTGGTAAATTCTAACAATTTTATGGTGGATACGTTATATTTGTGAATTTTTTCCCTCATGGTGAATCCTGGAGTAATTCTTGATATACCTTCTTATTTTGAAGATGTTGTCAATACTCACTTTATGAACCTATCGATTACAAGTTGTTTTAGGTTTCTCTCCCTTGTCACTGATTTGTTTCTATACGATCATGTGGAAAGTTTCACATAGATGGGATTAACTATTATGGATGTAAATAGAAACAAACAGTTAGTTTTTTTCTAGACAAATGTAATAAGGAAGGGATTTGGGAATGAAGGTACGTTTGATTTCGCTTCTTCTTTTCTGTAATATCCCCTTTTAGGAATTTCTGGAAAATCTCCAATGGGGATGGTGTATAAGGAAGCCAATGCAAGAATAAGATGAAAGGGGACTTGGATCCCTTTTTTACCCTTCATAAATTACTCTTTTAGAAGATTATCTCAAAGAAATAACCCTAGGAGGGTTATTCAGATCCTCCAATCCTATGTATCTCAAACAATGCTCGAAATGGAGAGTTACAACAATACATTAACTTCAACAAGTAGCAACAGTGAAATATCAATACATATGGTGCAAGAAGAGTGCATAAACATTATATTATGTGCAGCTACAAATATATATACAAGAACTTGAGGAAAGTCCTCTTAAGCTAAGCTATATCAGCCCCAAGACAATTGTACATGCAAAAGAGAAAGTAAATAGCTACACAACCTAGCAACAAGCTGTGACTGCATAGTCTATAGTGAGAAATGACTGCAAATTGATATAGATACAATGATATAGAAATAATAGGCTCAAATAAAGTGGGGGAGAAAGATCTCAACCCCAAAAAACAATACTAGAACAATCCTCTAAGGGATTGGCCAAAATATACTAAATGGAAAAATGTCGGAGTTACTGGGTAGCAGCAGCAAATCAATAACAATAAAAAAATGGAGAAGGATGGGAAATGCTACAAATGATGAAGAAACCTCCTCCAATGATCTTCAAGGTGAAAGGTTTCTCCCTTCACTGAAGATTACACCCTCCAATCCACAGTGTGAACCCCTCCTACAAGTACCTTCTGACAATAACATAATATGGGGAAGAGACTGCACTGTGAATGAGATGAAACATATGGCCCAATGCCAAAATCTATAATGAATCTCCGGTATCTTCCTCACTGATCTCCTGGAGAAATAATGAGCTCCTCCTCTGCAAAACTAGCCTTGTAAGTGGGTGATAATGAACCCTCATTGCAACCCCTAGGAACTCAACGTTTTTTCCAAGCTGGAAAACGCTATAGCTGAAGATGGTTACCTTGGCCTCAAGCCTGGATCTGAGGAGAATGAAGATCAGGTAATCCAAATCTCCCACTGAAGGAGAGGAAACTTCTAAATAGAAATCTCCCTTGTGCTAAGCAGCACAATCTATCCCAGTTGAACAACTGGAGAGAGCAGAGCAAAATCGAAATCTTCAACATAACGAGAAATGGCTCTCCTTCCCTCTTTTATGCCAAGAGGAGGCTTCCTTGCCATGGACCCCACCCATTAGGGTTTCTCTCATCCAATAATATCCCTCCTATGAAAACAACGATGTCCCACTTGGTGACTCACTCCCTCCATGCAGTGCTGTTTGACTTGGTCAAACTGGACCTAGTCCTCTTGTATTTTCCCCTTTTCACACTAGGAGATGACAAATAAGCCACTTAAGTGACCCCTTTGAACATTAGGAGTGTTTATTATGCTTCTTCATGGGCCCCCTTACCCATTTTATTATTTTTATTAAAAGGAAAGAAAAATTAATGTTCCAATTAACTTAATGAAAATTTTGGAACATTATAGTCCTCCCCTCTCAAAGATTGCTTGTCCTCAAGAAAGTGCAAGTGTAGAATGATTCTTCTTCTCCTCTCCTACAACACCCATATATTATGATCTCCTCTAAGAAATAGGATGCTATTACATCAATAAAGCTCCCACAATGCCTCTCCTCAGCATGTAAATTAGCTACCAAGCTATCATCATGAAAAAGTGAGGTGCTCAAGAGAGTGGAAAAGTATTGTCTAGAGGTCCTCCCAAGGTATGGAGTCTAAAATGTGTTGGGAGACATTCTCCCCATGTGTATCCTCCATCCCCAAGTAATCAACCATGCGAAATGAGTCACCTTCCAACTAGGCAACTCCGAGAAATCATCCTCCACCCTGGGCTCATGTAAAATAGGTGGGATGGAAATTTGAAAATGGTAGGCTTCATGGCATACCCCACGCTGTCCTCTTCTCCACTTATGGTAAGTGTGGAGTGAAAGTTGAACTTGGGTTGCAATATTGTTTCCCTCAAGTGACAAGATGAAGTCTATATCTCCAAGGATCTCTCCTCCAATGTTGCAAATCAAGCTGGCCCAAATCATCTCATATGTGATGAGTTGGAAGTCATCATCATATGGCATCATATAAATTATATGGTTCACCTTATGGAGAAACAATTTCCTTATCATGGTGACCATATCATCTTCCATACTCCCCTTAGAGCATGTACTGCAAAAAAGTATGGAGGTCTTCTCCCCCAAAGAGTACATCCTTCCAATGTGTCCCTCCTTCCTTATGATACATATGGGGTTGTTACTGATATATGGCTGAAACATAATGATCTTCAAGAGATACCCAAGCCATCCCATCAAATCCAAGACCCATGGGGTGCCTCCCCAAAACTCTCAAGCTCTCCAAATGGCTCCTCCCATTTGAAAGCAAGAGGTGTAACATGGCAATCAAGGCTGGCCCACTTGTTTTTCTGAAACATGTAATGTGAGAAGTATGGGGAGCCATACTCCCTATGGGCATCCTCAACTCTTTTTACACTCCTCCAATGGTGCTTCCCATGTCCAACGTTCTACTAGCAAAATATGGAAGCATAAATATGTGAGAGCAAGGAGGTGAAACATAGCTTCACACATGGAACCAATGCAGGGCATCATCGGTCTGCCTCAATATATAGTGCAACAAGTGTCCTTTCAGCCACTTGTTTGCTACCACATTCATCCTGCAATAAAAGATCATGAAAACATAATTTGGTGCCAATGGTGCACACCGAAAATCCTGTGGTTTTCCCCGAGAATCCACCAATAAGATGGCCATCATAATAGCTGCAATTGACCATAAGCACAAAAAAACATAATGTGCAAGAAGGAAAGATCCTCCTTGATATGATATGCTACTCAAAAATATAAGAGAGTGCAAAACATAAAGCAAATAGTTACCTCCCTCATCATGTACTCCGATCTTTGAGCTGAAATGGCTCAAATGAAAATTCTCCCTTACTGCAACAGAGTAGGGAAGTGGTTGTGCCAACCATATCATCATCTCTCAAGCTGTGCATCTATCCATATTCTGATATACATCCATTAGGATGCCCTCCCAAGTGGACTCGTCCATCAACAAATAGTATGCATAAGAATGCATGAAAGGAGAATCCATAAATGCTGCATGTAGGTGTCTCCCCTTGTGCTTATGAACCCAATCCAAGAAGATAAAGATATATTAAGGGATGTTGCCATAAATTAATCCATCATCCTCATCTCCTACATGTCTCCAAGGTACATCACTTGTGAAGTGGTTTTTGGAACACTTCAACAAGTAATTCCAACTCTGAAGTGACAATGCTGCTGGCCTGTGGAGTAGGGCCACTGTCATCTCAAAGCTAAAATCTTTGACATGGATCTTGTAAAAGAATCTACTCATCATGTTGCTGCACATATAGAGTTCCTCCCATGAATAAGGTACTGCTTGGGCATCTAAGGCCAAGGACAAAACCCCTTTTCACTATGCTAGTGCCTCCTCCTACTCCTGCAACATCTGAATACAATCTGAGCAAAAAGAATGTTTGCTGCTCCTCTATACTTCCACCATAACCAATATGTGAAGGTGGCATAATGAGTGGTAAGAATAATTCCATCTCACCATACTACACCCATGCTCCTCTCTGCCCCATGGTGTAAGTATCCTGCCAGTCCTCCTCCTTCTCCATACCCCATGAAAAAGGATAGGTCATATGCCGACCAAACTCTCTCAAGAGTAGCCAACACAACATTGCCTCTTGCTGCCCTTTATCATAAACTTTCAAAAGGCCCACCATCCTCTTCCCTCCCATACACATCTGCTCAACTCCTTGTGGATGTCCCCCTTCATCATGCGTCTTGGTATCCTCCCAAAAAGGGCTACCATCTTCCCAAAACAGATTTTGGCCTTTGTATTTCATGGGACATTGAAATGTAATCTCTTCCATGACAAAGATTTTAAACCCCAACCTCAATGGTCGTACACAACATATCAATGATGTATGAGGATGATAGTATAGTGTAGCGACAACTTCCCACTCTAGAAAATCAACATGCAATGATATACAACCATCCATGAGAAATAAAAACTTAGGCATAACTTGGGAGAGTTTCGGAAGAATCTTGTGTTGCTGCAAGAGTCTCTTCCTCAATAGTGCTAGATGCCTTAAAAGCTCGAGATGAAGGTTTCTTCTCCATCACTATGACAGCACTCGTATGTGCCTCTTCAACTGGTGGTGAGGGCTCCTCCCTCTTTTGACCAAATATTCTGATCAATCTTTGAGAAAAATCAGCAAGAGTAGAAACCCTTGCATGGTCCCAATAGCTGAACCACCAAGTCTTTGCTTCACCCTCAAGGTGCAACGCTACAACTTCTATAGCCTCTCTATCTACTATAGGAGGTAGCAGGAAGAAAGCCCCTAGCTTCTTCACCCAAACCTCTACTGCACATGTCAGTGATCCATCAAATGTGGACAATAGAAATCTATTTCCTCTCATCATCCCATAGCTGTGGGGTCTTCTCTCTTCTTTATGCTGAATACATTGTGGAAAAGATAGAGTCTCTTGGAAGGATATATGGTTTTCTCGGTACTCAGGAATATACTCACTTAGAATCTCGAATTCCAAGTGTTTCTCATGCTCCATTTTTCCTCCTCGGTGATAGTAGGAAGTGCATGGTCCTTCCTCTTCTCCTTTTTCAGTCTTCTCAACCTCCTTGGAGAGGTCCTTGCTGGATCTAAAAAATGATGAGAGTAATCTCATCCTCTGCATCATCTTGATATTTTCTATATCTGCAATTCAAAGTTCCACAGGCTGGGCCAAGTTCGAAGCTCTGATACCACTGTAATATCCCTTTTTAGGAATTTCTGGAAAATCTCCAATGGGGACGCTGTATAAGGAAGCCAATGCAAGAATAAGCTGAAATGGGACTTGGATCCCTTTTTTTACCCTTCATACATTAATCTTCCATAATATTAGCTCAAATAAATAACCCTAGGAGGGCTATTCAGATCCTCCAATCCTATGTATCTCAAATAATGATCAAAATGAAGAGTTACAACAATACATGAAATTCAACAAGTAGCAGTAGTAAAATATCAATACATATGGTGCAAGAAGAGTGAATAGCCATTATATTATGTGTAGTTTCAAATATATATACGAGAACTTGAGGAAAGTCCTCTCAAGCTAAGCTAGATTAGCCCCAAGAAAATTGTACATGCAAAAGAGAAAGTACATATCTACACAACCCAACAACAAGCTATGACTGCGCAGTCTATAGTGAGAAATGACTGCAAAATGATATAGATATAATGATATAGAAAAAATAGGCTCAAATAAAGTGCGGGAGCAATATCTCAACCCCAGAAAACAATACTACAACAATCCTCCAAGGGATTGGCCAAAATAGACTAAATGGCAAAATGTCGGAGTTGCTAGGTAGCAGCAGCAACTCAATAAAAATACAAAAAAGGATAAGGATGGGAAATGCTGAAAATGATGAAGAAACCTCCTCCAATGATATTCAAGGTGAAAGGTTGCTCCCTTCACTGAAGATTACACACTCCAATCCACATTGTGAACCCCTCCTACAAGTACCTTCTAAAAATAACGCAATATGGGTAAGAGATTGCGATTCGAATGAGATGACACATATCCCAGTTGAACAACTGGAGAGCGCAGAGCAAAATCGAAATATTCAACATAATGAGCAATGGATCTCGTTCCATCTTTTATGCCAATATGAGGCTTCCTTTCCATGGACCCCACACATTAGGGTTTCTCTCATCCAATAATATCCCTCCTATGAAAACTGCTCTATCCCACTTGGTGACTCACTCCCTCCATGCAGTGTTGTTTGAATTGGTCAAACTAGACCTAGTCTTCTTGTATCTTCCCCTTTTCACACTAGGAGATGACAAATAAGCCACTTAAGTGACCCCTTTGCACATTAGGAGAGTTTATTATGCTTCTTCATGGGCCCCCTTACCCATTTTATTCTTTTTATTAAAAGGAAAGAAAAATTAATTTTCTAATTAACTTAATGAAAATTTTGGAGCATTACATTTTCTCCCAATTGTCTAATTCGATTTTGAATGGTTCACCTGAACCTTGTTTGTTTCCAAAGGCTCAATAATTCTTACAATTTATCTAAGATGTGAAATTTTGGGACTTGTTTTCTTTTGAAGATCATACAAAAATAGGGTTATATGGAGCTGGTGTTGAACCTTATAGACTACCGACTTTTATTCAAATGAGAATGTTTGCTTTGGAATTCATAAGGTAAAGCCTCAATGTAGATCAAATTTATTTTTTCCCTGTGAAAAAAGGGCATTTTTCAAGTTTCCCAGAACTGTGTGACCATTTATTTTGAATACTAGGCAATTAATTTAAGAGTCCCATAAAATGTTGGAGGGTATGCATTTAATTTTAGGAAAAAAATGGGCTTATGAATGATATCATATAACTTCAAACCATAGGTTGGAGAATGGATATGCTCCTTTTGTGCATGAATCTAGACCATAACTTGAGAAATTAGCATATGGAGGGTAGTCTTATGTATTTGGGCAGATAGAAGTTGAAACCCCACATCCCACTGAAAATAATCTTAACGAGGGAGAGAATAAATATTTTATTTGGATGATAATATAGAGAAATGAGCCAATAGGAAAAAAGAAGTTGATGAGACCAGCTCCACAATAGTTCCATGATATTATTTACAATTGAGGTAAACCTCATGTACTCCCTCATCCCCTGTACCGAAGGATACACATCATGACTATGTACCAATGATTAAGAAGACATTTTCACAGATTGAAGAGAATAATAGAAAGATAAGGGAAAGAATATAATATCAATCAGAGGCTAAAATATCTCTTGAGAAAACTAGATTATTATCAACAATGGATTTAGAAAAATATTAGCTAACAATATATTTTTCTCATCCTTCAGCTATGATTGTAGCATCTTCTATTGGTTTCAACACTGTTAATATAACAGGTGACACAAAGAAAATCTCTCTTCTAGTTAAAATCAATCTTCATATGCAGATTGGTTAGTTGATTTTTAATGATTTAAATGAAACTTACTCAATTGCTGTTAAGGTTGAAAATATGTTGGGAAAGGTGATAAAATAGTTGAAGTTAGAAAAATAAAATTCAAGGGATTATTCCACACAGAAAAATTAATTGAAGAAAATTATTATTAAAATTGGAGGTGATGCAGAAGATAAGACATCGGTTCAAAAGTTGTTGCAAAGTGTCGAGGCTAAAATTAAAGTTTTAAATAGGAAGCTTAGAAATCCTGCAGGTGAAAATCCAATGGCTACAGAGATGGCCCAAGTAGAAATAGAAAAGGAACACCTATTGTAGGACATTTTACAACAGAATGAGGAAATATCCAAACTGAAGAAAATGAATAATATGTTGCAGAAAATAATTGATTCCCATGTTTGTACCATTGCAGTATCATTTTACTCTAAAGATTCTATTGATAATTTAACTCAAGTAATGACGGAATTAAGGATGGAATAAATTGATCTGAAGAATACCCAAATATATTTGGACAGTGTGTTGAAGGTGATTAAAGCCATAAAAAGAGAAGGGTTGATGACCAAAGATAATCTTGATAAATACATAAGAGGTTATCAAAAATTCTTGCCAAGAGATTAAGGAACTTGAAAAAAATATAAAAGTGAATATGTCCCTTATACAACACAAGGAGATTATATCGAACGATATCATTAACACTATAAAAAATGTGTGGGAATTACTCATTATATTTGGAGAGGAGAAAATCATTGTCAAATATTTGGAAGGGATTATTGTGGCTAACAAGAAAAAATTACAGAAAATAGCCTTATATGCTAAAATGTTGATTGATTTTATTAATTCTAAGTCTCCACGTGAACTCAAAGGATTCAGAATTAAAGATGGGACCTGATTTATTTTGGAGTTAAATAGGATGACTGTAAAGAATTCATACAAAAAACAATAGAAAAGAAGCTAAATGAAGTAAAGGGAGTAGTGATAAAGCTTAATATTCTATTTGATAAAATAACCAGGGATGGTTTACCATCCTGTTGGGACCAACAAGGAAATTTAATCCCTTGGGAAAGATATGAAATGCTCCTGGTGAAAGAAAAGAGAAAATTTGGGTCTACTTATGAGAAAAATGCAATGATGAAAGGAGCCGCTATTGTTAACTATTTTCCAAAAGACTTCCAACAGTTGTGGATGATAAAGACCTTGTTTGTTGAAAAACCTTCATATTCTAGAATTACTAATTCCATAATGATGCATGTAAATATTTTCAATTTCCCTCGTTTAAATGTGGATCCGTGGAGAAAATGAAAACTTGAATGGATGACTCCAAAATCAGAGGAGAAAAAGGCAGAAACTTGCTTCATTCAAGATTATGAAATTTTCAAATGACATAATATTTATGTTGCCTTTTATTTTATTTTACTTCCTGAAAGACATGCATTTTCTATTTCAAATGTAATATTTGGATGAAATTATTTTAAGAAGTTGACAGTTTTATAACTATCCATTTTGACATTTTGTATATAAGACTTGTCTGAAGAAGAAGAAAGGCTTCAAATTTTCGGACCTCAGAAGCACCAAAATTTTGTACTTGATCTTTATGATGATGAATAAAGCTTATTAGAATAATTTCCAGAAATTGTTGGGTATGGTCTGAATTTATGCAGGAATGCAACATAATACACATATAACAATAAATACAAAGATGCAACGGAAATAACACTTCATTTCATTAATACCAAAGAACTGAAATTTGTTTACAGAAAGAATGGAAATAAACTAGCTAGGGTGCTAGTAGCTTATCTATGAGAAGAGATGTGGTGGCTACAAGCCTATGAATTGTGTTCCAATGACGCTTGAGGGCATACTTATTATTGAGAAATAATGTAAAACTGTAAACATCCAAAAACCTAACCCTAGGAGATGAAGCGCCAAGACTATGGGCACGTTTGGGTAAATTGGTACACCAACTTCTTGGGGACATAACTTTTGCATACAATCTCCGTTAAATGCTCTCAATACCTTGTTAGAAATATCTATATGAGGAATAGATATTTTGAGTTAGCAGCATCGGTCCATGGATGCATGATGCTCCTATTTTTCCCAAAAAAACGTCGTTTAGGGCCTCAAAAAAACTACTAAAGATAGTAAATTGTGCTATAATTAAGGAAACTAAAAAATTGAAAGAGAAAATGGTGGGGCCCCAAGTGGAATAGGTGGGTGGCCACTAATATCCACCTGGATAGCTCCTCCCTGCTTAGGAAGAAATGGTCCCCATTGCGTTGAGTTCCTCCATGAGATGAGGAAACTTCTACTGAACTTGGTCCCTAGTGAACCACTTGCCTTGGTGCAGGAGTTGGCCAACTTTGACAACCCAATACAATTGGATCTTTTTCTCACGAGTGTTCTTGATTCACATGTCCACGATACAGTCTATGGTGGCTTGTTCCATGAAATCTAGGTTTAACTCTATTGTTGTGAGTTGTTGGGCATTGTTGGAGGTGTCCAGTAGAGGTGAGAAGTAGGGCCGAAGGTGGTCCACATTGAATACTGGGTGTAGATCAAGGAATAGTGGAATACTAAGCTCGAAGGTATTGGTCCCTATAGCCTTCATGATGGTGTATGGCCCATATCATAGCGGGCAAAGCTTACAGTGAGGTCTAGTGAGGTGCTCCTTCTGAAAATGTAGCCATGCTTTTTCGCCCACTTGGAAGTTGTGTGGAACTCGATGTTGATCATGTCGTTGCTTGTAATTAGTATTGGCTCTTTAGAATATATAATGAACTTGTTCGAAGATGTGTTGAATGCACTCGGTGAAGATATTATCTTTGTCAAATTCAACCTGGACATGAGGTAAATTAGCTTGAGTAGCCTCAAATGGCATGACTTCATTAATGGGACATAGTGGTTGGAATCCAAAGCCCACCTGAAAGGGGTTGTGGCTAGTTGAGTTGTGGAGAGCCCAATTATAACTATGTTATACAAAGGGGAGGCTCTCATGCTTTGAATTGTACATGTGCAGAATTTGTACAATCATCCTGTTGATGACCTTTGTCTCACCATCAGTTTGGGGATGGAAATATGTGGACTTAGTGAGCTTGGTGTCCAGCATTGACCAGATGCTGGACCAAAATTTTCTGAGGATCCTATTTTCCTGATCTGAGATGATAGAATTTGGGATCCCAAAGTGCACCCACACTAGTTCAAATAAGAGTCTTGCAGTGGCTTTTTTTGTGATATTCTTCTTGCAGGCCGCCATAATGGCCATCTTCGATAATATGTCGATGACCATGGAAACACAGTCATTTCCATGCTTAGTAGAAGGAAGGTCTGACATGTAATCCGAGAATATGGATTCCCAAGGTCGACTAGGACTAGGTAGTGGAGTATAGAGGCCTTGCTTCTTTATCGTTAGTTTGGAAATGGCGCAAGTAGTGCAGGATCTGATGTGCTTTCCAACATCCTGTCAAAGGTTCATCCAATAGAAATACTTGTGCAATACTACCATTGTTTTCTCGACCCTGAAATGCCCCGTGACTAATTTGTAGTGTCCTTCCCAAATCATCTCGGCACGCTCACTTGAAGGAACACAAAGGTGTCCTAGGTGACATAACAGTGCATCTTGGAGGTGAAAATTTGGAACTTCTGCACCCTCCAAGAGTATCTTGTATGTGTGGCCGAATTCTGGATCGTTCTTGTAGAGAAGCAGCCAATCAGAAGTCTCGTTCCAACAAGAGTTGAGAATGGTGGTGTTACAATGCATTTTGTCATCATCTCTGCAATCCCCATCTCGCACATTGGAGGACCATTTCTGTTACTTATATGTAGTGTCAGCCTTGCAAAAATTTCCATTTCATCCCTTGCCATGAGGAGAAAATTTCCTTTGTTGACTATTCCTGGAATAAACCATTAAAAACACATGATTTTGGGTCAGCTCTGGCAGGCAAATTTGGCCTTGCGCCAATAAGAGAAGTTAGATCTAGGACCCATGCCCATTGGCCCTCTGTCTCAGTGGACTGCCCATGCCAAGCTATTTTTGGAAAGTTTTTTAAATATAGCAACGAATTTTCCATTGCCACCACTTCGCGAGCAGAGTCAGCATGGGTTGTTTGACTGAATAACCTCGAAAATCTTCCTTTGGCTTCTTGTTCCCTACTTTTGGGCAACCTCCCAAAGGATAAGGCTTCCCTTCCACCATTAGAGGGTTCCCAACCTCCTCCTCCTCCTCTCCTATAAATAAATCTCTCTCACATAGATGCTACTAGCTGGAAATTTTGGAGAATAGCTAAAACATTCTGATATAGCAAGTGTTCAGAGTAGAGTTCGTTTTCTTGTGTCGAGCTCCTTAAAAAATGAAACAAGGTTTTCAGAGCAGAGTTTGTTTTCTTGTGTCAAGCACCTTAAAAAATGAAATAAGGTCTTTAAAGGAGAGTTCGTTTTCTTGTGTCAAGCTCCTTAAAAAATGAACCAAGATCTTTGGAGCATAGTTCATTTTCTTGTGTCAAGCTCCTTACGAAATGAAATAAGCTCTTATGAGGATAGTTTGTTTACTATGTAAACCTTATTAAAAAATGCAATAGGTCATGAGGATAGTTATTTTACTATTTAAACCTCGTTAAAAAATGAAACAGGTTCCCTTTTCAATTCGAGCTTTAGATTAGATCTCGTAAAATCCCAGTTGAGTCTTTCTCTTGATCTCATGTTTCAACCTTCATTCCATCCACCTATTGGTAACCCGTAGTCTACTCAACTGAATGCCATGAAGCTGGGGGGCATGTACCTCAAATTGAGTCATCATGCTGGGGGCATGCAAACATTTCAAGCATAGTTTGTTTCCGTTTCAAGCTTGTGTAAAAATGAAACCTTTTTCAAGCATAGTTTATCTTTGTTTCAAGCTTGTGTAAAAATGACACCAATTTCAACTAGAGTTTTTTTATTTCAAGCTTCTGTAAAATGAAACAATTCTTATTTTACCTCTCGTGATTGCCATTTTATCAGCCTATTTTGCCAGATGAGCCTTGCTTTTCTCATTTCGTCGTAACCATCTGGTTGGGTTGGCCAACCATAAACCTTCGCTTGATTGTTTTACCCATTCCTGAGGAATATTTGTAATGAGTGGTCTTGTTAACCAACCTCTTGACCTTTAATTATTATGAGTAGTTCCACCATTACTGGAACCAGTTGGTACCCTTAATACCACTCGTTCCTCCAAAAGGAGTCAACTTTTAGCTCTTTTCTGACTCTTAAAAATTGAAAATATTACCGACTCTTGTCGTTTTGAACTTGTTAAAGGCTGCGAAACGATATCTATCCAACACATGTTTACCCCTTTTCTAGGCTGGGATGGATTATTTATGAAAAAGGAATACCTTAGCCTATTGCGACTAAGAGGTTCTCTCAGGCACAATTTTTTACCTTTTCGGATCTATGAGACTACCTACGAAAATGGACATGTTGGATTTTTCTTTTCTTCTTATTTTCAAACTCTCTAAATATGAAAAGATGTCAAGCTATTCCTTTATCAGACTCGTTAAAACCTAAATGACATCGGAAATCATCACCATGACATCACCGAGTTCCTCCTTCCTAGGTCTCATAAAATGTAATAGGATGGACTTGTCCGAAGGAAAAAATTACATGAAAAGCATATGCTATCGCCTTCAAGCTTGTTTTCCAAATATAATTGGGATACTCACTAACAATGGTGGGGAAAAATGGAACCATTTGTCAGTTGTGTCGGCATTATGTCTATCTTGAAAATGACACTCATCTGCATTTGTGTCGGGTTGGGGACATCTCATTTCGTCATTTTTTTCCTCCATGGGTTTGGGTAATATATTTTTAACCTCTCATCTGCTCTTTTCCATGTCATCATGACCTTAGATCCCCTGATGTAAAATACTTCCAAATCCAGAGTCGTGTTGCTGATATGTTCAAGAGAAGTTTCTGTTTGTAGTTTCCAACCTCTTGCTAATCCTCTTTTGTTCCTGATTCACTATCATCATATTCCTCTGTCTCGTGTCGATGATGTGGGAAATATTATGGCCCTCCTTCGACCGAGTCACTTATTGTCGACTTCAGCTCATTATCCAAGAAGTTGATCTAGAGATTCCCTTTCGATACCCTGGAGCTTGCATGCCTCAATGGCAAGTTCTTCGCATTCAACAACAAGTCCTCATCATTGGCCTTCGATCAAGTGATTCTGTGGGTGTTTGACACCATATCACTATTCACATTTTGTGGATTATACTAGGTGTACCTTGAGAGCCATTGTCATTATTGGTGGTTTATCTCGTGCATGTTAACAGCTTACATCATTGGATGGTAATCATGTCAATTTCTTGCATGTTCGACTTCAACTCACATATTCGCATGCTTGAATTTCTACTTGTTCAGGTCAAGATGGAGCACAAGACCCTAGTTTTTGTCTAATAAGATTGAGACTATGGGATATTTGGTTTATCATGACTATATGCATGACTCTTCTGATTGGATGGCTGCGACCATACCTGTCTATTTATTTGATTCTTACTGCTGCATGGCTTCGTGCATACCTCATATATCAATTCTATATGTGATCTATTATGGATGGCTGCGCCCATGCCACATGTTCATGTATCAGATATATCATATGTATTTGTACTTATAGGTCTTCCGAAAACAGTGTTTGGTTTGAATGTGTTCTCGTAAAGAATTTCATTCCTCCCTCTCTCTCGGACCTCATGCTTTAGGGGGCATCTGTTACACAACATTTTGTCACCGTCCGTGCAATCCCTATCGTGCACATTGGAGGACCATTTCTATGACTAATATGTAGTTTCATGGCTTGCAAAAACTTTCATTACATCCATTTCCATGAGGAGAAAATTTCCTCTGTTGACTATTCTTAGAACAGACCATAAAAAACACATGATTTTTGGTTGGCGCTGGTAGGCAGTTATGGCATTGCACCGATGATATAATTTAGCACTAGGCCCCATGCCCATTGGTGCTCTGTATCAGTGGACTGCCCATGCTGAGCTATTTTTCGAAAGTTTTTTAAATATAGTAGCGAAGTTTCCATCGCAACCACTTCGTGAGTGTAGTCAGCATGGGTTGTTCGATTGAATAACGTTGAACATCTTCATTTGGCTTATTGTTCCCTACTTTTGGGCAACCTCCCAAAGGATAATACTTCCCTTCCACCATTTGAGGGATACCAACCTCCTCCTCCTCTCCTATAAATACTTCTCTCTCACATAGATGCTGCTAGCTAAACATTTTGGAGAATAGCTGAAACAGTCTGATATAGTTGGTGTGAGGTAGAGAAGAGAGAGACCCCTTATTGAGAGAAAGTCTAGGCTGATTTCCTCAACACGTCTAATTCCCTGTCGAATGATCGAGACATTTTTTGACTAGACCCACTGAAGGAGGCTGCGATGTCAAGGATCATTTGGTTGTAATCTCTTTATTTCTCTTAATTAATACATAAATGATGTTTTGGTTCCCATATTGTGTTGATGTGGTTGATCTTGCATAACACATTTAATTCTCCTTGACTAATTATATAGTGATGAATGTAAATATTGTTTCGTATGCTACTTTCATTCTCTGATCTGTGTGCAGCCACTTGAGTACCACTTCTGATGGACCACGACATGTCGGGACATAGGTCAAAAGACTGCTGCCACAGCTATGACAATTGCATTGGATCAAAGGTATGACATCTATACAAACTTAGTTTCATTCGTTAACTAGGAATCGACATATTAGCATGTCCTCTTGCTGCTAGACGCACCCTAGGGCTAGAGGGATTTCCTCTATCTGTAGAGGGGATTTAGCTACACAACAGGTCATTAGCACCATAATCGGTGGTCAAATAAAGGTATTCTGTAACATTATCGGTGCTGCCCTTCTTGTACTTGATGCTCAAATTAAAATATTGTATATATGTGGACCACTTATGATGGAAATTGTTCTGCAAATTCCCTTGTGTATGTATGAACTACAAGGGACTCTGGTGTGTGTGGATGATCATTTCCTTCCCTAAAATGTAATGCTTCGATTGTTGACAAGCTTGCCCAATGGAATAAATTTCTTTGTCATAAGTGGGATACTTGCAGACTGTGTTATAAAATGTCTCACTGTGATATGCCACAGGAAGTCCCTATTGAGTAAGAACTGCCCCAATAGCATAGTCAGAGGCATTTGTCTCGATCTCAAATGGTTGTTGCAAGTCTGGTCATGTGAGCACTGGGGCAGAGTAGAGGTGATGTTTCAATTTTACGAACGCCTTCTGTTGAGATTCTGACCAAAATAATTTTTCTTTCACCCTTCCCTTGGTGTGACTTGACTCAAGGGCCAAGTGATATGAGAGAATCCTGTCACGAATGTGCAGTAGAGATTAGTAAGACCCAGAAATCTACGAAGCTCTGTTAGAGTGGTTGGGGCTGGCCAATCCCAAATGACTTGGATCTTGGTTGGATCCACATGGACCCCTCGTTCATCAATAATGTATCTCAGTTAATGAACCTGGGTCATGCCAAAAGTTCACTTCTCTAAATTGGAACACCGCTTGTGTTACCAGAGTGTTTGGAGGACATATCGGATGTGGTGGAGGTGCTCTTCCCAAGTTTGGCTGAAGATCAGAATGTCATCCAAGTACACTACTAAAAATGAGTCTGTGAATGGCTGCAATATGTCATCCATCAACCTCATGAAGGTTGTAGGAGCATTCGTCAACCCGAAAGGCGTGACCAGCCATTCAAAAAGGCCCTCCTTAGATTTGAAGGCAGTATTTCACACATTGGAGGGTTCGATTGGTACCTGGTGATACCCAACCTTCAAGTCGATTTTGCTGAAATATTTCACCCCTTTGAATTGGTCTAGAAGGTCACCAACCCATCGGATTGGATACCTATTCTGGAAAATGATCTTGTTCAACACCTGATATTTAATACATAGTCTCCAAGTCACATCGTTCTTCTGTACCAACACAATCAGGCTACTACAGGGTGATGAACTCGGCCAGATGTGACCTTTCTGCTGTAGCTCCTGAATCTGCCTCTTGATTTCATCGTTCTCAATAATAGAGCATTGATAGATTGGTACATTGCGTAGCGACACACCTAGGGTCATATCAATGGGGTGCTTGACCTGACAGTGCAAAGGTACCCCTTTGGGTGAGGTGAAGATGTCCCCGTTCTCCTCCACGACCTTGTCGATTTGTTATTGTCGTGTGGAGGAGCCCTGTATGGAGGTTGTGACCACAATATTATTCTTGCCCCGAGGGTGGATCATCAGGAAAAAAAAATTCCCGATTAGGAAATGAGCTTACTGCATTGTTTTGTAGTAATCAAAGAGATATTGATAGGCGGTGGTACCATTGGTATCCTGTAAAAATTATTGCCCAAAGTAACAATAAAAGTGCGAGGCTGGGACTCATACACAACATTTAGCTTCCACAAGTATGGTTGGCCTAATAATAGATCACAAACATCAAGAGGAGAAATGTCAGATAATACCTCATCCATGAAGGGCTTGATGATGTAGGGAAGGCGACACTACTAGCTCATGCAGAGATCCCGTCCTTGGTGAAGCCACTCGATGGTGTACGGATGTGGGTGTGTTGTGGTCGGCAAGCCCAACAGCCTCATGACCTCTGCTTAAATGAGGTTGTTTTGGCTTCCAATGTTGACAATGAACTATAGTGGGGAATATTTAACCCACATCTGGGAGTGGAAGAGACGATCCTCCTCCTCTGGATCTTCCGGTTCCTCCTTCTGGATCTTCGCAGTGGCAATAGTGGCATTGGGCTCTACATCAATAATCTGATTCCCTTTTTCATTCCCCTTTTCGGGCTTTGATTCAGAGTCGTAGCATGCATATGATTCAAAAGCCCTCATCTTGGCCACCAATAACTCCTTTTCCTGACACTCACTTGTGTTGTGAGTGGAGTTCTTATGGATCTCACACCACTTTCCCGTGTCCTTCTTTGGATTCATGGTGTTGTTCTTTTCTTATGGCTTTGGCAGGTTTTCTTGGGCCACCATGCCTTGGCCTTGTATTTTGTTCTGCGGTTTGGGGGCACCTTTCCCTTGCTTTCGATTCGCAGATCCAAAGTCTCGTTACTTCTGTTTGAGTTTCTGCTCAATCTTTGTAGCATACCGGTATGCCGTACCAAGTGAGGAGATATCAAGGAACTCAATTTCCTCCTGAATGTATCTCTGCAAAAAACTACAGTACTTCAGCACCAAATGTTTCTTCGAATATTTCATACCTAACTTTGTGCATAGGGTATGGAATAGATTCATCAGCTCATGCACATCTTGATCCATTTGTTGCTGCGGCGTAGTCCATTATATGTAATTTTCATCACAGCTCCCCATGGGATAGTATTTTTCCTTGATGGTGTCTCGGGAAGAATTCCAAGTAGGTATAGTCAAGAATAGAGAGGTTTTTGTTTTGTCCTTTTTCTCACAGTAGGTTTCCCACCAGTTCTTGACATGGGGGGTAGCTTTGAGGAGTGAAAAAATAATCTTCTGCTTGTCGGAAAAGTCATGAATTGAGAAATACCCTCTTAATAGATTCAACCATCTATCTATGACGTTTGCATCTATTTGGCCCTCAAATATGGGAATCCAAAAGTTTACATGTACCTTAAAGGGAGTCGCGCCTCCAGAGTGGCTTCTAGATGTAGATGCGTCATCGGTGGGTAGTCATTGAAAGATCTGGGAAAAGTTATCCATCATCACATTCCTTTATTTTTCGAGGGCTTCCTAGAGAAATATTTTCATAGGATCTCCTGCTCCCTGACCTTTCTTTTCGTCCCCCACGGGCAATCGTCATGGTTTGTGAGGCTGATCTTGCAAAGGTTGAACCAGATCGAGCCTCTTACACATATTTTTGGTCATCTAACCTATTACTATTAGATGGACCAAATTACACCATGTAAGACCAATTTTACCCTAGTAAAATTGCTTTCACTATGAAAAATAACTTAGTAATACACAATTTATTAAGTTGTTTATGGTTTAAACAGGAAACTCTATGAGGAAATATCGAATAAATCCCTATTCATTTTGTTTTCATCAAGGGATAATTAATTAAACCACAACTTAATTAATATTCCTGGTCATATTTAACCCAAAAAAGGAAAATTAATTAGATAAATCACTATGTCTTATTATTTTCTAGGAATAATTATTTAAAACATTATTTAAATAATTTTCCTTGTTAAATTTTAATAAACCATTTATAAATAATTGAATAAATCACTATTTATTTAATTATTACTCAAGCACATTCTTAAAATAATAAATAATTATTTATTTGTTATTTACAAATAAAGGGATTTGACCAAATTCAATTTCTTTTTCCCTCCAACAAAAATTATAAAATATTCCATAAAAGTTGGATCTAGATTTGATTAATAATATTTTAATTATGCAACAATATCTAGAGTAACTCAATATTTTGTTATAAATACAAGTTTTTTTCCATTCATTCACTACCTTTTGTTGCCTAAAGATCATTCTGGATCTATACTTTCTATCTGACTTTGATCGTCCATCATTATCATATTTTTCTATCTTTTTGCTTGTCAACTCCCTTTGAGTTCCATTTTTGTCTGGGTTTTCTACACCATCAAGAGAGAGAGAGAGAGATCTTAGATTTGAAGAGCTGAGGTCATACAAGAACCCATCCCATTGAGGGGGACTGGTAACATCTTTCTATGTTCCCTTCCCAGGTGTCATAAATAAAAAATTCTTTAAAAATATTATTGTCTTGTCTATTGGATGCATGGAGCAACTCTTTCTTTTATTTGTTGTTTAATGTATTTAACTGAATAAATATAGATTTTGTCGCATTTATTCTGATCATCTAACTACAGTTCTAAAGAATTTGGTAGCCATCTTTGATGTTAGGATTGTTTGTTATGCACAACTAAAGTGATTTTTTTCGTATGCTTGCGATTATAATTCAGACTAACAACTGGTGACTCCAAAAGGGTTTATAATTATGACCGATGTCATTTTTTAGATCCGTGCATGACCAGCTACATCAAACCCTAGGGTTTTTCTTAATATTATTGGTTTTCTCTTCTTGATGTTGTTTTTAACGTTTAGAACCCTAAAACAGTAAAAATTCTAACTTCTATGTGTTTCTGGGCCTATTGTGCAGGTAACAGGTATTAGTCACAGCTGATACGACACTTTTTTATGAAACCTGCTCCCGAGATAGCCGGAAGTGAAGGTTGCACTTTTTGGGCCAAAACCTACAACCTCAACTCTCAGGTAGCAGAAAACGTCCAAAAACTACAACCTTAGCGAAAAACATGTCAGAACCTGCGACCTGTCCTTTTTTCGAGAATTTTCTTGTGATTTTTTCAGGTTTGTCTCAGCTACTATTCATGCTTGTATAGCTCCCTCTCCACCTGTCTTGGAAATGTAATTGCTCTGTTTTACTCGTCAAAGTAGGAACCAAGCCCCTTAGGGCTTCATTATGCTTCCACCTTTTTAGGAGTTTAGCTGAAGCATGTCATTTGAGATTTCAGTGTGTTCAGCCATTTTTCAGATCTGATCCTGTATTTTTAGATCCATTTTAGATTGGTTATTCATCCATCCAAAACACCTCTTTTTAGTTTTGTTTGGTCCTCCTCTAGGGTCCCCTCCATTTCACTTTAGATTGTAGCCTTTCGCCACCTCATTTACAGTACTTTTCCCTCTGGTTTTTTTGTTTGTTTTATGCACCTATTTCTAGCAGATCTGACCTTTAGATCCTTTTCCCTACCGACTTTAGATCCATTGGCCATTTTATGTGTTTTGATAGAATTTTCCCACCCAAAAACTAGTTGTTGGGAAGCCCTACTCTTGGGTTTAAATTGATGCATCTTTAGCTATTTATTTTCTGTCATATTTCAATTTAATTTACTATTATTTTCAGAGTTATTTGCAGTTATACAACACCTTTTTTATTTTTTCTCTACATACGTCTAGGTTTAATTAAAATTAACGCACTTATCACATACATGCACACCCTAAGTGAATAGAACTTGGTTTACACTGCCAGACGAACAATATAACATACTAACTAACTGATCCTACACCTCCCTACCCTTGTTTCGACATTGCAATCATTTTATCCTACACCTCCTTGCCCTTTTTGGTTTCTCTTCCTTATATGATCTGTGTCTGTTTTCCATCATTGTGCCCCCAAGGCATTTATCTCAGAGACTTCCTGGCCTTCATCCTCAGTTTCTGTTAGGAAGACTTACTCCTCTGCGTAGGGTTTGAGTTAGTCCTCCACCAAGTCCCCATTATGACTCTGGTTTTGGTTCATCAGGTTCCCCTTCTAGTTCTATCCTCGGTTCTCCTCCTGTCGCCTTCACCATATTTGGTTTAAGACCTAACGTTGGTGGTAGCCCTGGCCCTAATGCTGGGAATACTACTAGTGCGACTGCAATAGGGACTATCCTGACTGCTCCATTGCTCCCTTATATGGCAGGCCTCAGTCTTCCCGATTTTAACTAGTTGATCAATGAACCCATACACCATGATTGTGGTTGGCCTGCTATGCCAACCAAGCTCCCTTTAGACATCCCCAAGTTTGAAGGTCTTGCTGGAGAGGATCCTACAAACCACGTTCGTTCTTCCCACATGTGGTGTTCGTCTAACTTCATCACTGATGACTCTGTCCATATTTGGTTGTTCCAATGTACGCTTACTTAAGAAGCTTCCAAGTGGTATGTTGATTAGGCCTCCTCCTTTCATACTACTTTTTTGACTCTTTCCAGGGCTTCTCTATCTTACTTCCAACTTCCCCTTTGTTATGACACTAGTACCAAAATTTTGACCTCTTTCCATCAATTTTCTGCAACCCGCCTATCCTATCATGTCCAGGAATGGTGGAGAAGAGATAACCTATGTCAAGCCCCTACCTTCAAAGAACATTTCTACATGGACTGGTTTCTCAAATCCCTTTTTCCTGCTATTGGCAAAGATGTCGCATATCATTTCCCTCAGGCCGAAGAAGCTTCCCTCCATATTGCATTGAAATATGACATGATCTACGCACAGTCTGGTTATGTTTATACCATCTTACATGATCTCCGTAGACCGGATGGTGTGAACACATCGGGAGAATCCCATGCCGTCGACGGTATCATTGGAGTCCTTTCATCTGTACACTCATCCTCCCATGGGTTATGGTTTCCCTCAGAGAGGGGCCAGTTCCTCCAACACTTTCCCCCCTCCCTCTAGAATGTATCATGGATATGACATGCCTCCTCCTTCTGCCAAAACTATTTGCCACAATGTTGTTCAACCTCCTTATTATCTGTATCTACAGCCTAGTGCTCGAGCTCCTCCATCATTAGCACCTCAGCCTCCCTTTCCTTCTCAAACCACGCAACAACAACCACCACCCCCCAAGGTCAGGTGTATGCATAGCAGGGTGTGACTAATCCTCATACTTCCAAAAAGAAGAGGAAAGGTAACCAAATCCAATCTGCCCCAGGTAATCCAGGACCCAATCCCCAAGGAAATGCACCTAACACAACAACGCAACAATAGGGCAGTTAGCCCAAGTAGGACAGGCATGTTTGCACGAACAAACCTTGTTCTTTTTGTAGTGTTTATGGTCACTACACCCAATATTGGCCTCTTTTACCTCAGATGCATCAGATGTGGGAATCTCAAGTAGCATCCCGAGGACAACAAGCCTTTCCTTTGATTCCTCCCAATGCTGCACCTATCAAACCAGTTGTGTTTACCAATCCTTTCCCCAAACAAGGATTCATGGCCACCCAACCCCCTGAAAGTCAGATGGCCACTCAACCTCCTCCATCTGGTTCTTCTAATTACCAGATCCTCATGATGAAATCTAACCAACCCATTACCATTGACCTCAACCTTCAGACTCGGTCCCATTAGCACAACAAGCCTCCCGTTATGTTTGTCCTTGAGCCTCCTTCTTCAGGTCCCAAAGAGCCTCTTTCGACTCCCAATGGTACTTTACTAATCCCTCAGCCTAAGGTAGAGGTTCATACCAAGATACCTAAGGGACCATTACACCAAAATGTGGCTTCTGGTAAAACTCCCCATTCGTATATTATAGTAGATGACTTGGCACAATCCCATGGTGCTATGTCAACGCTGGAAGTCCTCCATTTGTGCCCTTCACAAAGAAAATCTCTACTTACTGCCATGGGCATTGTGGATCCTTCAGATGATCGTATGATTGTCTTCGATGTTGGCCGGTGAGAACATCCCCCCTTCCTGCTTCCGTCACCTTCAAAATCCCTATCAAGATTCTAAATGCCAACGTCTCCCATTATATCATTGACGAAGGGGCATCCACCTATGTTATGTCCACGTTGGTTTGGAAGAAACTCGGATCTTCTGAGTTCGCCCCTTCCACTATCACCCTCCGAGAGTGGGATGACCACTGTTCCTAGCCCCTTGGCATGTTCCACAATTGTCCTATTACTCTTGCGGGAAAGACTATTTTTGTTGATGTTAAAGTCATTGATGCCCCCTTATATTACAATATTCTATTGGGTCATAGCTACACTTATGCAATTTTTATTGTCGCATCTACGGTTCACCGTAAGATGTTATTTCCTCATAATGAAAATGTTTTCACCATCGACCAGTTGACATATTACGAATTGAAGTCTCAGACCTCCCCTGAGTCCATAATGTCTTCGATGGCCAATAAAGAAGCAGTCGAACCTCTGACCAGCGTCTCACCTAGGGTCTACAAAGACTCCTCTTTGCTTGGTTCATTCTCTTCTATTTCTCCTCCTATCTCAGATCTCATCTCGTCGAATGTTTACATGATGCAATCGTCTCGGTCCGACCTCAAACGAACTGGTTCGACTAGTCAGTAGCCCCACCCTCAGCATCTTTCTCTTAGCACCTTGAATAATCCTTCAGGACCCCCTCCTCAAGGCCCCACAACTGTAGTTTGTATCCATGCGCCTATCTACCCTCCTGAAATGGTTCCTCCTGGCCTTAACCATCTCAAAGTTTTCATGCCTGGCCATTACACCTCTGGTCAGATACCATTTTAGCTCCCCCTCCTGGAGTATTTTTGGTACCTGTTATGGCTACCTTATATATTCCTAACATGACCATGGGGATCCCAGCCTGGTACATTGATCCCCCATCCACTATCTCGCCTGGTCATCCCAGACATTATCTTGCTTTGACACCGGACCAACCGGTCACCATGAACCCTTCCTTTTCTTTTGTGCCTCAGCCACCTCAATTGGAACCTACTCCTGTTGCGAAAGCTTCGGTTTAGGGGGGAAAATATCGCAAGAAGGCACCTAAGGATAAGTCTGCCTAAAAAACCACTACTCCTTCTTAGCCTCCAAAGCGTACCACCCCATGTGCTTTGTGTGATATTGTTGGTTATGCCACCCATAATTGTCTCGAATTTCCTCACATCAAGCCATGTTTAATGTTGCGTTTCCAGAGTCTAAGGTTCCTGAAGCCTCTGCTTCTTCCTCAACTGCAACCAAGAACCACAAGACTGTTCAAAGCAACCACCCCTATGCTTTTTTTGATATCCATGGCCATTATACCCATCTTTTTCCCCACCTCACGCATTACCACACCTCTTTGGAAGTAGTTCATGAGTACAAGACTATACATAATGATTCTGCATCTCCCGTACTCGCGTATTATGCTTCAGGCCAACCTAAGCATACCTCTGCTCCCATTAAGATTCCCCCTCCTGATGTCAAGATGACGTAGTCTTCTGCCACTATCCTCTACATATCATAATCTATGATATCCATGGTGGAAGATCCCTCTAGGACTTCCCCTTCTGCTTCACTTGACCTCCCTTCAGTGATCAACCTAGGCTGAACATCAATGGATCCCTTATCTGCTTGTTCTTATATCACCCCTTGTAATGATGCACATGTGAACCTTTCTTCTCATGATGGTGAGTCAGGTAGCTTTGCTACGTCATGTGGTTACCCTTCCACCAGTAACCCCATATTTCACTGTGATGCCGACATCATGGAAGCCTTTTCCACCCCCGACTTCATCTTTCCTACTCATAAGAGGAATGGCACTATCTGTGTCTATGGTGAATTTCATGACCTGAGAATAACTTGCCCCCACGGAGTTCCCACACACCACCTACCTGTCAGTGTTCGAGTAGTAGAAATCCTACCCAAAGCACTCCCTCTAGCAGTGATTGTTTGATTTATACCTTGCATTCAGGTTGCCAACATTTCTCATCATCCTCTCATTTGTTGTTTTGTGGCACCTTTCATATGGATCACCCATCCACACCATTTTTCGATTATACCGATGGTGCAAGTCTCTACTCCCGGAATATAGCCTCGGTGGTTTGGGCTAGTTTTACCCCTTTGCACTCTCTTTTTCCCTCTAACAGCGCATGCATTGGTACTGCAACCAATAGCTAGGCCGAATATGACACAATGTGAGGTTTATTAGCTGATGCCCTTTCCCATCACATCCTTCACCTTCATGTTCGTTTAGATTCCCTACTTCTTGTCATGAAATTGAATGGTGTCTATCATGTGTATAATCCTATCCTCTTTAGAAGATATTTATGAGTGAAGCTTTTGATGTGTGAATTTGAAATCATTACATTCAGTCATGTACCTAGAGCACAAAATCACTATACAGATAGAATTGAAAACAATATTCTAGATTGGAATTTATCACACGCATTTCACACAATAGAATAACGATAAACCATAAAACGATACATATCCATTATATGTGTCATTCAAAATGTTTTAGAGTCCATCAACTCTGATACATATGACAAGCCGATAGCATTTTGCAAAATTCAAAACTGGGAGCACCACATGCCCCTACACCTAATCACTATCTGGATGATCTCGGGCCAATGGCTCGACCCTAGCAGCTCTTAGATTGCACATCCCCTATCCGAACATCGCCATGCACCACATGACCCGTCGCCACTCCGACGACAGACCAATACATGGCTCTATGTACTAGTCATCAAGATATTTCCATCCACGCTCTGAAACACCAGTCAAAAGACTATAAAATCTATGACGGATGTCCTCTAGGAGGGCATCTCCATCCTCATTTCGTGGACCCATCGACCCACCTGGTGCTGCAGGTCTTGATATTGCAGGCCACCCCATAGACGTGGTCGGTTTCACCGGTGTTGTATCTTCATACCAAAAGTGAATGAATAATTATCACATATAATATTCTGAAACTTTAAAATGCACATAAAATATTAGCAACTTGTCAGTTACCATCGGGCCCCCATGCTCGACCAAGTGGTAGTGGAAAGTTTGGGTCCCCATGATAACTCATCGCACTGTAGGGATAATCATCTAAGTATAGTGGCATCTCATCCCAATGAGCGAAAAACTTGGGTCGGAACACCCGTCCGACTAACCCACCTCCCCCTCTGCACAATAGTCACCCCCAATGACACATCCTGGGCTCTCTCGGGCCCCCATCCTAGATCTATATGCGAGGCCGAAGTGTCGATATCTTCTCAAAGAAGAGCGAGCACAACACTGTACCATATGCAAAGTTGTGGTTCACTTTCCGTTTGCATAGTGAAAATTGTCGTTTCAACGACGACAGCATCATTTGGGCCCATCGATAGTAGGTCCCACTCAACACACTCTCAACAAGCATCACCTGACCCCAAGTGTTGTGGTGGAGTGCCTGGTTTCCCAGGATCTACAGCACCATTGCAACCACAACAAGGGTTTCTAGCCGCTCTAGATCCCTGATCGATATCCGTGTCCCCTTCACATGGAGACCTAGTAAAAAATGGTGCTCCAAAAAATCCATAATGTTTCGCCCCCGTAGTAACACTGGCTACGTATTTCCCACCATCCCAAGTGGCAGGAGACTAGTCAAAAAATATATATCCTAGACGATCAACTTGAACCAGTGCCCCTGAACTATAAAGATATCATGATCCGGATCCCAATAGCTGACAAATCGGGCCAACATGGGTTCTTCGGCTCTCATCAAAGGGTTCTCTACAAACTTCAGGACCCCAAACCTGGCCAATGCAGTGCGGACACCATGATCCTCTCGGATCTCCGACTGTAACGTGTCTAGGTCTCTCTCTCTCTCCAGTTGATCCTCAACTCTGCCATATCTACACAAAACCGTTATATTTTTTAGTGTACAGAAAGGAAAGAATGTGGTGAATCCTAAAAACCCAACTCTCAGCCAAGAAACAACATCAAAATCCCCCTCTCTCATAGGTTTCACTTTTCAGGAAAATGCTGGGATAGGTCGCAGTTTTCTGCCCAAAACCTACTACCCAGGTCGCAAATATTGCCCCAAAAATTGAGACCCGGCTATGAAGAAGAGCAGGGATCTATTCCTAAGATCTGTGTGCCTAAACTAAACTTTCAATCCACTAAAATGAAAGAGTAGGGTTAGGCATCTTTACCTACAACTAACTGATCTCGATTCCAACGGTTAGTTTTTCCGCTATGATCGCCACAAGATTTAGGGCATTTTCTCCTCTCTACATTCACCACATCTACACTTACAAATGAATCAAATTAGAGGGAAAATTCCTTATTAAAATACAAGCCCCATATTTTTCTTTCGCCAACTGCGACCAAAATATACCTCCATTTGACAAACCATTAGCGCCGCTGGAAAGCTCTCACTGAGCTCTCAAATGGGTATCCTTTAGTTTTTTTTGTGAATTGATACTTCATTCGGACACATTTTTTCTAAGAAGGGTCACTTCACCACTCCTAAAAATCGAATTTCTTCACTTTCAACACTTGTACTTGGGGCACCACTGTGCCTTCATACTTGTCCATGCTCGTGTCAATTTTCATTGTGAGTAACCATCTTATACTCATGTTTTTATGGTCCCCACCGGACCCGTTCTGTGTGGCAGCATAATCGAGTCACCCTTGTTTATAGAATATGATTTGAGTCATCATTACATCCATGTAGTCTATCTCGAGTCCCTTTGTACCCCACTATATTCCTCCATCCTTCATTTATTTTTTCCTCTCTTGTGTCACACATTTTAGCCTTCATTCAAACTGTCCCATATCCCCTCCGGTATTGTATCCTCGCTACCAGGTCATCCATGCCCTTTATGCTCTAACAAGGGAAGTCATCATCCTACTACTCAGTACCCCCCATTCCACCATTATCCCTGGTGTCAGTCTATCAGTCGCTCTACTATTATATCTCGTGCCTTAGTTGAGGATCCCTTATTGCCTCACCTATGGCAGACCTCCTTCTATCGACATCAACTTATTCATTCCAGAAGACAGGTCTAACGGGCGATGTACCTTGGTTCCAACTTCCATTCTTGTTTGGTGCCTTAGATCAGGAAAAGGGACTCTTTATTTCCCTTTGACTTGTTTGTTTGTCAGCTCCAGTTCCTTATGGCACGATCAAGATCCGTATACTTGATGGTTCAATGATGCAGTAGATTGTACTGGTGATTCCCAGATGTGTGTGAGATCTTTCAAACCTCATGAGGGGGTGGCCCTTCAGGTAGCCCCCCACATACTTGGATGACTTCTCTATTACAACCTTGGATGCAGCTCCACAGATTTGATGGTTTTGGCCTCAGCCGCTTGCAGTGCCTATTTAGTTTTCATGTATCATTCAAGTTCTTAGATCCCTTTCCTATTTTACAGGGCATATTTCGTTGTACTTATATCTTATGTACTCGGATATTATTTTATAAGTCCTAGCTGTTGTCCCATGCACAATATGTATGTGGGATACAGTATCATGTTTTTATCTGGCCCATGTTTATGCCATCATGTACTATATAGTTCAGTCCCTTGTTTACTGGACACATTATTATTTGTACTTTTTTATCTCGGTGGGTATAGGTATGCATCCCCCGCCTCATGTAGAATAGGTACTGACTCATAAAAGAGAGTTTTCACACTTGTAAGTCTCGCCTCCTCAGGGTCTTGTCCTCTCGCGCTTTAGTCTACCTTATATTTCTCTCTCTCTTACTCCCCCTTCGGTGTCTAGTGATTGAGATCTTACAATGTACTTCAGTCATACGATTAGCTCCTAACGCTCGCACGTTGGGGGGCAATTTGTTACAACATTTTTTGGTCATTTAACCTATTACTATTAGATGGACCAAAGTAAACCATGTAAGACAAATTTTACCCTAGTAAAATTTTTTTCCATATGAAAAATAACTTAGTAATACACAGTTTATTAAGTTGTTTATGGTCTAAACATGAAACCCCATGAGGAAATATCGCATAAATCCCTATTTTTTTGGTTTTCCTCAAGGGAAAATTAATTAAACCGCATCTTAATTAATATTCCTGGTCGTATTTAACCCAAAATAGGAAATTTAATTAGATAAATCACTATTTATCTTATTATTTTCTAGGAATAATTACTTAAAACATTATTTAAATAATATTCCTTGTTAAATTTGACTAAATTATTTATGAATAATTGAATAAATCACTATTTATTTAATTATTACTCAACCACATTATTAAAATAATAAACAAATCATTTATTTATTTATTATTTACAAATAAAGGGATTTGACCAAATTCAAATTCTTTTTCCCTCCAACAAAAACATAAAATATTCCATAAAAGTTGGATCTAGATTTGGTTAATAATATTTTAATTATGAACCAATATCTAGAATACCTCAATAGTTTGTTATAAATAGAAGGGTTTTTCCATTCATTCACTAGCTTTTGTTGCCTAAATATCACTCTGGATCTATACTTTGGTTTGACTTTGATCATACATCATTGTCATATTTTTCTATCTTTTTTATTGTGAACTCCCTTTGAGTTCTAGTTTTGTCTGGGTTTTCTACACCATCAAGAGAGATAGATCTTAGATTTGAAGCGCTGAGGAAATACAAAAACCCATCCCATTGAGGAGGACTAGTAACATCTTTCTATGTTCCATTCCCAGGTGTCATAAATACAAAATTATTTAAAAATATTCTTGTCTTGTCTATTGGATGCATGGAGAAACTATTGATTTTATTTTATGTTTAATATCTTTAACTACATAGATCTGGATTTTGTAGCATTTATTTTGATCAACTAACCACAGATCTAAAGAAATTGACAATCATCTTTGACGTTAGGGTTGTTTTTTATGCACAACTAAACTGAGCTTTTTTCGTACGCTTGCGATTAGAATTCACACTAACAGAGCCCTGACTCCTTATACCCCGACCTCATTGGGGACATGCAAAGAAGGATCAAGAAAGAGAAGACCGCTCTGACACCACTGATATGGATTTATGTAGGAACACAACGTAATACACATATAACCATAAATACAAAGATGCAGTGGAAATAACACTTCATTTCATTAATACCAAAGAGCTAAAATTTGTTTACAGAAAAAATGCAAATAAAGTAGCTAGGGCACTCGTAGCTTATCTCTGAGAAGATATGAGGTGGCTACAAGCCTCTGAATTGTGTTACAATGAGGATTGGGGACCTATTTATTATTGAGAAACAATGGAAAACCCTAAACATCAAAAAACCTAACCTTAGGATATGAAGCGCCAAAACTATGGGCCCCGTTTGGATAAATTGGTACATGAACTTCCCGGGGATGTAACTTTGGAATATGATCTCTATTTGACGTACTTCCATTTTACGTGCTCAATACCTCATTATAAATATCTATCCGAGGAGCACATCTTTTGAGTGAGAAACATTGATCCGTGGACTCATGTTGCTCCTGGTTTTCTCAAAACGGCTCTGGAAGTTCAGGACTCGAAAAACTGGTAAAAATTGTAAATTGTGCTGTAATTAAGGAAACTGTGAAACTGAAAGAAACAATGGTGGGAGCCAAGTGGAATAGTCAGGTGGCCACCAATATAAACCTGGATCAACAATTAGTTTTTCATGTTTCATCATGCATTTTTATTTCTTCTACGAAGAAAGTAATTTAGTTGTTGGTCTCTAATATTACATTTTTTATTTAGAGTTAAAATAATTAATGAGGTGCTCCTTTGTTCTGAATGTCATTTCTTCTTAATAGTTTTCTTCTAAAACTAAAGAGAATATATTTTGTAAGAGCAGTATGTTATGAGGAGTTTTCCACTAGCATTTTCAATCTTGTTTGAGTTCATTTGTATCCACCATTTGATGGAATTGCGAGGAGTTTTTTTTTTCTGTTATAGAGATTAAAGGGTTTTAAATATTATATTTTAGGGGTTTAAAAATGAAGGGGAAATGATTTTTTTTTTTATGAATTATAGCCAATGTCTTGGGCACTGATCTCAAATACAACATTGAAATTTTCTCCCAAGGTACAACATTTGTTGGCATAGTTGCCGAAGAATAGACACAAGAAGTTATTTTCCCTGGGCTTTATCGAAAATCATTACTTTGATTGGTGAAAAAAGAAAGTGATTAGGTTGTGTTTTTCATCACAATAGTATACATGTTTTTCAAAATACCACACACGAGGTCAGATACCCCATAACAGAAACTTCCAGTGCTTTCCAATCCACAAAAATTAATGTCTAGAAGGGTTTCTAAAGCCAAATCACAAGTAATTCCTAGTATTAGCTTGTCTGCTACTCATAGTAGTTATAATAAGAAGATTCTTATTTTTCATACTGAAGAAGTGATCATGACTCTTCAGTTTTTTGAAGAATGTCTTGTGTTTCCTCATAAAGTTTTTCCAAAGATGACTTTGGAGGAAAGATAGTTTGACTCATTTTCTCTTTCTTTTCCAAAAGTCCAAAAAGTTACAATAGTTGATTTCTCAGTTTCACACCAGTTTATTTCCCTTTCAAATCAACCAATTCCTATATCTGTGTTACCCCCTCCACCTTTCATTTTTCAAGCAGGTGCTAATAAAAATCCAAATATGGCAATATTTGCCTTTATTTTGAATAGGTATGCTCCATTAAATATTCCTTAACCAACGAATGAAATTCCATAGGAGTACCTTAAATTGTTGCCTCATTTCACAGGGGAATATCAAATCACAACAAAAGAAAATATTTCTACATTTTGTACTTTTGTTGAAAACATAAATGTTGAATACCTTGATGTAGTTTTGAGGTTATTTCTTCAGTATTTAGACGAAAAATCTTGAAACTGGTTTAAAGCACTTTCAGCTAATTCAATTAGTACTTGGGAAAAGTTGGAAAATAACTTTACTCAAAGATGGGGTGAGAAAAAGGATCATGGGTAATTTTTGACTGAATTTAATGCTATAAAAAGGAAATAAGAAGAAAATGTTGATGATTTTATCAAAGATTCAATAACTTATATAATGGTCTTGAAGCAGAAATAAAACCTCCACCTACTGGAAAAAAGGTTGTTTTTTTTGGATCCATTGAATCAGATTTTGGTTTTACCTTGAGGGAAATAAGATCTCCAACTTTGGACCAAATCCAAACAGATGCATTAGAAATTGAAGCAAACTTGACTACAATTGGGAAGTCTAAAGGATAACAGCAAGCACAAGATAAAGGAAATGGAAGGGAAGCAATTTTACATGATAAGGTATTGGAAGATATGAATAAAGTCATTAAGAATTTATCAAATAAGTTGGTGAAGTTATAATAGAAAGAAAAAATCCTCCCATACAAATGTATCAAGGTCAAAAGAGAAATTTTAACCCACAGATCAGAAGGCACCCTCTTCAGATTATGCAAAGAGAAAGAAAATATGAGGATCAGAACCAACCCCCTTTGTATATAGAAGATGGGTCTTAAGATATAGTGTAAGAAAGTGCGAAGGTATAGGAGAACCAAATATATGCATTGTATAAAGATGAAATATAAGGTGCTGTAAATCATGAGTTTAATTTTGAAACAGAAACATCTCTTGATGAGCAAGAAATGGATGAATATTGAAAAAAAAAAATTATTGACCTTAAGAAAGCTGGGCTACACAAGAAATATGATATGATATCAAGGAAAAGATCAAGTCTGAAGAATAGTGAAGAGGTGCCAAAATATCAGGCACCTCAATGGATGGTGACTCCAAAACAACCCTTGAGGTAGCTTGATAAAGTGAAACAACAAGTTGATTCAGTGACAAAGACTACATTTCAGTAAGGACAAAGTTCACGGGAAAAATCAAATGTTGGAATTTGAATAAATCCGCTCATTCATCTGAGGAAAATCAAATTTGAAGAAGAATGACGAACATTCAAAGAATTTATTCAAGCTAAGTAACTCATTTAGCTCAACAAAGGAGTAAGATAAGATAAAGAAGCATATTCCTTTGGCAGAGTTGGAAAAAAACCCAACATATAAAAATCAGATTTCATATTTCATTAACCTTTCTTAAGATAATAATGTAGAAGACATGGTATATTTACAGAAAGAGGGATCAGTTGTAATGTTTGGTCCTCAAGTTGAAGATGTCAATTCATCTACTTCTCCATTTTATATTTCTTTTTTAGTGCATTATTTCATGCTTCATAATTTTATGTTGGAATTAGGAGCTTCTCACAATTTAATTCCATTGTTGTTTATGAAAGAATTGAACTTTCAAATCACTAGACCTTATAACGATATTTATTATTTTGACTCTAAAAAGGTTAAGTGTGTGGGATTGATTAAAGATATGGTAGTTTCATTTTTCCCAAATTCTAGCCATGAGTCTTGTGATCGATGTGGCAGTGGTAGATATTCTAGCACATTTTGGAATGCATATTTCCATGTCCTCGAGGGCTAAGATGGGAGGTGTTTTAAGATTGGACTTTACTTATGCTATAATCCCAATTTTTAGAGGTGAGGAGAGAGTGTTGTATAGAGAAACATGGTTTTTTAAAACCATCACCAAGGAGAGTTCTAGTAATTATCATTTGTAAAATTAGAAGAAAGATGTTTTTTCATGTTTCATGCTGCAAGAAGTTGCACAAGTTGCTGAAGATACTCAGGTGAAACTCCTTCAACAATTGAAAGTAATAAGCTAAAAATTAATGGAGTCTAGAAGCTCTATTTTGATGGCGCCTATTCAAAGGATGGCATTGGTGCAGGTATTCTCTTGATTTCTCTAAAAGGTCATCTTATACTTTTTTCCTAGAAATTATAATTTGATTCTACCAATAAATTTTAGAGTATGAAGCTTTAATCCTTGGATTACAAACTGCTAAACAATTGGGAGTGCAATGTATATCTGTTTTTGGGGGTTATGAGTTGGTGATTAAGCGGGTTAAGAATCACTACCAAGCAAGGAATTTTAGGTTAAGAACTTATAGAAATGAAGTTTAGGACTTAGTAGAAAATTTCTTTGCTGCTTTCAATATACAATTTGTTCCCAGAGAAGGAAATAGGTTTTCTGACTCTTTAGCAGTTGCAATGAACACTTTTAAACCTCCTCTCAATCCCAAACTAAGATATGAGGTAGAAATTAGAAACAGACCCTCAATTCCAGATAATTTGAAGCATTGGCAGGTTTTTGAGGATGAAGAACAAATTATGGACATTTTCGAAATGATGGGGGGATTCTATAATTTGGGAATATATCATGATGAGGAAGTTGAAGAACAAAAACAAGATACAGTTTCTATCAAAGACTCAATAGGGAATTAGAAAATTCTGCAACTCAAAGATAATGTAATACCAAAGGGTTTGTTACCACTGGAAAGGTTTTTTAGTGCTAATGGTGTTGTTATAAGTCCGAAGAAGACAAATCTTGAAGAATAAATAGAAGAATGTAGTCTGGGAACATATCAACAACCTAAGAGTGTAATATTATTGAAATACATTCCTTTACATTTTAAATAGAGATATATAAGTCTTTTTAAGAAGTTTGTTGATATTTCTGCATGGTCATATGAAGCTTTAAAGTCTTATGGTACTAGTATCATTCAAAATAAAATACTTTTGAAACTACAGGTTAAATATTTTAGGAAAAATTTGAGGTAGTTAAATCGCTTATTGTTACATTCAATTGAAAATTAAGTGAAAAAAATATTACATGCAAAGATAATTGTTCCCTTCAATTATTCATATTGAGTAGCGAATTTAGTACATGTAAGCATGAAAAATGTAGAGATAATATTGTGTGTTCATTTCAGGAATTTGAGCAAGGCATCTTTTAAAGACAACTATCCTCTACCCAAAATGGACCATATTTTGCAGAAGCTAACAAGATCATACATATTATCAATTATTGATGGATTCTCTGGTTATAATAAGATTGTAGTAGAAAAGGAGGATCAGAAGAAAACACGATTCACAACTCCTTGGGCCACCTTCATGTATGCCATAATTCCTTTCATACTGATGAATGATGGTGCCAAATTTAATAGGGCTATGGGCATAAAATTTGTAGGTGAGAAAGACAAATTTTTGGTGATTTATTTGGATGATATAACTTTTTTTTTAAGATCAGACGAAGAGCATTTAGAGCATGTAAAACAAACTTTTGAGAAATGCAGAAGGTGTGGTCTATCTTTGAATCCTAAAAAGTCTAATTTTTCTTTAAAGGAAGGAAAATTATTAGGCCACATTTGATCTGAATGGAGGATTTTAGTAATGCTCAACTAATTCCTCTTTCAGATTCTGAAACAAATGTCTTATATGTGCTTAAGGGTTCAAGTTCTCTTGCAAATTATCAAGTCTCGTGAGTGTTTTTCATGTTAATTTAATGAAAATTTTAACATAAAATAAAGGTTGAGCACCAAAAAATAAAAGTACAGTACATCACCATACAACACATCAACACATGTATTTGAGGAAAAAGTTCACCCATCCTGGGCTACATATCCTTGGTCCTCTATATTATAATCAAATTTGCAAAATTATGTGTTTACAATTCTTTTATGCTCCTGAAACCTGCACTAATGAGTCCAGAATGCCAACAAATGATCATCTAGCCTCTTTTGCACCTGATTTGGTGGAAAAATCCAGAAGTTGTGGCCTTTTAAAAATTTCCCACAATCTATGGCCTAAGTTTAGATAACTAGATCTAAATTCGGTTAGCTAGCACTAAAATGGCAGTTTTTCTAGATTTGGCGAATCAAAAAACTCATCATTTTTAGTTTAATTAAATGTGCATTACGCTAATTAAACATGTTTAGCGCTTTAAACTGCGCTTAGTGGTAAACATGGATCATGCACATTTAATTATGGATTAGTTGTTAATTAAACTCAGTTTAAGGTTTAAAATACACCTTTAATATTTATCCCTTCGGTGCTTCTGCCAAGGTCACGAGCTATGGTCATATTCACTGGGGGCTAGCCCCCACTCCCCCCCATCAAAAAACTTTGAAAAACATAAATAAATGTGCGAACGTTATATGGTAAGAACCATTGGTGTGGATTAGTGGTAGATGGCGTGCATGTTATGTGGGAGGTTGTAGGGTGGAACCCCAATGCCACTGCCCAGACTTGACCATAAATTTTTGGTGCAAGATTCACCATTAGGGGGGGGGGCAGGGAGGGGAGTGCATGTGGTGCCCCTAGGATGCACCACATTTCCTCACCCAATTGGACCAAATTTAAACCGAAAAATTTTTTCCACATAACCCAAAAAACAATCAATACCATGCTTCCACTTGGAAGTCAATTATTCCCCAGAGGAAAATGAAAAAAATTTACCCTGCCTAGTTAACATGCCACGACCGTAGTACAGATTGCTGATTGGGCTCCTTGTGACAATTTTTTTGCTTGTTTGTGAAAATCGTTAGAACTCATTTATGGGAGCATACAGATTTGATCTTTTGCGAAACATAGTGCACCAGATTCAGAACGATGAGACTACACAGTCATTCAGGTTTTGCAACATTATGAGAAATTTTATTTTTGAGCATAAAACTAAGCACCTGATCATTTCTCCCCACTAGAAGCCTTTTGGACCACAAAATATCTTTCATTACTGAACATGTAGATGAGGGTACAGTTCCCTCACCCTTCAAGTCTAAATCCATTGGAATTTTCCTAATTTCGACAATTGGAGCTTTTCATAAAAATTAATCTTTTTCCTTGATTCTTGAGACCCTGTATTGCTGCTGTAGACACCGTCATGCTCTAATTTCCCTGAATTTGTATAAAAAAAAGTTTTCCATGAAGAAACAAACTTTTTTCCACCTCGATCGTAATCAAAGGAAACTTTGAAATCTACCTCACCTCGAACATTGTCGACATGGCCATTTTTAGATTGTCTTTCCTTCTACTCGCGTCGAATTTTGACTAAGTGTTCTCACCATTTCCATGTACCATTTTGAAACAAAAAAAAGTGCTTGTGGAACCTATGCCTTCTTTTTCAAATTATTTTTGTGCTTTCTCTTTGACGTTTCCACTCTCTTTCACCAGCATCTTATTTCCGTCATTGTTCATCATTGATATTGACTGCTACAAATATTCCACATCTTGTTTACCTCTGTTCAAAGGGAACATATTAGAGCCCTGAAACATATTATTAAAAAAATTAGAAAACTCAATGAAATCATATTTTTCATTTGATGCGTATTTTTGAAAGGTATCATTCAAAACATCACAATGATTGTGTTGTGAAAACAACTCCAAAAATAGAAGAAAAGAGATATCAATGCCTTAGAGCTAAGCCACTTTGAGGGGGCAACCTCCAATACATTACATGAATGAACAATTCTTGGATGATAAAAATTACAAAACCTCCTTTCTATATATGGAGTCCATGGGGCCACAATTTAATCCTAGTGGGGCCACAATGTAATCCTAGCCGACCTAACAATAATAATTTAAGGGCACAATAATAACAATGTGGGGGTCATTTTTGCTGTAGTATGAAAGGAAGTGTTATACCACCATTCAGTGAGAGGTAACAACTTGACCCATTGTGTTTGTTTATCAGATACAAAACAACGAATATATCCTTCCAAAAATGTATTTACTATCTCAGTTTGACCATCAGATTGAGGATGATAAGATGAACTATGAGCTAATTGAGTACTCAAACAAGAAAATAACTTCGTCCAAAAATTTCCAGTAAAGATGGGATCTCTGTCACTCACAATAACCCTTGGGTTTCCATGTGCCGTTTGAATTATTTCCATAAATGTAGTAGAAACTGTACTTGCTTTAAATGGATGAGATAATGCACAAAAGTGTGCACACTTGGTAATTCTATCAACTACCACCATGATGGCACTCTTTCCTTCGAACTTAGGTAAACCTATGATAAAATCCATTGAAATCTCCTCCCAATGTTGACTTGGAATGGATAAAGGTTGTAGAAGACCCGGGGTCTTAATTATCTCAACTTTATTCTACTGGAAAACCAAAAATTCCGCCACAAAATTTTGAATATCAGATTTAAGGCCATCGCAAAAAAAATCTTTCTTCATCCTGTGGTAAGTTTTTAAAAATCTTGAGTGTCCTCCTAAAGGAGAAGTGTGCAATTCCAAAAGAATATTTTTTTTTGGTTGGGAATTCTTACAAATATATAAGTGATCTTTGTACGATAAGGAATCATTTTTCCATCTAAATGTATCAAATGTACTAGGATCTTGCTGCAAATTTTGAATGACTGTCCACACTTCTTCGTCCTTCTTCCATTCATCTCTTGCTTCGGTTATCCAATCTGGTTGGATAATAGAAATGGCACAGAGCAATGCCTCCACCTCTTCATTCTTTCTTGAGAGTGCATCTGCAACACCATTTAGCTTCCCTTTTTTGTAGATTATTTCAAAGTCATAACCCAACATCTTTGTGACCCATTTTTGTTGCTCTTCTGAAGATAGTCTTTATTCCAAAAAGTGTTTAAGACTATCATGATCAATTTTTACCTTGAAGTGTCTTCCCATTAGGTAAGTTCTCCATTTCTTTAGTGCATGCAGTATTGCTAACATTTCCTTCTCATAAATAGGTTTCTGTAAGCACTTTTCTTTGATTGGACCACTTTCAAAAGAAATGGGTCTTGCTTCTTGCATTAAAATAGCACCAATTCCATTTCTTGAGACATCACATCCACAATAAAGGTTTTTTTGAAGTCTGGCGTAGCTAATACCGGTGCTAGGCAAATTTCCTCTTTAAGATGTTCAAAGGCCTTAGTTGCTTCAGGAGTCCATGAAAATGCATCTTTATTCAATAATGTTGTTAGAGGTGCTACTATTCTCCCACAATTCTTAACAAACTTGTGATAATACCCTGTTAACCCGAGAAAACCTCGCAATTGATTTATGGTTGTGGGAACTTTCCATTCCTTAATGGCTTTAATTTTGTTAGGGTCTACCTTAACACCCTCATGAGATACAATATGACCCAGATATTCCACCTCTTGTACTCCAAATAAAAATTTGGATGTTTTTGCATATAATTGTTTCTCCTACAATAGTTTGAGCACCCTGTCAACATGTTCAACATGATCCTTTCAAGACCTATTGTAGATTAGTACATCATCAAAAAATACTAGCACAAATTTTCTAAGGAAGGGTTTGAAAATGGAATTCATCAACCTTTCAAATGTAGAAGGTGCACTGGTAAGGCCAAAAGGCATAACCAAAAATTCATAATGACCCTCATGAGTTCGAAATGATATTTTCGGAATATCTTTAGTCTTCATTCTAATTTGATGATATCCTGAATGAAGATACAACTTGGTAATATAAATTGCTCCATGTAGTTCATCCAATAATCCATCAATCACAAGAATGGGAAATGTATCTTTAATGGTGAGATTATTGAGCTCCCTATAATCGGGACACATGCGCCATGATCCGTCCTTCTTTTGTACCAATACTACAGGAGCAGAGAAATAACTTTGACTAGGTTGAATTATACCAAACTCTAACATTTCTGCAATCATAAGTTCAATTTTGCTTTTTTGGACATAATCATATCTATAAGGCCTGATGTTTGGAGGAACACTTCTTGGAATCAAATGAATAGCATGATCATGATCATGAATAGGTGGGAGTCCTTTGGGAGTTTCAAAAACCTTGGAATGATTGTCCAAGACTTTTTGGAGATCTCAGTGCCGTATGATTTTGATGTTGAATTCTCAGTGAGCATAATTGTGCAATTATGCCTCATTGTTCTTTCTTTAGAAGCTTTTTCATGACATTATAGCTTTTTATCTTTCCACTTCCCCGTCCGACCCCGTAATTCGACTTCTTTTCCTTCTGAAAAAAAATTCAAGAAAAGTTCTTGAAAATTAAAAGCTACCATCCCCAAAGATTGTAACCATTGTACTCCTAGTACAACATCAACACCTCCCATAGGAATGGAAAGCATTGGACTATTCAATACGTATTCCCCCATGGTTAGCTTGATATTATGGAGTTTTCCAGAGCAATTTATAGTTCCTCCATTTGCAACCATAACTTGACATTCTGGTGTTGGGTATAGGAAACAATTCAATTCCTTGGCTACCTTACAATGAATAAAATTATGGGTACTACCTTAATCAATCAACACTATTACCTTTTTCTTCTTGATATGTCCTTCTATCTTGAGATTTTGAGGAGTGGTAATTCCCGCCAATGCATTACATGATATGTTCGGACTCATTTCTTCCTCTTCTAGGGTTGGTTCCTGGTGTATATCCTCTTCTTTTGAAGATTCTTGTTCATTTTCTTCTTCCTCTTCACAATCTATGTAAAATAATTTCTTCTCAACACACTCATGGCCTTTATTGTATTTTCTATCACAACTGTAGCAAAGCCCTTTTGCTCTTTTTTCTTCCAATTGTTGTGGTGTGAACCTTGTAGGTTGTGGAAGTCTAGGAGTAACAAAACTTCCATCTTTATATATGTGAGTGGTAGGCTTCCTTGTCGCCATAATTTTACATTCAATTTTTCTTGCCAACCTGAATGCATTTTCCAATGAATCAGTCTCCAAACACAGAATCCTTGGCAAATTGGATGATATCCTTAAAGTACATATGAAGAGATCAATCTTGTTCCACTGAATATCAGTTGCCCTTATATTCAATTTTTGGAAGTCCTCAATGTGCTCCCCCACTGAACCATTTTGTTTAAGATTTATCAATTGGCTAAAGAAGGTGTTTCTCTTTGTATGCTATCATTTCCTCCATAAAAATTGACCAAGTGACAATTTTTTTATGAGAGCAAAGCCATCGATACCATACAAATGTATTTTATTCTAAATGTAAAGTTGCAATGCATACCTTTTGTGCGTTTTTCACATTATTGAGATCAAAATATTGCTCCATCTGTAGTATCCATGTTACGGGATCCTTTCCATCAAACTTCCTCATATCCATTTTTTGAATATTGTGGTTCTTCCCTCCAACATTAGAATTTATGAAATCACGGTTAACATTTATTTTGTTCTCATCATGAGTTTCCTCTACTATATTTTCACCATTAGGAAACATTTATTGTATCAACTTTGTCCAATCTTCCATGTTCCGTTTTCAGGATTCAGTTCATTCTTCATGTTTTCCATTTTTTCATGAATCTTAGCTTCCATGTCGTCCATCTTAGATTCCATGCCATCTTTCATGCCATCTATCTTAGCTTCCATGAAATCTATATTAGCTTCCATGCCATTCTTCAAAACATCCATCTTATATTCCATGCCTTTCTTCAAACCATCCATCTTAGTTTCCACGCCTTTATTCAAAACTTCCATTTAATTTTTTGTTGCTCTTTGCGAGAGCGAAATTTGTTGCACTTGCTCTTGTAAATTTGATATGTCATGCTGCCATTATTCAGCTTAATGAGTCGTAGTAGAGCCTTATAAAGGCTTAATGGGTGTTGAATTCTTTTTAGGGTCCATTTTAGAATCTAATACTAATATATATTCTACAATATGCACTTGGAATCAATTCAACTTGATTCTTCAAACAAGACTTATGCAATTCGGGAAAAAAAATACACACCTTTTACTTGCTTTTGAGGAGCTCTATATTTAAATTGAATTATCTCTGTAACTGCAGAACATCAATATATGAAATTTGGCCTTGTAGTAGCTCTCTGAAGCTTCTTTCAAATTTCACAAGTCTGACCTAATTTGGATTCTTCAAGTCAAAGTTATGTCCAATCTCCCACAATGACCCAATTATGGATTGGTTCAGTAGAGAAAACTTGTACAACTTGCCATGTGTTATAGTTTCCTCATTTGGATCGAAATTGATAGAAAAGAAACTACAGTCTGTGTACTTCGGTCACTTTGTACAACATTCCAATACGATGCTCAGAGAGAGAGTTATGAAGATTTTCCCACAATAACCTCTTTGAGCTGAAATTTGGGAGCCTAAAAAATACCTAACTTCGACAGATCATATCTATGAAACCATTGCGAACCAAGCTCTAAAATTTTGTGACAATTTTCCTCAGGATTTCGGCTTCGATCTCTAGCAATTTCAGCTTTTGAAACTTCGTAGAAAATAATTTATAGCGCAAATTCCGCAATGACCTGTTTAGGTTAAATTCAGGAGCCTGCAAAAAACCCTAACTTCCACAGATCATATCTCCGTAAATATTGCGAACCAAGCTCTGAAATTTTGTGACATTGTTCTTCAAGACTGCGGCTTTGTACTCTAAAAATTTCAGCTTCTGAACCTTTGTAAAAAAAAGTTATAGCGAAAATTCCATGATGACCAGTTTAGAGCAGCGAAAACCCTAGAATCCAAAGCTCTGATACCAAATGTTGTGAAACCATCTCCAAAAATAGAAGAAAAGAGATATCAAAGCCTTATAACTAAGCCACTTCAAGGGGGAAACCTCCAATACATTACATGAATGAAGAATTCTTGGATGATACAAATTACAAAACCTCCTTTCTATATATGGAGTCCATGGGGCCACAATGTAATCCTAGTGGGGACACAATCTAATCCTAGCCGACCTAACAATAATAATTTAAGGGCACAATAATAACAATATGGGGGTTACAATGGTACAAAAATAAAAATAAGGGGGTTACACTAACAATAATAAGGGACTATACTATTAATATAGGGACGTAACAGCTTGAACATTAACAAAGGCAAATTTTGACTTGCATTCATTATTCTTTTCATTTCTCCTACATGTATAAGAGAAAAAATTATCTTCTTCTTCTGCGCTCTAACCGTGTACTGAATTACATCCTTTAACAAGTGGTATTGATTCTCATGGCGATGAAATATTGCTTTCCTATCATAGAGATAAGGACTTCCCAAAAAAATATCTAAAATCTCAAGCAACACTACATCAAGTTCAACTTCGTCAAGAAAGTTTGAATTGATTTCAAACCTTACAATGCACTTCCTTGTTACCTGAAAATTTGCATACTTGCATATCCAGCCTAAAGGATATGGTCTTGGATGTGTAACATTTTCTGAATTTAACCTCTTAACTAAATATTAAAAAATAAAATTATCTTGAGAACCAATATCAAATAATGTGTCGATTTTGGTATTCTTTGAAACAAGTCTAATATGAAAGAGTTCAATTCTTGTATCTTCATCATGAGTTACATTAGAACAAATTGAAGAAACAATGCTTGCTATGTTCTTACCATTCAAACCCATTGTTGTAATCTTGGTTTCATCTCCTGAATATGAACCGAAGTCATGTTCAACGATCGCAACCATTTTCTCCTTCTCTTTGGCTTTAAGTTTGTTTTCCTTCAACTCTGGATGAAGTTGCGAACAATGGTATTCATTATTGCCATTTTTTGAAAAATGTTTACATGTGAGTTTCTCTTTCTCTATTTTAATAGAACCATTTTTCTTTTCTCTTCCATTAAACTTACCCTTTCCTTTACCCTCATACTCAAGGAAACTATCACTTTTCTCATATGCACTAGGTTTCCCTCTTGCTTCTAGATGTATGGCTTGGACACAAACCTTATATAAGTTTGTGGGATTGAACATGAGAATAGTATGGCTAAGATAATTGTGCAAACCCCCAATATACTTTAAGAAAGTTTCTTGAGAAGATAAAGTGACACCCAATATAAGAGCTCTTCTCCTAAATTAATGAGTGTAATCTTGGACTCTTTGTCCCTTTAGCTGTTTAAAATTATGCTAGTCCACAATGGATTTTTGCATGTAAGCTAGAGGGTAAAATTTTCTTTTAATGCCAGAAATAAAATTAGACCAAGACATTGATATCTTACCGTGGTTTTTAATCTCATCTTCAGTCCTTTCTTCCCACCATACAAGTGCCACGCCTTGCATTCTGAAGGAAGCGAACTGAATATTTATGTCATCCTCTTGAAGGTTCTGAATTCTACAACAAACCTCTGATTGGCGAATCCACTTATCTAGCTTCTCTACATTCACTTCACCATTATACACCGATAGCTAAAATTTAACATTAAGTTTAATTAATGGTGATTTACCAGTTCCTTTTGAAGTATGTGGATGAAGAGATTGTAGGGTTGTGGTAGTGGAAGATGATGAAGAAGAAGGTGTATATGGTGGTGAGGACGATGGTGGAGTGGATGGTGGTTTCCTACCATCTCCATGCCCTCCTCATCCTAAACAACCCTATCCTCTTAGAGGCCTAGAACTTTGACTTTGCATCATTAAATCCTCTCCTCATAGAGGACCTTTACCATCTCGGTCATATCAAAAAATTCCTTTCTGAATGCTCTCTCATCTTCTGTCATGGTAGGTTCTCCTTCATGAGACATTCTCACTGAAGACTAAACTTAAACTTGAGGATGTGCTGATGTTGATTAATTTTGCAACCTTTCCCTTCGTCCCCTTGACCCAACTGTGAGGCTTTCAACCAACTTCCCTTCTCCTCTTTTGAGTTTTAACCTTGTAAGAATGAGAAAAAATTGTAAAAAATTAGATCCCTTTTTTCACAACAAAACGTAAGGACCTAAATTTATGATGCCAAAGATGATCCGAATGGAGGATGTTAATAATGCTCAGCTAATTCCTCTTTCAGAATTTGAAACAAATGTCTTATATGTGTTTAAGGGTTCAAGTTCTCTTGAAAATTGTTATGTCTCAAGAGTGTTTTTCATGTTAATTTAATGAACAATTTAACATAAAATAAAGGATGAACAGTAGCAAATAAAAGTATAGTACATCACCATACAACACATCAACACATGTATTTGATGAAGGAGTTCACCCCTCCTGGGCTACATCTCCTTGGTCTAGCTTCTATTGCTTTAGCCTCTATATTATTTTCAAATTTTCAAAATGATGTGTTTACAATGCTTTTCAGCTCTTGAAACCTATACCAATGAGTTCAGAATTCCTAGAAATGGTCATCTAGCCTCTTTTTGCACCTGATTTGGTCGGTAACTCCAAAATTTATGGCATTTTCAAATTTTCCCACAATTTTTGGCCTAAATGTAGCTAATTGGAGATAAAGCCGGTTAGCTGGCACTAAAATGACAGTATCACCTGATTTGATAGACCAGAAAAATAATCATGTTTAATTATATTAAATGTGCATTACGCTAATTAAGTGTGTTCAGCGCTTTAAACTGCGCTTAGCGGTAAACATGGATTAGGAACATTTAATTATGGATTAGAGGTTAATTAGACTTAGTTTAAGGTTTAAACTTCGCCACTAAATTTTGGTGCTTTGGTGCTTCTGCTAAGCTCAAGGGTTGTGGTAATATTTGCTGGGGGTTGGATCCCACTTCCCCTCGTTGGAAACCATTGAAAAACTTAAATAAATGTGCGAACATTATATGGTAAGATCCATTGGTGTGGCTTAGTGGTAGATGGTGCCATGCGGTGTTTATTTAGAGTCTTGTGATGTGCCCAGCACTCTGTACCCTGCCAGGCATATTTGTGATCTGATCTACATTTAGGGAGATGTGTACACGCCCTAGACTGTAAAGGTGTATTGGCCCATCAGAATGATTAATGGCATAGTGCATATCCTGAAAATTCATCCAATACCATGCTGCCACTTTCCAGTCCATTATTTGTTGGAGAAAAATGAAAAAATTTGACCCTGCCTAGTCAGCATGCCATATCATAAGTACAGACTGCTGACTGGGCTCCCTATCATCATTTTTTTCCTGTTTGTGAAAACAGTCATAACTCATTTTCGGGAGCATACAAAGTCCATTTTTCACGAAATGAAGTGCGTCACATTCATAACGATGAGAACCATGTGGTCATTCAGGTTTCATGCCATTATGAGAACTTTGATTTTTGAGCACAAAATGGAGCACCTGATCAATATTGTTTTTAAATAAGGAGTGAAGATAGATCTTGTGAGAGTAGAAGAAATTAAAAATATACCCCTCCTAAGGAAAAAAATGAAATTCAAATTTTTATGGGGAGAATAAATTTCCTCAAAAGGTTTGCTCCCAATTATTCTGAGATTGTTAAAGAAATTACTGACATGTTGAAGGAGGGAGTTGAGTTTAAATGAAGTGCATGCAAGATAATTTTTTTCCAGAGTTAACTAATATCTAAAAGAAGCTTCTATATTAATAAGTCCTAATTATGAAACAAATTTTCATTTTTTTTCACTTGCTTCTGCCTTTACTATTGCAGCTGTACTTTTACGAAAAAATGAAGAGCACAAAGGGAACAACCACTAGCAATTTTCAGTAAAGTATTAAGGGATGCAGAGCTTAAGTACAATATTTTAGATAAACAAGCTTATGATTTAGTCAAGGAACTTAAGGCTTTTAGGATTTACATTCTTCAGTCGTAAAAAAATGAACATGTACCAATGCTGTTATAAAATATGTTCTAAATTCAAAGTGATGTTGAAGGGAGAAGGGGAAACTAGATAGCAAGAATTCAAGAATATTGTTTGGAATTAAATCCAACGAAGTTAGTGAAAGGACAAGTGTTAGCCAAGATCTTGACAGAAACTAATTTTCAGGATTCGGACTAAATGTATTTACTGAATTTGAAGAAAAAATAAATACAAAAGACAAAATAAGTTCAAATATGATGTTAAAATTTAGTACAAGTTCTTATGTTCTGAGTGGTACAAGGATATTGTACATTATTTATGTTTTCTCTGTTGTCGCCCTACTTTAAACAGATAAAAATACAGAGTTCTAAAGGTGAAATCTCAAAAATACATAATAGTGAATGGAAAGTTATATTGGAATTATCCAGCTAGTATCATGCTGCTCTGTTTAACATAAGGAGAAAGCATTGAGATAATGAAGGAGTATCATGGTAGCATTTGTGGGGGTAACTACAGCTGGAAAGTAATAATTCATAAGATCTTTAAAACTGTTTTTTCTGAACTTCCTTATTTTTTAGATGTTTACATATTAGTAAGAGGATATCATATGTGCTAATTTTTTGCCGAAAAGAAGAAGTTAGCACCACTGCCTTTAATTCCCCTGTTTGTAGAGGAGCCTTCGAGGCAAAGAGGGCTAGATTTTTTGGGGAGATCAATCCACCATCTAGTGGAAAATACATGTGGATATTGACAGGAAAAAATTACTTCACAAAGTCGGTAGAAGTTGTACCAACAAGGAAGGAAAATGATTTGTTGGTAATGAATTTTTAGAAGAAAATATTTCCAATCGATTTGGTTGCCCCAAAAGGTTAGTAACAAAAAATTCCCAAGTTTTCAAGTCTACAAAGTTGAATGATTTTTGTCAAAAATAAAATATAATTTTATCCCACTCTATTTCTTATCACCCCCAAGGGAATAGGTTAGCAGAGTATTCAAATAAAACATTAGTAGGAATTCTGAAGAAAAATATTCGAGAGAATAAAAAAGACTAGGATTCTAAATTGAATTTTGCTTTATGGGAAAGTCGATTCACTACTCGAAGATCAACTGGTAAGTCACCTGTTATGTTGGTGTATGGTAAAAAAAGTGTTATTTCCTAGTAAATTAGTAAATCATTTTGTAGCTTTTATTCAAGAAATCCAAGAAGAGCCTAGCCCTTTCATCAAAATAATGAATAAATTGGTGGAATTGTGTGAAAATAGAGAAAAGTGAAATACAGTTTCATTAGTTATCAAGAGAAGGTGAAAGTAATCTTTAACAGAAAGGAAAAAGACATCCTTTTTCAGCTTGGTGATCTAGTTCTAATATGGGACACCAAAAGGGAAGACAAAGGAAAACATGTAAAATTTGATCCTCTTTGGTATGGTCCACTAAAAATTATTGAATCAGGATCTAACACCACTTTCATTTTGGAAAATATAGATGGAGAATTGTTCCAGCTGCTAGTGAATGGGAAATATCCTAAACACTACTTCCAACACTAAGTTTCATGATTTTCATCATTGTATATATTGGTTTGATCATTGTAACTGTATCACTGAGTGATAAAATGAAATGTGTAAGTTAACTTTGAGTCCATGCCCAAAGTGAAGGCACTAATCTGCACTTCTTAGTGTTCTTATGTGAAAAAACACTATCCCTGGGTGGAGCCAAATGTTGTAAATAATTTTTACATATGATATAATTGTATAAGTTTTGATTTCATTTTAAAAAGAAGTTGAAAAAGGACAAAAAACAAATATATATATGAGAAAGAAAAAAAAAAAGAGATAGGCGCTACTGTTCAAGTTCAAATTTTCGAAAATAAATAATATCTTTGCTCTTAACAGTTGTGTGAGAAATTAATGTAGTGGAGGTGGGAACCACCATTAGATAAAGTGAGGTTAACAAGTGATTAATTTTATAGACTAGGACCATTGATGAAACAATCCCCGCAAAATGCAGAAAACCTGACATCACAAATAGCATGGCGGTTATCACAGGGAATGCCTCCGCAGAGGATGTTGACTCCCACCCGTTGACCGGAGATGAGCAGCCCTGATTTACTACGGGGACATATCTCTGAAGGCCTTCCCATACAGTGGAGTCACCCCGCAGTGAAGTCCATAGGCAAGGCAACGATGTCAGCAAGCAAGCCTGCTTCATCATTTTTGCACGTCATCACACACATCATTTCACTTGTCATCTCACATGTCCTGTCAGCGTTCATATCATTAATTCAATTTCCCTCATAGCATCGTTTCCCTCTGTTTCCATTCATCTATAGAAATCCATTTCCCATTGTCTTTTCCCACATCCTCCTCCTGAACTCTGGATTTTTCCAAGAGAATTATCCAACGTCCAATCACTTTTCTTAGTCAGCACCAGGTATTTACAATCAATTGTCCTTAAAATTCATATAATGTCAAAGAAAAATGTATTATACATGTCATTTGCACACATTCCTCTTATGGATATTGAACATGATATTGCCGATACCATCTGCACAATTGACCACCTACAATTTTATCAACATGTCATTGTTACACAACATTCTATCACTGTCCCTGCAATGCCCATCCCACACATTGGAGGCTCATTTCCGTCAACAAAATAAAGTGTAATTCCTTGCAAATATCATCACTGCAACCCTGACCATGAGTCTAAAATTCCTTCTGTTGACCATTTCCTGAAAAGACCACCAAAAACACCTATTTTTGCCTTGCAGCTGGTAGCCAGTTATTTCCTCGCGCCGATGAGGCAGATTAACACTGGCCCCCACGCCAGTTGGCACTCTATCTCAGTTAGCTACCTGCGCCAATCTATTTATGGAATTTTTTAAAAAAATGGAGGTGATGTTTCAATCATAACAACTTCGTGGATGAGTCATGGGGGGTGGTTTGACTGAATAACCATGACCTTCCTCATTTAGCCTCTTGTTTCCACCTTTTGGGGAAACCTTCCATGAGATAAGGCCTTCCTTCCACCATAGTAGGCATCCCAACCTCCTCCTCTCCCTCTATAAATATAGCTCATCCTCCATTGATGAAGGTAGCTGAGCTGAACTAAAGAAGGAGAAACACTGGAGAGATTTATATTCAAGATAGAGGAGAAGAGTCCCTTATTGAGAGAGCTTAGGCTTTTGCCTTCATCCCGTCTGAATTCCCTGAAATTCGTTGAGAGGCACTTCAACTAAACCTCCCTGAAGGAGGCTGTGATGTCAAGGCTTGGCTGTAACTCTTTCTTCTATTAATACATATGTATAACTATTGTTTGGTTCCCATATTGCGTTGATGTGTTTTATTGATGCAATATGCTTAACCCTCCTTGACTAGTTAGTAATTATGAATGAGTTTGTTGTTTCATATGCTACTCTTTTTTGTTGATTTTGTGCAGGTATCGAAGCTTCAATGTGAAAGGATCGTGACTTTCCCAGACAAGAATCGAGAGGCCACCACTACAACAGCTACAACAACTGCGTTGGACTCTAGGTAGGTTGATCTACCAGGTCTATTTCATTCAGTAATTAGGAGTCTACACTCTAGTTTGTCATCTTGTTACTAGACCCACTCTAGGGCTATAGGGATCATCTCTATCAATTGACAGGATTTACCTACATAAAAAAATGGCGACTCCACTAGGGAACCGTGTGAGTTTGTATTTTTGCCCTTGTCTAGTCGACTTCGGTCATTTTCTTGTTTTTCTATCTTTTCTGGTCTATTTTATTTTTTATATTCCTCTTGTTCAGCTCTAGAGTGTCAAGATTGACCTCTGTTCATTGGATTTCCCATTCTCCCATAGATATCCGGCTTGAACCATTTTTTGGTTGAACAGTTGCGCCAATTGGCGCACGTTGCTTGTGTTGCACTAGTGCCAACCCCTGTTTGGCACAGCTTACCATCGTACAGTCGCGCTGAATAATGTAGGGTTTGTATTGACTCTCCTTTTGAGTTTTTGGCCAGTTGTGCTTGTCTCTGGGTGGATTTCTGATTTTCAATTGTTTTGTTGAGATTGTTTTGACTGCCACAGACTTGTTATTCTCAGTTGTACATTTGTTTACTTATCAGTGTAGTTTATGGCCTTAGTATTTATGAGTGTCATAGCTCATTGAGCCTTCTAATTGGAAGTCGAGTTTTTAGATTCTTGTTTGTCACATCTCTTGATCAATTGCATTTAGTTCTTTTTAATCCTTTAAGCGTTTTTTTTGGTTGAATGATCATTTCGGGTTTTGTTTAATTTTTCTTCTTGCTCCTCCAAGCAAAGATTACATTGCTTTTTTGGATCATTTGACAACTTTCTCTTTGATTGGAAGAGTGATTCATTGGTTTGAGTGCATTTTTGTGTTTGTGTTGCTTTCATCGAATCAGTCAGTTTAGCTCTTTACATTCGCAATCCTCAAACTAGTGTTTGTTTTGTTTTTTAATGTCATTAGTGCATTGTGTGCTTCATTTCATTGAAAAAATCAAAAAATTTCATTCTTTCATTTGTTTGGAAAAGGAAATTTCTTTTGCATAACTAGTGCTTGATTAGCTAGGAAATAATTTTTCATTTTTTGCTTTATTGAATTAGATGCATTAGCAGATTTCTTTGTTTGATTTCATTGATTGCTATTGTTTGAAAGATCTCTATCCTTCTCTTAATTAGCGTTCATTGAAGGAAAATGGTGTTCATTTGCATATAGTTTGCATTTAGGAAATTTGAGATCGACATTTGGTAGGGCCTTGCAATTGGAACATATTTCAAGATAAACTATAAAATCAATTGAATAAACCTAAGGAAACATTGGAACCTAACGCACACATGTTAGTGGTCTAGGCTAGAGACATTTTTCGACAACTTAAAACCTAGTAGCTGTCGTTCACCTTTTGGCTTTAGACAACACTAGTATGGTCATGTGCTCACTGTACCGTCGAGTATATAAAGGGAGACCCCTATAGGTTCAAATCCTTTATCCATAGGAATTTGAGTCTGTCGCCCTGTAAATGTGATACATCGAACACAAAATCCAGGGAGACTACTTGCACATATGGAAAGTCCTTGGTCATTTCTCTTTCATTTGATCACCAAGGTGTAGATGGCAATTCACAGAAACTTGGTACACCCTCTTTGTTAGATTACCAGAGTAGTAATTTTGATATTTTTGTGACTCTTTAAAAAGAGAAGAGATCATCAAGCACTTGTCCTTCCACGCTCATTTAAAATTGAAAGTGACTAGAGTCATCTTTTGTTTGTTTCTCAACTCTTAAAACATGAAACAACAAAGTATGGTCTCAATGTCATAAAATTGATTACCCACGATCACATGCCCATTAAAAGTATGTTAATTGGATTTTTTTTGTTTTTTCCTTAGGCCTTGGTCTTGAAGCCTTCTGTTGGCTATCTCTTTTTCCTTTCCTATTTTGAAATATGGTCACAGTGACAGAACCACTGGTTTCGTCATCTTCCTCACTGCCTCCTAGTGGTAATTCCTTTCCTGACATTTCTTACGAAACCCCTCAGTCCACTAGGTCTGCCGAGTTTTCATAGCCTATCCTCCTGACTGTTTTACCTCTCACTACTCGATCTCCTCCTGAATATTCAGTTGAGTACAATTGGCCTCCTCCAGGTGCTTGGTATGGTTTTGGGGACGAGGAATAATTCCCTGCTCTTACTTCGAGATCACCATTCGTAGCTATTGTTATACCTCCTAGTCCTCGTCGTCTTTTTAATGATATTACGACTTCATCATATATGGATTCTTCCAGTCCTGTTGACAGTGAAGGAATGCCTATTTCTACAAGAGAATGTCAAATTTTCCATGAAGATCTTCCACATGTTTCTGTTCAATCTTATCCTCAATCGGTGTCACTTCCACCCGGTTATTAGAATTTGAGTCAGATTATGTATGGTGTTGCATCCATAGCACAATCTAGTACATCGACTCCCCCTAGGAGTTCAGTCCTCCCTTCATTGTGACTATCACCTTTGACACTGAGTTCGTCGGTTATTGTTACATATGTCTCAGTCTGACCTACCGTCTGTGTAGCTTTGTCTATGCCAGTTGTTACAACACAATCGTCAGAGTATTTTCACAATCGTAGGTTTATCCTACTTCATCCTACATTGCATGTCAATGAGGGTCCGAGCAGATCACAAACTCGTGCTCCGGAGACTGCACCTGCTGGTGCGGCTATGACTACACCTATGGTTTATACCTATACTTTTGATGAGCACATGTTGGAAATTAACTAACATTATGCTCCTTATCTGGATGCTCAATCTCCTGCAGCCCCGTCTGCTTCTAGTATGACCTCGACTGTCCCTATGATTCTTGGCGGCCTTACTTTTGAAGAGTATTTTTTGGTTGTTCAGCAACAGAACTCTCAGGGTTTTTAGCCAACCTAAGTGTTTTTTAATCCTCCCCATCATTATGATGTTGTTAGTAACCTCGTTTATTCATTTACTATTGATTCTTATCATACCATCACTCAACAAGGAACTTTGCTACAAGGAAAACTCTCAGGCTTACAAGGAAAACCCTTACAGGGACAACCTTCGGCTCAGTAGGGTCAATCCTTTGGTCCTCAGGGAAAACCTTACAGTCCGCAAGGTCAACCTTCGGTCCAGCAAGGACAACCCTCCGGTCCTTCAAGTCAACTTCAACCAGGAACATCAGATGTTGCGGCAGGCCAATGTACCCCCTACAGGGACAACCCATTGTACAACAGCAGCAGTCATACGTTCAGTATGGCCAAAAGTTTCTGCAACAAGGAAAAGCATAAGGTCCTACTCTAGGTCAACCTGGTCATCAGGGACAGCCTGGTCCATCTCCACCATTAGGCCAACATCTTCCACAAAGGAAATTTGTTGGCTCTCATTACCCAGGCTGACTTGTTCCACAGGGGCAGACTGCTGAACTAGCTCAGTAGCCAGTTCAACCTGTTCAACAACTAGTTCAAGTTGTTCAACAATCTATTCAACCTACTCAGTAGCCGGTTCAACCTATTTATCTGACTCAGCAGGGTCTGCCTGTTCAGCAGCCCGCTCAACCTTATTAGCAGTGTCCACCTTCTCAACCCCAAGGTGCTTATTAGCCCCAAGGTCAATATCAACCAGTATATAGTGTGCCTCAAGGTTTCACTTTTTACCCTCAAAATCCATCTCAGTTGGTGTATAATCAACCTCAAGGCCATGCTTACATTCCGCAATAGAATCCATACGTTTCTCAGCAAGGACCTCAATGGTATGCTCAGAATCAGTATCCTGGTCCTTAACCCCAATATCAGTAGAATTATCAGGCTTATAACCTCTATTGTCAAAATCGTCCGGGACAAAACATACAGGGGCATAATTTCTCACAGAATGGGTGGAATTTTAACATGGGTCCTTATCAAAGACCTCCAATGCCTTTTAATCCTCAATTACCTTTTCTCACTACGTTGGAACTGCCTGATGTGTCAAAGTTAACGAACGATCCAATTCTTCATAATCCGTATTGGCCTCCGATTCCAACTAATATTCCTATTCATTGTCCTAAATTTAAGGGCAAGTTTGGAGAATACCTCCAAGCACATGTTATGACTTACCACTTGTGGTATTCCTCTAATTCTTGGTTTGATGATTCCATCTGACTCCGTCTTTTCCAACGTACTCTTACTGATGCCACTACAAAGTGGTACATTGAGCTATCTCGTGGCATATTTCAAGACTTCAACTCTCTCGCCATAACATTCCTTACACATTTTTAATTACCAGTTCATTATGAAACCAGGAAACACCTCCTCACATCCTTGAAACAGGACAGAGCTACTCATATCTCAAATCATATACATGAATGGATATGTCGTTTTCATTTGATCAAGTTTGATATTCTTGATCAGCTTCTAACTGATTGGTTCACTACCTCCATTCTCAATTAGATTGCGCAAGACATTGATATGGGGGCATGTGTAACCGAGGAACAGGCCATTTCTCGTGCCGAGTACCTTCATCTTGTGTACTCTTAGTCTATCACATTGTACGATATCTTTCCTGATGTCCCTTGACCTAGAAATTCTAAAGCACCAACAACCCCATTCGTTGACAATATTATTGGTTCCATGTCTCAGACTATTCAAAAGTCTTCTCCTTCAAATCCTGGGAAGAAAAAGTCTAATTCTTCAAATAATGCTGCTTCTTAGCCCACTCCGAATCCTGCTAAAACCTCGAAAGTCAATTTCTTTTAGGGAAATTCGACGGACAAAAATTCCAAAGGGCAGAATAAGTGTAAAGGTAAGGCCAAAGCTGATACCCTAAAACCAGATTCGTCCAAATCTCGTGCTAATGATGGTTCACAGCGTAAGCCAAAGTACCCTTGTTTGATCTATGATGATGAACACTACACCAAGGATTGTCCTCGACGAGCTGAAGTAAGTAGATTGCTCAAAGGTACTCAGGGAAATACAACTATTCTTAAAGAACCTTTTACATCTCAGCAGACCTGGATGGTAAAACAACCTGAGTCCTCTGCCCCATTTGGCTCTCAGGTGTTCATGATGAATGGTTCTGCATCTGTTTCTATTGCTATTGGATCAAAATATTATACCAAATCACATCAGGCAGCAGGGAAAGAGATCGCTAATGGTCCTCCTCCTCTGACTGCTTTTGGCCCTCTTCAAATTGAAAGACCTAGTAATGAGCCCATTGTACGACCACCTTTCAAAGGTGTACTCTGCAAGTCTTCTTAAAATCCAAATGCCTGTGCCACTCAACATTATAGTATTATTGAGGATTTGGCTTAGGCGCCATCTGCAATGTCCACTCTAGAAGTACTTCAGAGTTTTCCATCTCAATGAAAGGATTTGTTATCTACGATTGGCGGGGTCGATCCTACTGATACTAGCCTTCTCGCTTTCAATTTAGAGAATTTCGTTCCATGAATCTTACATCAGATTGCACTTATTATATAGGTTTTCATTAATCTTCTCGATATTCATCGAGCAGTTGTGAAAGAAGGTGCCTCATCGTGCAACATGTCATCTTCTTGTTGGAAAGCCATTGGTTCTCTGGCCTTGAATTCATCACCAAATTCCCTTGAATCATTTGATGGAAGAGAATCAAAACCTTTGGGTGTTCTTGCTAGTTTGTCGATTACCTTGAAAGGGAATATGGTCAATTTTGAGGTAGAATTTGTTGATGCCAAGCTCAATTACAATATTCTCCTCGGTTGTAGTTGGACTCACGTTACGATATGCATTTCATCCACTCTCTTTCGTCTCCTGAAATTCCTGCACGAAGGGAAGATTGTTACTGTTGATCAATTTTCATTCTTCACTTCTTCGTCCGAGAACAATGTTCTGTATGTGGATAAGATCCCTATTCCTTAGGAGAGCATTGGGTCAGGCCTCTTAAAATATCCTGCTCTCATGGGTAATTTTCCTCTTCCTCCACCTAAAATTATTCAGATCAATTTTATCTCTGGGTCTGATGACCCATGGATCATCCCTTTGCCTAAACAGGTCGATTCTTTTGGAACTTCGATGCTTTTAAGTCTGATTGAGATTGATTATTGTGAACTTCTTGCGGTGTCAAATCCTCCGCCTTCTGATCATGCTCCTTTGAGAATGTCTCTCGACGCTTATTCTCAATCCCCTTGGCTCGGTGATTCAGATTCATCCGACCCTTTGCGAGAGATATTTCCTTTTGAGGAAGCCATCATGGAAACTATGTCTCTAGAGGATTTATTGTGGAATGATGGTCATCATCATTCCTTGTTCATGCTTGGCCTCAGGGCCATGTCTATGTGTCTTGAGCGGTTTTCATCTCACGTTCCTTCTCCTCTGCTTAAAATGCCTATTCTGACACATGAAGTGTTTTCAGAGGGTAACTTAAGCAACATTATGCAAAAAATTCCTATTGACATTTTTGTCAAACCAGGAATTTTCACGAACATCCATCTTGGGGTCACCTGTTCTTCGGATGAAGTTCAAGTTTATACTAGCCTTTTCCACAAGTTTCACGACATATTTGCATGGTCCTATGAAGGAATTCCTGGCATTGATCCCAGTATCATGGTGCATGAGATTCCTACCTACTCTGGTTCGAAGCCTGTTCATCAGCATCTTCATCCTATGCACCCTTGGAAAGCTGCTGCCATTAAACGTGAATTTGAAAAACTTCTTAACTCTGGTTTCATCTACCCGATTCCCTTGACAGAATGGGTGTCCAACATTGTCCCTATAGATAAGAAATAGTGAACCATTTGAGTCTCTATTTATTATCGTCACATCAATCAGGCCTGTCCCAGGGATAATTATCCTACTCCCTTTATTGATTAGATCATTGATGACTGTGCTGGGAGTGAGATATTTTCCCTCATGAACGGCTTTTCTAGCTATAACCAGACTAATATTCTCCCGAGTGATCAACATAAGACCATTTTCATCTATGCTTGGTGTGCTTTCACGTATAAGAAGATTCCTTTAGGCTTGAAGAATGCTGGGGCCACGTTTCAATGAGTGATGACATACACTTTTCAAAATATTAAGCACATCATTCAACCTTATCAGGATGAAATTTTGCCTCATTTAGCTAAGTGCAAGGATCATCCTGACCATCTTCATCAGATCTTTCTTCTTTTTTGACGCTACAATATATGGCTCAATCCGCACAAATGCGTCTTCTGCGTTGATTCCAGTAGACTCTTAGGGTTTATCGTGTCCAAAGATGGGATTCGCCTTAATCCACTCAAAGTTGAGGCTATTATTAATCTCCCCTCTCCATCTCCATTACATCGGCTGCAAGTCTTCTGGGGAAGGCTAATTTTTGAAGTCATTTTATACCTAACTATGCTGAAGTAGCTAAAGGATTCACATGCTTACTAAGGCAGGGTGTCCCTTTCCTTTGGGATGAGGTCGCCCAAAAGTCTTTTGACACTTTGAAGATGTTGGTTGTCAACGCTCTTCTATTGTGTCCTCTGAACTATCGTCACGATTTTTCCCTCTATTTAACTGTCTCTTTGAGCATGATTGCCATGGTTCTAGTTCAAGATGATGATGACTGTGACGAGCATGTTTTTTAATCTCTCTCTCGCGTAACCTTCTCGATACCGAAATACGTTATGATCATGTCAACAAGTTAGCATTAGCTATAGTTCAAGTATTTCAATGCTTTTTCCATTACATTCTATTGTGGACTATGAATGTGATTTCAAAATGCAACCCTATGACCTACATATTGTCTCGACAATTGCTGGGGGGAAAATACTCAAAGTGGATTGTTATCCTCCAAGAGTTCGATTTGGTGTTTACTACTGCCAAGTCAAAGAAATCACTTGTCTTTTCTGATTTGATCTGCTCCCTTCCCTCTGACTCTTCTCTGTCTAGTTTTGAAGAACGTATTCCAGACGATACGCTTTTTTGGATCTCTAACCTCGATCCTTGGTACGATGATATCATCATATATCTTCAGAATTCTACTTTTATATCTGAGTTGACGAATGATGCTTGCTGAGGCATTCATCATCAGTCACAACTTTATCGTATAGTCAGAGATACACTCTACCGTGTCGGAGTAGATTCCATTCTCCATTGGTGTTTGACCCTCGAGGAGGCTGAGAAATTTCTAAATGATCACCACAGTGATGCCTGTGGCAATCACATGTCTCGTTATGCCACTGCATAGAATATTCTTCGTTCTGGGTATTTCTAGCCCTATATCTTCAAGGATTGCATTTTTGTTGTCCATAAATGTCATTTTCAAAATCTATCAGTACAAGCCACCTGTACATCTCCACCCTGTCATTACTGTTGTTCCCTCTGTGAAGTGGGGCATCGATTTTATGACGTGTAACCCTCACTTGGCCGGGGGCATGCTTATATTATCATAGTCATTGACTACTTCACCAAATGGGCCGAAGAAATTCTTAAAATTGCCACTGATGGTAAGAAAACATCTCACTTCATATTAAATCACATCATTTCTAGGTTTGGTGTCCCTCAAGCCATCATTATCGATCATTGTTCCCATTTTCAGCATTATATGGTGGCGGAGTTGACCTCCAGTTTGGGCTTGCGTCATGAAAGATCAATTTCGTACTATCCTCAGGCCAATGACCAGGTTGAGGTTGTGAACAAAGTTTTATTCACTATGCTTCAACGTACGATTGGGATCCACAAATCCAATTGGCATCTCATCTTATTTTCGACTCTCTAGGCATACCGAACCTTAGTGAAGGATGCGACCGGATTCACTCCATTCCAACTTGTTTACGGTCTCGAAGCTACCCTTCCAATTGAGTTTGAAATACCTTTGCTCAACTTAGCTATTGAATTACTGCCCAAAACTTCACCTGAAGAAGAGATTCTCCTCTACTTAGAGAGGCTAGATGAAACTCGTTGCTTTGCTGCATTTGTCATTAAAGGACAGAAGAAGCGAGTCAAAGCCCATTTTGACCAGTCGATTTCTCCTCGCCCCTTTTTAGAAGGAGACCTCGTCCTCCTGTATGATCAAGCTCATGATAAGTTGGGGACAAGAAAATTTCAACCTATGTGGCATGGGCCTTACATCATTTAACATGTTTTGAAGAACGAGGCCTATGAGCTCATTGATTATGAAGGTCATCCTTTAGATCAGACCAGAAATGGGTTTTATCTTAAGACGTATTATGCATGAGTCATTTGTGCATGTTTTGTGTACATAAGTGTTTTTTTCATTTTTGTACAGTTTTTGGCTTGGTGTATTTTGTGAGCGTTTTCCTACTTATTCGGTTGTTGCTTATTATGCATATGTCTATTACCCCTTATGTTGGTTTTGCGAATAGTGCTTCCTGCAGTACTTGGAACTTGTCCTCGGTAGCCTGGGTGATATATGATCATGTTGGTGAGCTGATAGACCTATAAGGTATTTGTCTAGGACGAACTACAAAAAATGTCGCTGAATATAGTGCTGTCATTGAACTATTAACTGAGGCAATTACCCTCGACATTAGTGCATTAGTTGTAAATCCAGACTCACAGCTTGTTGCTCTTCAGCTTAACGGGCATTATTCAGTTAGAAACCCACACATTTTAAGATTATATTTACGTGTTCGTTTGCTGGAAAGACATTTTTATTATATCACATATCAACATATTCCTAGACAAATGAATGCATTAACTGATACAGTGGCTAACATTGTATTAGATAGACAATTGTGTAATCTATAAAATCATCCTCACATGAGAGACTCATATATATATATATATATATATATATATATATATATATAGAAGGTCTGCATCAGTTTGCACCATAAAATTTCAAAAATATGTGTGTTTTTGTTACATCCTGAGACACCATGTCTCACAACAAAATGCAGAAATAAAAGCCTAGGTGTCTAATCAACATGATGATCATGATGGCATGTCATTGCCCAGACAAGCCACCTTAATAAGCAGTGAACTCGGTTTGACACGCCTATAGTATGTCTTTGGTATGCACGAGGAACATCGTCAAAATGTGCATAGTTTGGGACCCCATGGGAAATTCCCTCCAACTTGTGCATGATTTCATCCTCCTCACCTTGAGGGGTAACATCAAAATCACGAGGTATTTGCCTCGCTATCGAAGACATCCCTGTAGGTCTCTCTGGGCCTACGTCTACAAATGCATGGATTAATTGTCAGAACATAGATACCAAAAAAAAAATCATAATACTCATAAAAAATAAAAAACGAGTCTTACCAAGTGCTTCATCCCAATCCTCTCCTTTCGGAAGTGGGAGGTCCGGATCACCAGTAAAATTTGTGCCAGAGTAGGGCCAGTTCTCCACAATAATCAACCATCGGCGGAGTCAATCAAAGAACTCCGATCTCCAGGACATCTGTTGACCACCCCCTAACCTTGGCATCAGAGCTGCCCATCAGGCCATCAGTGGTTCTAGTGCTAGTGGTGTTGGGACTATCACCTCCTGACACTGAAAGATTGTTAGTCATTCTAGAATGAATGACACTAGGATAGACCCATAACCAAATTCTTTCAATTTGGTATTCTTGCACTTTGTTAGCTGACCTTTTATATTGATTGTTACTGCCTTTGCCTAGTTGTAGATGGTCGGTGTCAAGTAGTCTACAGCAAGAAGTAGCTGTGTTTTTGTTGCTTCGTGCTGTGCTTGTGTTCCTGCAACTCGTGTAGTCATGTGTAGCATTACTGTTAGTGTTAAATTTGAGATAGTCTGGATGTCCGCTTTCCCACTTTTTGATCCTTTCCGTGCTCCCGGGCATACCCTGTCAATCACCATGTCCATGCTCTCCATGGTGGGTCGGGTGCCCGTTAAGATTGGTGCCACCCCCCTCCATGATAGTCCTGTTATGAAATAAATATTATAAACATCAATCTCAAGTTCCTTATCTCGAAGAATTAATTTTTCCTGATCCTTGTCCCAGATATTGATAAAGTATTGCAGCAGCTCTGGTTGAGCTCTAAGACATGATGTCATGAATAAATTTTTCATTCCACAGCCTCCGAGAGCTTCCATGCATCTCGCATTTCACATGGAAACCTCATCCTCTTCACTATGTTCCCATTCCTTCCACTCTATCACCATTTTGTCACTCTTTCACCTGCAAACATGTTCATATAAACATTATTAGTCAAATCCAAAGATGAAATTTGTGAAATTTAGGATTGTTTTTTTGCATTTGAAATTTTTTAAGTGGTCTATGTGGTGGGTTTGACTATTTCTAAAACAATCGCACCAATGGGCATGCCCCAGTTTAGAAAATTGGGCGGTTGGTGCGAGTCTATGCCCGAAACCCGTGCCAATCACCATGCCCTAGTTTTCATAATTTTCCCCTCATAAATCAAAAATAAAGGTTTCAGGTAAAGAAAGAATGCTTAAAATGTGGGGAAGGATGTCGGATCTTACCTGGAATTGACGGATTTGAGATTGGTCTACTGGATTTTCCACTATTTTCGTCGCAAAATTGCAAGGTAAAATGGGGTCACTATTGCTCCACAAGAGGTAAAATTGGAGAGTAATTATTTTTTACCGTTTTTGTCATTTTATAACTTTTCAGAACCCTAATTAGGTTTTAAGACATGTTTTTTTATTATTTCATTATGTTATTTCGAAAAATGTGCTTTACATTTATTTCTTCTGTGACGATAGGTCTTTAATTCGATAGTTATGAAGTCATGAGTTATATTTTATACTTTTTCAGACTCGATGAGAACAATAAAAAGTCACTACTAGAGTCATCTTTCAGCTCTTTTATGACTCTCTAAAACTGAAAATATTGTCGAGACTCTTGTCGTTTTGAACTCATTAAATGGTTGTGAAATGATATCTACCTAGTATACGTTTACCCCTTTTTGGGTTGAGATAGATTATTTAAAAAAAAGGAATACCTTAGCCTATCACGACTAAGAGGTTCTATAGGATATTGTTTTCTACATTTTGGGATTTGAGGGACTACTTACGAAAAGGGACATGCTGGAGTTTTCTTTTCCATTTATTTTCAAACTCTCTAAACATGAAAAGATGCCAAATTCTTCCTTTGTCAGACTCGTTAAATGCTGATGACATCAGACATCATCACCATGACATTCATCAAGTTCCTCCTTCCTAGGGCTCGTAAAATGTACTAAGATGGATTTTTCTGAAGAACAAACTTACAACACAAGGATATGCTATCCCCTTTAAGCTTGTTTTAAAAAATAACTAGGGTACTCACCAGAAATGGTGGGGGGAAATTGAACCAGATTTTAGTTGTGTCGGCAGTATGTCACTCTTGAACATGACACTTGTCTTCATTTGTGTTGGGATGGGGACATCCCATTTCATCATTCATTCCTTCATGGGTTTGGGTAATCTGTTTTGGCCTCTCATCTTCTCTTTTCCATGTCATCATGACCTCAGATCCCTTGATGTCAAATACTGCCAAATCCAGAGACATGTTGCTGATATGTTCAAGAGAAGTTTTCCTCTGTAGTTTTAACCTCCCAATGATTCTCTGTTGGTCCTGATTCACTTTCATCATGTTCCTCTGTCTCGTGTCGATGATGTGGGATACATTATGACCCTCCTTTTACTAGTTCACTTCCTGTCGACTTCATCTAATTATCTAGGAAGTTGGTCTACAGACTCCATATTGCTACCTTGGAGCCTGCATGCCTTAATGGCAGGTTCTTCGCATCCGACGACAGGTCCAAATAATTGGCATTTGATCGAATGATTCTGCGAGTGTTTGATGCCAGCTCACTACTCACATTCTGTGGATTGTACCTGTTGTACCTTGAGAGCCATTACCATTATTGGTGGTTTCTCTCATGACTGTTAACAAATTTCATTATTGGCTAGTAATCAGGTGAGTTTCTTTCATGTTCTACTTTAGCTCACATATTCACATTCTTGAATCTGTACTTGTTCGGATCGAGATGGAGCGCAAGACCTTAGGTTTTGTCTAATAAAATTGAGGTTATGAGATATTATGTTGTATCATTATTTGTTGCATTACTCTTTTGATTGGATGGCTATGACCATACCTGAGTCTATTTGTTGATCCTTACTACTAGATGGTTGCATCCATACCTCAGATCTCAATTCATATATGTACTCTATTATAGATGGCTGCGCCCATGCCACATGTTCATGTCTTAGAGATATCTGTTGTACTTGTAATTGCAGGTCTTCCGACAACGGTGTTTGGTTCAAACGCGTTCTCGTAAAGCATTTCACCCCGTCATCTCTCTCAGACCTCATGCTTTACGGGGCATCTGTTACACACCATTTTGTCACTGTCCCTGCAATCCACATCCTACACAGTGGAGGCTCATTTATGTGAACAAAATAAAGTGTTATGCCTTTCAAATATCATCATTACGTCCCTTACCATGAGTCTAACATTCCTTTTGTTGACCATTTCCTAAATAGACCACCAAAAACACCTATTTTTGCCTTGGCACTGCTAGCCAGTTATGATCTCGTGCTAATGAGGCAGATTAACACTGGCCCTCGTGCTAGCTGGCGCTTTGTCTCAGTTAGTTGCCTGCGCCAATCTATTTATGGAAATTTTTTTAAAAATAGAGGCGAAGTTTCGATCATAGGAACTTCGTGGATGAAACATGGGGAGTGGTTCGACTGAATAACCACAACCTTCCTCCTTTGGCCTCTTGTTTCCACCTTTTGGGAAACCTCCCATGAGATAAGGCCTCTCTTCCACCATAGTAGGGATCCCAACCTCCTCCTCTCCCACTATAAATATAGCTCATCCTCCATTGATGAAGCTAGCTGAGCTGAACTAAAGAAGCAGAAATGCTGGAGAGATTTCTATTCAAGATAGAATGTAAGAGTCCCTTATTGAGAGAGCTTAGGATTGTGCCTTCATCCCGTCTGAATTCCCTGACATTCGTTGAGATGTGCTTCAATTGAACCTCGCTAAAGGAGGTCGCGATGTTAAGGCTTGGTTGTAGCTCTTTCTTCTATTAATACATATGTATAACTATTATCTGGTTCCCATATCACGTTGATGTGTTTTATTGTTGCAATATGCTTAACCCTCGTTGACTGGTTAGTAATTATGAATGAGATTGTATTTTTGGAATCTAAGCTTCTGTGATCCATAATATAAATTTGTAGAAATTCTTTCGGTAGTAATCACATACAAAAGAACGAGGTCGACGCGTTTCGAACCAACCAGTGTGGTTCATCATCAGGACTATGTGAGAGATCAGATCCAGTCATTAAGTATAAATAGATGTAGAAATGACTCAACTAGCCGTTAGATTGTATTTTCTTATGCTACTCTTGTTTGATGATTTTGCGTAGGTATCCAAGCATTGCTGTGAAAGGATCGTGACTTGCCGAGACAAGAATTGAGAGGGCGCCACTACAATAGCTATGACGACAGCATTGGACTACAGGTAGGTTAATCTACCACGTCTATTTTATTCAGTAATTAGGAGTCCACACTCTAGTTTTTCCTTTTGTTACTAGACCCACTCTAGGGCTAGAGGGATCGTCTCTGTCCGTAGAGAGGATTTACTTACATTAAAATCATGTTAAATTAGTCCAAGTGTCTAGTTTAATTTGCCTTAGTCCATTCAGGGGTTTTATCAACTTTTCTTCCTCAAGCTTATCTATTTTTAGAATTCATTCATTCGTTATTCTCAACAATGTATCCTCAAAAATGGTTCATAACGAACTAGTTGGAAGAGAAAAAATTTCAAGGTTTTTCCCTCTTAATTTGAGAGTACCTCTACTATCTGTCTGTAAGTTCATATGTTAGTTTTTATGATGAGTCTCTGACCACATACTTCCAAGACTTTCCTGGACCTGAATTTTCCCAAATCCGTTTTCATCTAATGCCTGAAACATCACAATTTTCTATAGATTCAAGTAAATTTCGGTAGACCTTTTTGCTGAAGACATGAGACCAACCCTTCAGGTTTTAGCTAAAACTGTGGGCAAAGAAGATTATTTTATGGTGGATAAGTCAATTTTGAGAATTGTTTCCTTCATGATGAATCATGGAGTGATTCTTGATATATCTTATTATTTGGAAGATGTGGTCAATACTAAACTTATGAACCTATCCCTTACATGTTGTTTAGTTTTCTCTCCCATATCACTGATTTGTTTCTACAAAAACTATGTGGAAAGTTTCACATAGGTGGGATTAACTGTTATTGATGTAAATAGAAAAAATAGTCAGTTATTTTCTCAACAGATGTAATAAGGAAGGGATTTGAGAATGAAGCCCTATTTCATTTCACTTCTTCTTTTCTCCCAATTTTCTATTCAATTCTGAATGGTTCACCTGAACCATGTTTGTTACCTAAGGCTCAAGAATTCTTACAATTGAGAAAATATGTGAAATTTGGGGAGTGGTTTTTCTTTGAAGGTCATACAAAAATAGGGTTATATGGAGTTGATGTTGAAACTTTTAGACTACCTAATTTTGTTCCAATGAGAATGTTTTATTTGGAATTCATAAGGAAAAGCCTCAATTTATATCAAATTCATTTTGTTCCTATGAAAACATGGCATTTTTTCAAGTTTCCCAGTATGGTGGGACCATTTATTGTGAATACTAGTCAAGCAGATGAAGAGTCCCATAAAATGTTGGAGGGTATGCATATAATGTTAGTAGAAAAATGGGCGTATGACCCATATCATATAATTTAAAACTGCAAGTTGGAGAATGAATATGCTCTTCTTGTGAATGAATCTAGACTAGAAAATGGGAAACTGGAAAACAGAGGGAAGCCTTATGTACTTGGGCAGATATAAGTTGAAACCCCACATCCCACTGAAAATAATATTAAAAGGGGGAGAGAATAAATAATCTATTTGGATGGTTACATAGAGAAAGAAGCCAAGAGGACAAAAGAAGTTGATGAGACCAGCTTAACAACAGTGGCAGGGTATTCTTTTCAGTTGGGGGAAACCTCATGTACTCCCTCATCCCTTGTTCTAGAGGATACACATCATGACTTTGTACCAATGATTAAGCATACATTTTCTCATATTGAAGAGAATAATAGAAAGATAAGGGAAAGAATAAAATCTCAATCAAAGGCTCAAACATCTCCTGAGCAAACAAAATTATTATCAGCAATGGATTGGAGGAAGATCATATAAGGATAGATTTTTATCATCCTTCAACTATGGCTGTAACTTCTTCTATTGGTTTCAAGGCTATTAATTTAACACTTGACACAAAGAAAATTCCTCTTCCAGATAAAATTAATCTTCATATGTAGACTGGTCAGCTGTTTTTTAATGATTTAAACAAAACTTCCTAAGCTCTTAAGGCTGAAAATATGTTGGAAAAGGTGATAAGATAATTGAAGTTGTAAAAATCAAATTCAAGGGCTTATTGCACAGAAAATGAAGAATTGAAGAAAATTATTATTAAAATTGGAGTTGATCTTGAAGATAAGACAACGGTTCAAATTTTTTTGCAGAGTGTTGAGGCTGAAATTCAATTTTAAGGAAGGAGCTTAAATTTCCCACTCATGAAAATCCATTGGGTAGAGAGGTGGCCTAAAGAGAAACGAAAAAGGAACAACCATTGTAGGTCCTTTTACAAAATAATGAGAAACTTTCCAAACTGGAGGAAATGAATAATATGTTGCATAAGATAATTGATTCCCATTTGTGTACCATTGCAGTATCATCTAACTCTAAAGATCTTGTTGCTAAATTCACTCAAGTAATTACTAAGTTAAGGATGGCAAAAATTGATCTGAAGAAGACCCAAAGAGATTTGGACAATGCGTTGAAGGTGATTAAAGACACACAACAAGAAGTAATTATGACCAAATATAACGCTGATAAATATAGAAGATAATATCAAACAAATTGCCAAGAGATGAAGGAGTTGAAGGAAAAGGTAAAAGGGGATATCTCCCTTATATAGGCAAGGGAGATTATATGGAATGATATCATTGACACTGTCAAAATGTGTGGGAATTACTCATTATTTTTGGAGAGAAGAAAATATTTTCCAGAGATTTGGAAGGGATTTTGTGGCTAACAAGAAAAAGTCACAGAACAAAGCCTTAAAAGTTAAAACGTTGATTTATTTTATAAATTTTAAGTCTCCAAAGGAACTCAAATAATTCACAATTGAAGACATGATTGTTGGAGCGAGGTCCTGTGGGGTACATTTTTTAGTATCTTTCTTTTATATTTTTGCATATGCACTCTGCACAGAAAGGTAAAGGAGATTTTGTGTGGGTCAAAGTTCCTCTTTTATGTAAATTGGTTGTTAGGGTAAACTATGGGTGTCAAACCATGGTTTGAGACCATAGTATCTATGTGCTAAGATGGATATAATTATATAGATTGAGTCTAAGGAATAAGACATTTAATGTTTTGAGATAAGTACGCTTATGCATGTGTGATACATTTTGTAAGTTTGGGTTTGGGTAGAAAGACTCCTACTGGCTATGTGCACTGAGACCTAGTCTTGGTTTTGTGCGGACTCTGATGGTTGTGTGCGGGGAAGGGTAATTGTAATGGAAAAATCTGTTTATACTGAATTGTTGGAATCTAATACAAATATTGGTTTTGGCGAAGCACTGTCTTATCTATTCACTGTATTTTTTTGAGATCACTTTACTTCTGCTATGCTTGATTATATATATGCGAGTAAATCTATATTTATGCATATTTATGCATGAATATGTGTTGATGATTGATAAATTTGCTTAAGTTATTGATCATTTCTCATATATATATACATATATATATATATATATTTGTGGCGAAGTCAATCTGTGATTCACCTGTATATGCATTATCTCTATCTGTGACAAGCCGATCTGATAAGGATTATTATGTATTTGTGTGCTTTTTTTTCCTATCTACAATAAGTTCTGCATTAAACCTTTTTAGGGCCATGGCATTATTTTCCTCCTTAGTGTGGAAACCTGGTTCCAACGCCCCCCCAAACTAGTTTGGGTGCGACTTTGATCTGTGTAAGCAAGCCATTTACGAAAGGACTAGTAGTTGGAGGGTTTGTTGGTTGCATGATAAACAATGAACCTAGGTCTCACTTGGGTCAGGACCCCTCAAGCAAACAAATGGTTCTGTTTCCGGGGAATATGTCTCTTATATAGGCTAGGGATATTATATGCAACGATATCATTGACACTGGAAAAAATGTGTGGGAATTACTCATTATTATTGGGGAGGAGAAATGAATTGTCAGAGTATTGAAAGGGATTAATGTGGCTAACAAGAAAAAGTCATAGAACATAGTCTTCTATGCTAAAACGTTGATTTATTTTATAAATTCTAAGTCTCCAAAGGAACTCAAGTAATTCAGAACTGAAGACAAGACCCAATGTATTTTGGATTTAAACAGGATGATTGTATAGAATTCATATAGAAAAAAAACATAAAATAAGTTGAATGAAGTAAAGGGAGCAGTGATAAAATTTAATATTCTATTTGATGAAAGAACCAGGACTGTTTTACCATCATGTTTGGATGAGCAAGGAAATTTAATCCCTTGGGAAACATAAGAAACGTTGTTGGTGGAAGAAAAGAGAAAAATTGGGTCTACTTATGAGAAAACTGCAATTTTGAAAGGAGCCACTGTTTTAAACTATTTTAATAAAGACGTCCAACTATTGTAGATGATGAAGACCTTGTTCACTGAAAAAACTTCATATTCTATAATTACTAATTTCAAAATGCTACATGTAAAGCTTGTTAATTTCTTCAATTCAAATGTTGATCTGTGGAGAAAAATCAAAGAATGAATGACTCCACAATCAAATGATACATAGGCATAAAGTTGTTTCGTTCTGGATTCTAAAGTTTTCAAATGACATAGTGTTTATGTTTCCTTTTATTTTATTTCGTGAAAGACATGTATTTCATATTTCAAATGTAATAATAAGATGAAAGTAGTTTATAAAGTTAACAATTTTATAACTGACCATTTTGACATTTTGTGTATAAGACTTATCTAAAGAAGTAGAGAGGTTCTAGATTTTTGGACCTCAGAACAACCAAAATTTTGTATTTGATCTTTATGATGATGAATAAAGCTTATCAAAATATTTTCCAGAAATTTTTGGGTACAATTTTTTTTTTTTTTTGTTTCATCATGTGTTTTTTATTTCCTCTCATAATAAAGTAATGTAGCTATTGGTATCTAATATTAAATTTGTGATTTAGAGGTAAAATCCTTAATAAAGCACTCATTTATTCTTAATGCCATTTATTCTTAACTGTTTACTTCTAAAACTAAAGATAATAGAGTTTTTAACAGCACCCTGCTATCAGCAGTTTTCCACTAGCATTTACAACCTTGTTTTTATTGACTTGTGTCCAACATTTGAAGGTATTGTGAGGAGTTTCCTTCTGTTATAAATATTAAAGGGTTTCAAATATTATATTCGGGGGTTTTCAGAATGAACGGGAAGCGAATGTTTTCATTTCTGAATTATAGAAAATGTCTTGGGCACTCATCTCAAATACACCCTTGAGATTGTCTCCCAAGGTACAACAAGATCTACGTAGAGTCAACCCTTATTTGTTGTTTTAATGGTTTATGTCCTCACTCGACCAAGATTTTTGAATGAATCCATTCTTCATGGACCAAGTAATGTAAGGTTAATTTCTTCTCCAAAGGCTTCTTCATGGATGTTTTTGTTGAACATGAAGACTACTAGAAAGTATTATTTGAAGGGAAAAGCTTCTCGGGAAATTTTGGATTGTTACAAACCCCATGGTTTCCATATTTTACCCTTTTATAGCGGTCATTACCAAGTTTCCAAAATGGGTTCAAGTTCCTGATATCTTTTCTAATTTGTGGCCTTTATTAATCTTTGAGGTCATTGGAAACTCCTTGGGATGTTTTCTTGTAAGAAATACTTCTCATGGGAATTTTGGGGTCTAAACCTATAGCCAAATTTGTGTTGAAATTGATATCAACAAAGGGATGCTAGAAAAAAAAATATTTAAAAATGGGTGATTTTTTTGGACTTAGGCTCTAAACCATGAGAATACTACTTTTCATTACCTCTTTTGTTAGCAAACATGCCATTTATATAATTCTTTCCGTTTTTTCAAATGTTGCTAGAAGCAGAACACCCAAAATTCTAGAGCTAAAGGTTGAAAGCCCAACAACTCACCTCTTATGGAGGACAAGGCTTCCTCCATTTCTAACAAGGACGATGAAAGATCCAATTATAAAATGCATTTAGTGAAAACGTTCCAAACTTTAGTTCCACAAAATTCTCCTAAGGATCTTGTTGTGAACCATACTCCTTTGACAAGCACGAAGATAATGAATAACAATGGTTCTTTAGGAACAATGAAGGGACCTAATGAGTTGGCTTGTTATAAATATGACAATAATTCTCCTTCAATGAGTAATGATAATATTTATATTTCCTTGATAAACCCACCTTCAGAAGCATGGGTTAAGGTTTCGAAAACAAATGGAAAGCAAGGTGGCTTTGAGGTTCACCCAATTTGGATGATGCACTTTTGTAATTGTTTCTTTTGTTTTTGTATGTCTCCTTTTATTATATTTAGTGTTATATATAACATATATGTTCTTATTAGAGCGTGTCCCTTTGTGCGAAAAAAGAGTCATGATTGTATGATATATTTCATTTCTGATTGATTATTAAAATTCACCTTTAAACAAAAAGGTAAGTAGATTTTTTTTCGCAAGTTCAAATTTCATTGGTTTCTGACCAAAAATAATTATCTGTCTCCCACTTGCAACTTCAGATACTAGACCAGAGATATAATAGCATATTAAGTGTGAGAGAAAAAACTAAGAATTAAATTAATTGATTATATAGTTTTAAAGTTTTCCTTGTAGTGGGAAAATATTGAACATAATTGTTCAATTGCTAAGTAGAACCAAAAAAAAATCACTTACACTTAAACAAAAGAAGAAAAATATGTTTCCACCTTAATGGGTTGACCTTCCTTGCAATGAGAAGTGTTTCCTGGGCCTTGGGTGAACAAAGCTTGAGAAGAAGGAGGCGACCTTCAATATCCAATTAACATAGCTTCAAGTTTTCAAACCTTTTAAGAATTTGATTCCATGTGTCTATAAGATCTAACAATACGTTTATAAGAAGAGTATTTAAATGCCAATGAAAAACCAAAGTATAAAGAACTTTAATTTTCCTTCCTATCGTATTTCTCGGGTTGGGAATCCAAATTGTGATTTCTTCTGTAGCCTTTACATCTAAAATCCTTTGAAAAGTGTTCCTGAATTCCTCCTATGTTACGGTGAGCTCAGACTCTGTTTTTGGAGGAGTGTGATAAAAAAAAAGGGAAAACCCGACACCTCTGTGTGAAATTGAGCCTACGTAGCATCACCAATATCTCCTATCTCCTCTCCCTCCACATGTTTTTCGACAATGATCACTTTGAGAGGGGATGACTACAGTGGATAGGAAGAGTCTCATTTACGTTAATAACCCTAAATGTGAATGATGGACATAATGAAACTAAGTAAAGATGGTGAAACATTTATTACCAACTAGTAGGGTTTTTGCATTGAGCAAAGAGAAGAACCAGCAACACATTTTTTAAAGGGAAAGAGGAGAGGATGGAGGAAACGAGCCAATTTTCACAAGAATAATGGGAGATACAAGGAAATTCCATGGAAATTATTGGAAAAAATAAAAATAACGTAAACTATAAACAATGAAAGCAAAGCTGAGGAGTGATGCAGTGATAATTGAATCACTTGGTTCAAATTTGAATTCGATTTTGACGACCTTGAAGTTCAATAAAATTCGAAAGTGGAATATTTTGGAATAAAATTCATCATTAGATTCGACATACTAATAAATTTAATATATATCAATAAATAAATAAATAAATAAATAAATATATATATATATATATATATATATATATATATATATATATATATATATATATAAATATAAATATATATAAATATAAGTTCAATGTGAGATATCGTAAATGACAAAGTTTACAATTGTTTTGGCTCTTCGAGTTGTTTTATTGAGCCATAAAAATTGGCTAAATCATACAACAATAATTTCAAACAATAAACCATACAAAAGTCCAGTAAATAGTGTTATACTTCTCCATAATAAACTTTCTTACACCAATAAATTTGAGACATTATTAATAAGAACTTGGACAACGTTTTTTAATTTATAATATTAATAATATTTTTTAATTTAGAATTTGGTTAAATAACGAAAGTTAACATTAAAAAACTTCTCTATGGAAAATTTCAAGTAAAAATACCCATGATTATATAAAGGGTTGAGGTGATAAAGGTTATAAAGATGGTCATCCTAAACGTCAAATCTTAGCAGCCGTTATTTCAGAGGACAAAAATTTTGTCCATCATAATTTGTTGTTTCATAAAAGAAAATAATCTGCTAAGTGAAACATTCTTCCAACTCAAAAAGATAGCCCAGGGATAATCCAATGAAATTTATATTAATTTGTATAGCGACTTTTAGTAATGAAAATTCTATAAATTAGAAATTTCCAAAGATCTATTACATCAAAATTCATATTTATTTAAAAAAATAATATAAAATGAGATATAAAAATTTATAAAATATATTATTTATATTTTTAAAATTATTGTTATTGAATTTATTTATATATATTTATATTTTTTTTTTTTTAAATTTTAAAATTAAAAAAATAGATATTGTAATATTTTTTTAAGATAGATTTTGTCAAAATCTATTGATATGATTGAATTTTAATGATTTAACTCTATAAGAAAATTAAGGTTAGATTAGAAATTGCAAGGGAAAAGAGAGTAAAATAAATTTAACTATGTTACAAGTGGTTGTAATTTAGATTGATAATACATAAAATTCTAATTATAAAATAATATTTAAATATTAAAGTATCTAATATACTATGTTTAATTTAAAATAATAAAAATTCATAAATTATTTTAAAGTCAACTTAATTTAAATATTTAGATTTATTAATCATAATTTCATTGAGTTAATTATAATATGATGATGATGATTAATCATTAACATTTAATCTATTAATCACAATTCTATTGAGTAATTATTTAAAATCTTGTTTATATGATCAAAGAAAAGTGTAAGAAGCACTCCAAGATCACTATAAGTGGACTGGCTTAATAATTCAAGAAGATTAGAATTGTGACACATGTTAGAGAATTAAAAGCTACACTATAAAAGAAAATGCTAACTCATTATACAAAATTACAAACAAAAAAACAAAAAATAATATAATTTTTATTATTCAATTAAAACTAGAAATTTTAAGATAATAAAATGATAAAAAATATATAAAAAAATAAAAAAACTTAACCTAATATAATGGTCAAAACATGCTATTTACTAATGTTATCCAAGATATTAATGGGCAGTTACTTAGAATTATTCATTAATAAACATATATCCCATTGCAATTAAATATTAACTTACATATTTATTATAATTACAATTTCAATAAATTCCATTTTCACAACATTAAAATAATTAAATATTAATTTATGTATTTATTAGACTTAACTTCATTGCATTTTCAATATTGAAGTGAACAATCGGATCACAATATTGGCAGACACCAAATGAGATTATTGAACAAAATTACATTCACCCAACTCCCATTCTACAGCACGCAGGCCTGCCAACATAGATCTCTTCCCCAAAAAGGAAGAACACTGACGATTTCTGTGCTATATCTACAGAAAAATTTGAAATATCGGGTGTAATAAACTGCCTCACTGCTCCACTATTAAGTCCTTGGGATATTTTGGCGGTGGTTTTTGGCATATTGATTTTTTTGGTATGTTTTTCTATTAGCGCTGTTAGTTTGGATTGTAATACTACTTACGAATGTGTTATGTGTTTCACAATTATTTTGAGACATATATTATATGCATCATTATATAACATCTTTTTATCTAATAAAAATTGTATTTTTTCGAAAAAAATAAATTCCTTGAAATACACCTTTGGCCACGGCTTGGCCACGGCCCAGCTTTCCCGGGCAACAGGTATTTCAGCGACAAGGTTTTTTCCATCTCTTTAAGTGCCTCGAGCAATCCCACTATTGATGCGTCCATGAAAGAAAATATCTGCTTTCGCATGTTTTCTGCTTCATGGAAAGCCTAGTAAGTCTTCCTTGTGCTCTGCTAGTGTTATCCGCATGCCCAATTAACAGTTTCATTTTTGGGAATAAATTACATCGAGTAAGCGTCACTTTGGGAATATGGGAATAGGTTTGGAAGTTAACTAATACTGGTCACTTTTGGTGTATTGTTATTTCTCTATATGGAATTAGGTTTGGAAGTTTTGATCAATCGCCATTTTGGGAATATGGGATTAGGTTTAAAAGTTAACTAATACATGTGCTTTTTAATATATAGTCACTTTGGAAATATAAGGCCAGGTCCAGGTTTGGAAGTTAATTAATACTGGCTAGTTTGGCTAGTTTTGATGTAATGACAAGCCTAACATAATATCCAATTTAATCTTTTCCAAATTTTAAAATGGTGGTATTGCACTGACCATTACACTGAAGTACTCTGAAATCTGAGCAGGCCAAAATAAATTTACTCATAGTTAGGTGCATGAATTGAGGCTATATTATTACTAGTACACTGATCTATTTTTAAATTTAATTGAAGAAGTACTTATCTTCGTGCAGATACCTTGCCCCAAACTCAAAAATCTCAAATAAGTCAGTAGAAAGTTTTGGATGTGAAAATCATTTATAATTTTTTGGACAAGTTGATGCTAGTAATTACTTCAGAATAGGTATACTATCTGTTTTTTGTTTTTCAATTAATAGAAAATAGTAAAAATCTACAAAATTTCACCAAAAAAAAGTATATAAGCCCACAACATAATATCGATATTCTATAAGTGACATTTAAGCAGGCTTCAAATTAATGAACCAAAAACACAGTTAATGATGATCACGTAATTATATTTTCTATAATACATTAAAAACAATTTTTTATTTTAGTAAATTTATCGATTAAAAAAAAATGTTAAAGTAACTAAAAAAATTTTGTGCATTGACATAATCGGAAACATTTTCATTTTAATTTTTTTGTTCATTGACATGATCGGAAACTTTTTCATTTTAATTTTTTTATGATTCCATCCCAGAAAAACCACAATAACACAACGAAATTAATCAGGCTGAAAATGAGGGTATTGAACAAAATAACCTTTGACTCCTAACTACCATTCTACAGCATTTTAATTCATCCACGTGAAATAGTAGGGACCAATGTAAAGCCCACGGGATGGAGGATCAATCGAGGGACACTGGAATACCACTCAATAATGTGGATGACTCTGAATTCTTGGATGCATACAGTTATGTTAAGAGGATATGACAGAGTTCGAATTAATACTTTTATGTTTTGAATTTCACTGGCATGCACTCCATGGTGATATGTTATTTTAATTGTTTAACGAATGCGAGGACAATTATTTTAAAGAGACGTAATCGATGGTTTGCTTTCGTCTTTTATTTTTATTTTTCTTTCAAATATTTGAAAGTGATTTGTCGTTGAGAATTTGTTTGCTGTTTTAACGTAAACCCAAGTCTATACGAATCTTTATAGTGTCGTTTTCCATATTTTTTTTATAGATATACTTTGCATAACGAGTAATGAGACAAGTGGTTTTTAGAAGACTTTTAATATCTAAATTAAACTCAATTTCATATCATTAGGGTGTTGGTAAGGGAGTTTAAACATATAGATAAATGCAAAACAATGATATATATTATTTTATTAAAATTAAAATATATATTAAATTATTATCATTAATATAAAATAGTAGTTAAATTATATATAGACATGTTTATTTTCAAAATTTAACATATTAATTTTAAACAAAATTAAAAGGTTTAATTGTGTAAAAAAATATTTCAATAACAATTCCAAGACAAAAGAAAAGAAGTAATTGAAATAAATTGAATGCACATAGAGTAAGAATAAATTCTAGTTAAATCAAAATATATTTGTAACAATCTAGAGGGAAGAAATTCACACTATGGTGGGTTTTCATAGTGCATATACATAGAAATTATAAAAGCACTTTTCTTTGTTTAGATACATATTAACCTTATATCTCTTAAGAAGATAAAATCTTGATCAAATCTTTTGAGTTGCAAACATATTCTAGAATACAAAACATGTAGAAATGTTGGTTCCCTAAAGAGATTTGATCCCCTTGAAAATGAATTTTCATTGATTTTATCTCTCTTGGAAATTGTTGAAGCTTTTTTGCAATTTGAAATCACACATAATACCATAGAAAATAATAAATATATCAGCTTAGATCCATCTTAACCCTGGATCTATCAAGCGCAAAACTTGAGGAAAGGTTTGCACCTCAAGAGATTTGATCCCTCTAGAGGCTTGATAGATCCAAGGTTAGGATGGATCTAGGTTGGTTTCAGTCGCGTGCAGTCATACAAAATTTGTTGAACATATAATTATTTTGATCATTTTAAATATGCTGAATATGTCTAAGATTAATTTGGTCAATTTAACTTTAATTTTCTTATTTACCTTAGTTTGTTAATATGAGAGAGATTTTTAGTAACTTAAATGATGAAAAATGATGAAATAAAAATTTTAAGTGTAAAGTGACAATGTAACAATGTTGAATGAGAGAAAATGTGAATAATAAGAATATAGTGAATTACAAACAATCTTCGTTGTGATCAATTTGAAACTATTTTATTATATTATTCTTATTGTCACACCTATTAGTTAGTTTCTATTACCATGTTTGAATGTAAAGTGATTAACAATGTTGAAAGATGGAAAATGGGAATAATAATAATGTAGCCAATTACAAATAGTTTACAGTTTTAAGAAGAAGACATTTCGGGTAAGTGAACATTTTATTTAGGATGAAAATTCAATCATTGTATTTATGGTTGAATAATTGTAACAAAGAAGTCAACTCATGCCATGAATAATGTTTATGTGTGTACACTGAGAGAGAGTTTGTATGTTTTGCGGGTGAGATAAAGATGTAGATGGGGGGGATAGGGAAGAAGAGAGACACAAAGACAAGGAGTGAGGAAGAGATATATATATGGATAAATAAGGAGAATATACAAATAAGGAGATGAGAGAGAGAGAGGGAGTAGAAAAGGGATGGGGATAGAGAGAGATAGATAGATATGGAGAGAGAAGGCGAAGAGAGAGAGAGGGAGAGGAAAAGGGAGGGAGAGAGAAAGAAATAGATAGAGAGAGTGTGTGTGTGTGTGTATATTTGGGGGGTCGGATAGAGAGAAATGAGAGACAATGGGAGACAGAGATATAGATGGATGGGGCAAACATGTTCTTACACTTAATCAATGCACATTATTACTCTAGTTACTTTTAAATTAATGTGCATAATACTTCTAGTTGCATTAAATCAGAAATCAACATCTACACTAAAATCAATGCATCTAGTGCAAACAATCAAATATGATTAGAAATCAACATCTACACTAAAATGAATGCATCTAATGCAAACAATCAAATAAGATTAGAAATAAACATCTACACTAAAATAAATGCATCTAGTGCAAATGATCAAATAACATTAGAAATCAATGTCTACACTAAAACGAATGCATCTAGTGCAAGCAATCAAATAGGAATAGAAATCAAAATCTACCCTGAAATCAATGCATCTATTGGAAGGTATTAAATAGGATTAAAAATCGACATCTACACTAAAATCAATGCATCTAGTGCAAGTGATCATATAGGATTATAAATCAATATATACACTAAAACCTATGCATCGAGTGCTTGCAATCAAATATGAGTAGAAATCAACATCCACAATGAAATCAATGCATCTACTATAAGGTATTAAATAGGATTAGAAATCGACAGCTACACCAAAATTAATGCATGTAGTGTAAGAGATCAAATACAGTTAGAAATAAATATCTACATTGAAACCAATGCATCTAGTGCAAGAAATCAAATAGGAGTAGAAATCAACATCTACACTAAAATCAATGCATCTAGTGTAAGGTATTAAATAGGACTAGAAATCGATATCTACACTAGAGTCAATGCATATAGTGCAATTGATGAAATAGGATTAGAAATAAAGAACTGCACAAAAATTAATACATCTATTTTAATGAAAAACCAAAATATTCATGAATTTCTAGATCTAGCTTCTATGTATGTATTTGTCTGTGTGTGTCTCTTTCTTCTTCCCTCCCTCTCCACGTCCCGTTATATGTCTATCTCCCTCCCTCTCTCCTTCTCTCACTCCCCCTCCCTCTCTCCACTTCTCCCCCCATTTCTCTATCTCTATGTTCTTCCATCTCCCCCCTTACCATATATATCTATACTTCCTCCATCTCTCCTTATTTTCCCCTCTATCTCAACCCCCTAAACACATATCTCTCTCAATCTCTCTCTCTCTCTCTCTCTCTCTTTCTCGCCATTTATTTCTCTCTCTCTCCTTCCCTCTTCCGCCCTCCATATATATCTCTATCTCCCTCTCTCTCCTTCTTAACCCCTCTACATCAGCGTGCATACACTCTCTCTCTCTCCATATATATATAGCCCTCTTCCTCTCCCTATCTATCTCTTCCCCTTCTCTCTCTCTCTCTACCCCCTCCATCTATGCATATATCTCAACCCTAAAACATACACAATCTCTCTCCATATATATCTAGATATCTCTCTCTCTCTCTCTCTCTCTCTCTCTCTCTCTCTCCATGTATATCTCTCTTCCCCCCTCCCTCTCTTTGACTCTCTCTTCTTCCCTCTCTCCCACCTCGATATATATCTCTATCTCCCCTTTTCTCTCGTTATCTCCCCCAAAACATACAAACTCTCTCTCCATATCTATGTATACCTATCTACCTCCCTCTTCCTCTCCCTCTCTCTCTCTTCCCATCCTCTCTCTCTCTCTCTCTCTCTCACTCTACTCTTTCCCTCATCATCTCTCTATCTCTCCCTTGTCACTCCCTTTCCCACTGATTCGGGTATGTTAGCTACCAGATTTACCCATGATCTTTTACTTCTGTGATGTGGTTAGAATTTCAATGAAAAGAGCATTAAAAGAACACATATGCATGCTTTGAGTAAGAGGAAAAAAAACAACAATCATGAACATAAGAACACAAGTTGTTGATAACGGAGTTCACCCAGTATGGGCTATGTCTCCGGGCTGGCTGTCAAAATGAGGTAGGCCACTTCATATAGTGCTGGAAATGGTGATGATGTACATGGAATATATTTTATGTTATACAAGGATATATTCCCTCAACATGAGTGGCTTGTCTCTCCATGAGACATTTCTCTACATGAGCTCTCACTCACAATAGGCCTCCTATCAACATGACATAATGATGCAGGAGCATCATGCCTAATTTTCATTATTTATTTGTGTGATTTAGGGGGTGATGTTTTTTTTAATTATTTTATAAATTATGTCCATTTAAAAAATAAGTTGAGTGTGAGGTTTATTGTAAATATTCTCTTAATAAATTGAGAATATGAGTGGAGTTGAGTTTTATAGATATTTTAGGGATTATGAATTCCTTAAATGGAACTTAGTTAAGTCAAAGGAGGGATAATGATATTTTAGGATTTGGTTGAGATATTTGTGGAGGAAATCATGGATTGAAATTAATCCACAATTATGTATAAATATGAGGTTTGTGTGAGGATGGAAGGTATAGAGATATAGAGAGAAATGGTGTGAGATTTTATGTAAAGGGGCAAGAGTCGAGAGGCCTGCAAATGTAATATTCAGCCAAGGAAGGGTTTGAATTTGTAATTTCTTATTGTGTTTTATGCAAGTATTTTGTTTATTGTTTGGTTCTATCTTCTTGTACATTTTGCATTGAATCTAAGTAATTTTATGAATATTTTGGTGAGAATTTTATGCTAAAGGAAACACATACTCTAGTGTGCACAAGTTTATGATTTATTGCATATTCCCTACATAATTTGGTATCAGAGACAAAGATCTAATCAATAACCCACGAATGGAAGCTGCTTCAATCCTGGATTATCACGAGAAATGACATGCAGATTGTCTAATTTGGACATAAGGCAAGTGTGAAGACCGTGAACTGGCAAGCAGCCTGTGTTGTAAGCAAACTGCTAGGATTGGAGACAACGTACGCAAGCTTATGAAGCTACAAGTCGGGAGGCTAAGTTATGTTGAATATGGTTCTGAATATGATATCGAAGTTATCACCCAAGTTCTTATTCTTGTGATTGCAGTGAGTTGGAAGCTCATGTGAATTGTTGCGGGTTTTTGAGCCATACTATTATTTTTCAGGTAGTGTTAACGTTTATCTTTGTGCACCAACAATGAAGTTTTCATTGAAGAATGCATAGAAGCCAACATAAGTGTAGCACACAGAGAGGTATTTTTGTACCGACGGTGTTGCTGGTTTGGTGGCGGTGTTGGAGATCCCTTGTTGAGAAGATAAGAGGTAGTTGTTGGTCTACCCATTTCCAAGCATTGGAATTGAAATCAATCTGCTGAGAGCATAATTCATTTGCGATCATTAGCATTTAGATGCAGCCTCTTGACCTCGTAAGCCTCATTGTCGGAGGTTGTTGAGTTGTTGCTATAATTTGGCCACATCATTGTGGTACTAGTTTCTAACCCTTGTAGTGGTCTCAAACTACTATGGTATTGAGCCCTTGTACTCGTCTGGAACTCTTGTGGCAACAATTGTGTTTGATCGAACCCCTGGTGTGGTGATCACTAAAGGTCACGAAGGGGAAAACGTTTTGCTACTTTCTTTCTATGAAGTCATATACTAAGTCCTTGAGGACCATTGGAGGTCCAATAGGAGCAAGAGTGATGCATAATACGCTTCATCTTTGCATGTATTGACTGCTAAATTCCAAGCAATAATTGAAGCACAATGGTGATTGATTGCTCGTCGGTCAACTTGGTGTTAGATCTATGTGTGGTTGTCTGAATTGAGGAGAAATTGTTAGTGGCACAATGATCTATTGCTTCGTTGTGAGGTTTTTGGGTGTGAGAGCCATCACTAGAGCGAGAACCATCACTCGTAATGATCATCAAGACCGCGTGAGGTTAGAATTCATGCTTAGGCATCGTGAGTATAGTGTTTGTGTGAGCCTGCTACGTGCAGTAGTTGGTGTATTGTGTATGTGTTGTATCAAGCAACATTCGAAATCATCAACAAAATTAAAATGACACAATGTTCTGTTGGGTGTAGAATCTCTCTTTGCTTCCTGCATAACTTAAGAGAATTGACACATCGCATCCTCGAACGACATAGTCATGGAAGTGCAGATGTATAAGGTTGAAATCAAGTGTGAAGTCCTACTACACCCCATATTACACCTTCTTATGAATTTTTTGTTCAGTGTTTGGGCGGCTCTGTGAAACCTACTTCTCACTATGGAAGGCAGGGTATTTAGCCGCAAAGAAAAATAGTTTTTCAAGCTAGATCTGTTGTAGAGGAGCCAACACTAGTGCATTCAGTCATCCCTTGTTGTGAAAGGGGAGGAATCCATTACATGTGAATGTAGAAGAGCACCGTCTGAGCTTGGTGTTTGCTACAGTTTTTTTTCTTTTCTGATAACTGCGGTGTTTGTTGTGTTGAGCTCAAAAACATGATAATTCTCTTCATTGATTTAAATAAGTTATTTTTTCCTCTCTTAAAAGAAAATTATATTTGTGCTTTGAGAAGACTGTTGGAGTATGTTTTATAGTGAGCACCTACACCAATGTGTCAACTAATATTTTGAAGAAAGACTTCATTGAAACTTAAAATTATGAAATGAATTGTTGAAGACATGTTTTGACCTTACTGATTGAGATATGTTAGTGGAATTTTGAGAGCAAGTGGTGAACCCAATGACAGTGGAAGAATGGTGAGTCAGTGTGGTTGTGTTATATCGTTTTGAGGTTATGATAACTGGGATCTACATGAAGGAGCAAGCCGGTAAAGGAGCATCTATGATTTCTATGAGTTAAAGATCATGATTGATTGTTGCTTGTAGCACATGTGAAATTTTTCATATTGTTCTATCCCAAAGATAGTGCATATTGTATTTGTTGCTGCCATAGAAATATGTTGATGCCACCATGTTAAAAGAAAGTTTTCGAAAATTCCTATGAAGGAATTATTTTTGTGCAATGAAGAGAGACGGTGTTGCATGAGAACCATCACTGCAAAGAAGGAGTTGCATGAAAGTGCAGGAAAATTGTCTGTGCTAAGATGATGAGCATATTGAAGAGGTTATGGTATGAAGGGCATGCGAATATTCACATTGATAAGAACGACATAAAGAAATGAAATCTGGAGAGTTGAAATTGCAAAGAAAAGGTTTATTAAATAGCCTTGAAGGGAGCATAAGGTATGATAATTCATTTCAAAAAGGTATTTTAAATGTTGAAATTAAATTATTTATTTTATTTTCATCATAAAATAAATATTGGGAAAATGGATTGCATTTCGATTTAAAGGCTTAAAAGAAAGTGATAATGGGAGATGATATAATTAGTGACTTATGATATTATCATAAGAATGGAGTATGAGAGAAAGTGGAGATTTTACATCATTAGAATGTATTAAGGGTGGATGTTTATTGGTAGATTGTACAACTTGAATTAGAGTCAAAATATCTAGTATTGTAATTATTCAGTCAAGCTTTGAAGTCAAATAAGATGTTAAGGTTAGATAATGAAATTTGTATAGCTTGAGTCAAGTTAAACCATTGAGTTATTTTACAAAAGGGTGCATTTTTCATCCAAGATGAAGAGTCGATTTCAAGTCTGGAGTCAAAAAGTCTTAAATCAAGTCAAAGGTTTGAATGTAATTGGGTGCATGATCGGTGGAGCCGACACCCAAAGATTTGGTTATTTTAAAGCAAGCATTACTGCAGTTGTTGTTTTTCAGCAAAGAGGATCAAGAGATTTTCCTAGGAAATGATTCCAAGACAGAGAAACAAAATATACCGAGTGTAGGAAGAGAGCTTGCATTGTTGGATGGCAGGTATGAAGGCTTGTTGAAAAGGGGATTGAACGAAATCCATAAGTGAACAGATGAAGTTCACAAAGGAGGAGAATATGACTGTTGATAGTCATTTTAGAGGATCTGAGAAAGACCACATCAAAAGAAAGAAGAAGGAAAATTCCAAGGAAAATGGCATATGGAAGCAGTTGACTGACGAAGAGTATGAGAGGGAGAAAGATGAGATACCAGTTCATCTTTATTTATTGGTGGAATTTTTGCAGAGAAATAAGAAAGACCAGAGACATGGTTGGACGATGAGGAAGAAAGTGAAATGGTAGAGACTACACGCAAAGAGGGATCAACAGGTAAAAATACAGTTAACAGAAGAGTTGAGGAAGATAGAGCAGATGATGAGTGTGCAATTGAGATGTGAAGAACTCAGAGAAGCTGAGTTGAAAATGGAAGTTTCCATTTGTGGCCCAAAACAGGGTGAAAATATGTGTGAAGAGATTAATGAGGAAGATCTAAGGGACTATTGGAATAGTTCATAAGAACTTGAAGATATGTTGACAAGAGAAGTAGATGAGGCTATGAAGCCTTGTATTTTTAAATCTCATAGTTTGTGTATGTTTGCAGGATGTGCAGAAGATGGTGGAAAGTTTGGTGAAACTATCACAAAGATGAATAAAGCCCTTGAGGTGAAGTATGATGGAGAATATCTTTTAGAGGAGGAAGGTACTAATTTGTTGTAGCAGAAAGAATTCATAGATGAATTCTTGATTGGTGTAAGACAACCAGTTGAAGTTGTTATGGAGTAGAAGCATAATGAAAATGCCGAAGTGATATTCCAAGGAGGTAAACAAATGAATTTGTTTAATGAAATTGATGACATAATTTTGCAATGTGATGATACAGAAAATAGGATAACTTCGGAGGATTTCTAGAAAAGGAATGAAACTGAGAATGAATGTTGTGGATAAATTTTTGAAAGATTTCACATGGAAATAGAGTTCTTGGAACGATGGCTCAAGGAACCTGAAGGAGAGATGAAGCTTGCAGAACCTAATAAAGAAGAGATTTCACTTACAGTGCATGATAAAGATAAAATGTTTCTAACATTTATAGAGTTAAGTGAATTTTTTGACTCTCCAAATAATAATGTGGTTGTAGATACATAAGGAAACATTAATAAATATTAAGTTGAAATCAGAGAAATTGAGCAGAAAGTATTTGAAGATGAGATGAAAGATCGGGAGCAGCAAGACAGTTATGTCCTTAGAGACATAAAGGAAACATAAATATTGAACTAGAAGGATAAAGATGAAAGCAACCAACAATTCAAAAGAGGATTTACTAAAATCCAGAAGGTCTATGATGGGAGATTGGTGCTTGAAGAAGCAAAAGAGGCTGAAAGGTCTTGTATTTCTAAAGCTAATAATTTGTTGATTAATGCAGGTACAACACTGGATGAGAAATTTGTTACTGTAGGGGCAGTCAATGACTATAATTAAATAGGAGAAGTTCTTGATTACTCTTAATTTCAGAAAGATGAGTGTTCAGCGCAATTGGAGATGGAAGCATCAAACAAAGAGGAATTACTCCGAGGAATTGGTGAAAGAAATTGTTGGAGAGGTTGATGGAATCTGGTTGACAAAATGAGTGATGTTGTTGATGCTGATGTAAAATCAGTTTGACATTCTTTCAAAGTTTGGAGACCAGAAGAGTGGGTATCAGTGATTCTACACAAGTGTGTAATTTTAAAAATAAAGATGATGTGGTGTTCAAAAGCGAGAGTTATATTCAATATCACTCTGAAAATACTATTCTAGAAATTCTGTGCAAAATTACAAAATGGAGTTGATACTTTAAAAGACCAGCGACAAAACAGAGTTTGGAATCCTGGACGGAGCAAGTCATTGAGACTTGTGGCTGGCGCATTATTACAAAAAAGTGACAGACCTCATAGACAAGAGTTTATGGAAACTTCTTTACATGGGGAGTCTGATGCAGGAGCATCCCGCCTAATTTTCATTATTTATTTGTGTTTTAGATGGTGATTTTTTTTTAATTATTTTATAAATTATGTCCATTTAAAAAATAAATTGAGAGGAAAAGTTGAGTGTGAGGTTTATTGTAAATATTCTCTTAATAATTTGAGAATATGAGTGGAGTTGAGTTGTATAGATATTTTAGGGATTATGAACTCCTTAAATGGAACTTATTTGAGTCAAAGGAGGGATAAAGATATTTTAAGATTTGGTTCAGATATTTGTTGAGAAAATCATGAATTGAAATTAATCCACAATTATGTATAAATATGAGGCTTGTGTGAGGATAGAAGATAGAGAGATATAGAGAGAAATGGTGTGAGAGTTTATGTAAAGGGGCGAGAGCCGAGAGGCCTGCAAATGTAATATTCGGTCAAGGAAGGGTTTGAATCTGTAATTTCTTGTTGTATTTTATGCAAGTATTTTGTTTATTGTTCGGCTCTCTCTTCTTATATACTTTGCATTGAATCTAAGTAATTTTATGAATATTTTGGTGAGAATTCCATGCTAAAGGAAACACATACTCTATTGTGCGCAATTTTATGATTTATTGCAGATTCCCTGCATCACATAATCTCACACAAGGTGACGATGAGGATTCCTTCAACAAGGTTACATAGGGATCATAACAATTTATGGTGAACATATACCACACTATGTAGAATAATAGCTCCTACAACATACATCAATCAAGGATCTAACAACATATTACATCTCATAGCAAATGATAAAAGAGGCACATGACATCAATACTTCATATACTTGAACCCATGAAGTTGGTTGAATAAGCGGATGTTCAGCTCCTGAATCTAGAGGCACCATCAAATTCGTGGAATTGAGGGGCATCAAATCGACTATCCACACATGGGAATATGACGCCATTAATCCAATTTGGAAAATGGCTGAAAAATGGGAAGCTTTGTTGCTGAAAAAGACATTGCCATTGAGTTTCTGTTACTGAGAGGTGTAAAATTGCCATAACTTTCATAAAAAATGGACTCCAACGAGTTCTACCACTAAGGGAATATTTTTGATTCCCCTCAAGGTTCCCTAGGGTATGGTTCCATCTCTCCTATATTTTGGGAAATCAGGGTCCCGGTGTTCTACATCGCTCCTCCACCGATGCACTATAAATAGGTGAGATTAAATGTAATTTTTTCGGCGTACTTAGCCACAAATGCATCGTTGGTGCAGTGGCTAGTTTAGAAATTCATTGAGGGGAGGTCGGGGGATAAAATCCCGCCTCCCCATTTTTTTTCACGCCTGTTTCTTTGTTATAACAATTTGGTTCGCTATATGGAGCTTCGCACAGGTGGTCGGCCACGTGGGTCAGGCGAGTTGGACCCCCACTGGCCCGAGTTCACTATCCCATTGCTTGATATATATATATATATATATATCTGTCCGTGTGTGTGTATGGTGGTAGTGGTTAGTGGTTAGGCGGGTCCGTCCGGGGTGGCCCACCTCCAAACCTTTATATTGTTGTCACGTGTATTTTTTGTATTGGCTCGGCCGCCGATGGATCAGGCCAGCCTACGTTGCCAGGTTGCTTCAATTCCAAGTGGCCTTGATCTAAATGGAAAATGGCATCCACCCATGGTATTCATCTACACATGTTATCCATCCACCCATGGAATTTACCCATGGTATTGTAAATGTCATCGACCCATGGTATTCATCCACCCATTGTATTTATTCGCCTATGGTATTGTAAGTGACATCTATCCATGATATTCATCATCCATGGTATGTATCCACCCATGGCATTCACCCACACATGGAATTTACCCATGGTATTGTAAGTGGTATCCACCCATAGTATTAACCCATGGTATCCACCTATGGTATCTACTCATGGTATTGTAACTCAAAAAAGGCTATAAATAAAAAGCCTGACTTTTTAAAATGACAAATTGTCCACCACAATGTAGCTTCTACAGTTATTCTCTGTTTTAATAAAACAAGTTTCTTTGTGGCTTTATTTTCTTTGTGTTCTCTCTTTTTTTCTGGAATTCTAATTTTGCAGATCTTGTAAGATCCATTTCAATTTTTTAGATCTTGGGGGCCTCCCCCCAAGATCTGGATCAATGGTATCAGATTCAGGTTACAAATCCATGGGAATGAGGTTTTGAAGCATATTTCAGTTTCAATGTTTTGCAACAATCTTCAGCAAACTCCATGAAATTTTTTTGGGCGACGAGTTTTCAGATCAGATCTAAAACTTTTGGTGAAATATTTTAAAAAAAAAGAGACCAAATATAGATTCCTTGTGAAAAAATACCCAAATTCAAAAAAACAATCGGCCGAATTGGATTTCAGATGAAGGAGATATCGATCATTCAAAATGAAGGAGATATCGATCATTCAAAATCAGCAACGTTGCACCAATTTTTCTGATGACAATTCATCGATAGCGGCGCCCCGTCATTTAAGATTTAAGTGAAAATTTTCAGATAAATGGTTATATATCTGATCTCTCCTTGAAAAATCACCAAATTTAAAAAAAAAATCAATCGAATCGTAGTCCAAACGAGGTCGTTATCGTTGATTTAAAATAAGCTATTTTTTAAGAGATTTTATCACAGCGGGACAGTTCCAGCGCAAATATGAGAGTCTAGTGTCTCCAGATATCGATTTCAACCACATGAGAATATGAAAAATGATCATTCCATTTCCAGAAATAGGTTACAATAAATATTTTGAGTTATATTGACCTAATTATGCTCATTTTAAATTTAGAGCAGCATTCAGAGCAGGTTCTCTTTGGAGACGTGCCCTCCCACCCCACTTTAGTAGGCACCTGCTTCACATTCATCAGTTTCAGCATAGCAACATTCGTCTTGGGTTATTTTAAGACATGCCATCCCACCCAAAGCTTTGTAGGCACCTGCTACTTCATCAACAATTAGCATCATGGTTATGGGTCAACCGCACAAAATCCTTCTCATCGAAGTCCATTTTCTAGGCCGTGCATTGTTAGTAACACAATTGGTAACAAGCATTACAGGGTATCTCTATCCTTGGATCTTCATTTTTCATGGTTTTGGTTCATCCACAAAGCCACACTTCATCGAAGTCCATTTGTTAGGCCGCGCACTGTCAATATCACAGTTGGTCACAAGCATTACAGGGTATCTCTATCACCAGATCTTCGTTCATCACGGTTATGGGTTAACTACAAAAAATCCTTCTCTTCAGTGGCTCTTCATATTCAAAAAAGGCTTCTCATGAGGGAACTTAACACAATGGGGACCATTACTTCTTAAGGAGGGAGAAATGATCTGAATGGAAAATGGCATCCACCCATGGTATTCATCTACCCATGTTATCCATCCACCAATGGAATTTACCCATGGTATTGTAGATGTCATCGACCCATGGTATTCATGCACCCATTGTATTTATTCGCCCATGGTATTGTAAGTGACATCTATCCATGGTATGTATCCACCCATGGTATTCATCCACACATGGAATTTACCCATGGTATTGTAAGTGGTATCCACCCATGGTATGCATCTGTGGTATCTACTCATGGTATTGTAACTCAAGAAAGGCTATAAATAGTGAGCCTCACTTTGTAAAAGGACAGATTATCCACCACAATGTAGCTTCTATAGTTATTCTTTGTTTTAATAAAACAAGTTTCTTTGTGGTTTTATTTGCTTTGTGCTCTCTCTCTTTTCTGGCATTCTAATTTTGCAGATATTTTCAAATCCATTTCAATTTTTTAGATGTTGTGGGCCTCCCCCCAAGATCGAGATCTATCCTTTTACAAAATGAGACTTTTTATTTATAGCATTTTTTGATTTACAATACCATGAGTAGATACCATAGGTGGATACCATGGGTCAATACTATGGGTGGATACCACTTACAATACCATCAGTAAATTCCATGTGTGGATGAATACCATGGGTGGATACATACCATGGATGATGAATATCATGGATAGAAGTCACTTACAATACCATGGGAGAATAAATACACTTGGTGGATGAATACCATGGATCAATGACATTTACAATACCATGGGTAAATTCCATGGGTGGATGGATAACATGGGTAGATGAATACCATGGGTAGATGAATACCATGGGTGGATGCCATTTTCCATTCGGACCATGCCTATAGTTAATGTCCACGAATAATGCATTTGTTTTTTAATATATATGAAATTTGTGTTATAACTGATCAGCGGGGTGGCAAGGGTGGTGACCTACCACCCATAATTTTTAATAATTTTGTTAGTTTTTTAAGACAAATTTTCACTTTTAAGTTTTGTTAAAAATAAGGGATATTGGGTGAATTAAATAGGAAAATAATTAGCCCACTCTCGGGTGCTGGGTTACCCACTAGTTGACACTGAAATTGTAGGACACTTAAACCTAGTCCACTACCCAACTTTGACCAAAACGTTGACTTGCTCTAACTTCTTCATATGACCTCAGATTAGAGATTCGTTCACACCGTTGGAATCAGGGCGACGAGAAATTCAACATGGACCTAGTTCGAAATCCATCAAATCAATTTTAATTTTTAGAATTTTAGAGCCCTCTTAGTCTCCTGAGGGTGTATGGAGCCACCTGGATAGGGACTCCCAACTGAGGAGCTTCTGGTCCACTAAAAGCATGAAAATAATCTACAACTATTGTGTACATTTTCTGCATCACAATTTTCCTGACAGATCAACCCTCCTTCTCCTTCACGTTTGTTCTTCGAAGCCATAAGCAATGAGACGACATCTGTATCCCTGCAAACTTGCAGTACAATATTTTTTCAAATTACATGCTCAATTGCATGACCAAATATGACCCAAGCATCCCATACTTTCCATGTTTTTATAACACATACTTTGTGGTTAAGTTTACAACAAAATGGAATCAATACCCCAACTATCAAGACAAGGCCAAAACACCATTGTTTCTTTATAAGTGATGGAAAACACATCATCAATTTTAAATTTTAAATTGCAACACATGATTTAAAAAATAGGGCCATGACACACTACCATACCTAGAAAAACCATCTCTCACTTATCAAAGTGAATGGGTCATCTCTCTGTGGCGAATTTACTTGTCGAACAATTGTTTCAATTGGTTCATGTATGGACACTTTTCCCTTGGGGCATTACTCTGGATGGAGGCTCCAACACGTGGATCTTTGATGGTCACTATCGTCACAATGACTGCGATGAGTCTTCTTACTTTAGACCTGCTTTACATCCTTCTTTTCCTACGGTGGGGAAGGCCTTTCACACCTCATCCTCTTTCGTGTTGTCTTTCTTTTCCAACACTTAACAAATACATGGTTATGTAATCCACAAAAGCTAAATGTTTTTTAATTCTATGATTTATGTTCATTAGTAGCAATATTCTTGTAATCAAAATGAACATTAGAATACCAAGACTTTTTATAGCTTTCTTGTTGGTCTCTGGTGCAATCATGGTGATAAGAGCTTGCCTCAACTCTTTCATTGCAATGTGCATTGTCATAGGATGATGGTGAAGTGTTCCCATGATTCTCTTTCCCAAATGGTTTCAACCATGCATTGGAAGCTTCAAACACCTTTGAGCACTATCCATTAGTGTATCCCAAACCTGTGAATAGAGGTCTCCACACAACCTCCAATGGCTGAGTTATTCCTAGGTCGTTTACACCAAGTCCTCCTCCTTTTTACCCCATTTTGGTAAGGAGTCTCATGCCAGTTCTTGTAATGGGTATCTCCACATTACAACATAAATACTAACATGTGAAGATGAAACTCAAGAGAAATCATCATTTCTTACCTTAACTGTTGATTTAGACAGAGGAGATGATGGCTTCTTTAAGCCTTCGTTACAGTTCAACTTCTTCAAGGCCTCTTCCATGGCTCAGAGTTAAAGCTACAATCTATGATTCTCTTCTTTCTCATTTCGTAGTAGCCTCATTAATTCAAAATTCTCTTCCCGAACACTCTCGTTGATATCCTCATTCGAAAGATGAGATGACGATGAAGGCGGCGAAGAAGATGCATAAGCACTAGAAGATGTGGATGAATCATCGTTCTCTAATATTTTTTTCTTCTATTATTCTATTCTTTTCTCATAAGTGTCATACATTATGTCCACTAATTTGGACATCATGAGCATGGACTCATACAAGTATTTTTCATCCTCCACTGTTACACGTTCAATATTTGTTCACGCTCGCAATTCACATCAGCGAGAAGACCTATATGATACCATCTTGATCTAGGTCCATAAATTACTGGATTTATCCATGATATTTCACTTCTGTGATGCGGTTATAATTGCACTGGAAAGAGAATTAAAAGAACACATATGTATGCTTTGAGTAAGAGGAAACAAGATAACAGTCATGAACATAAGAACACGAGTCGTTGATAGCAGAGTTCACCCAGTGTAGGCTATGTCTCTGTGCCCAGTGTCAAAATGGGGTAGGTCACTTCATATAGTGTTGGAAATGGTGATGATACACATGGAATATGTTTTCCTTCATACAAGGATATATTCCCTCAACATGAGTGGCTTGTCTCTCCACGAGACGTTCCGCTACAGGAACTCTCACTCACAATAGGCATCCTATCAACATGACATAATCTCACACAAGGTGATGATGAGGATCTCTTCAACATGGTTACATAGGGATCATAGCAATCCATGGATAATACATCTCATATGACGTAGAAACATAGATCTCGCAACATACATCAAGCAAGGATCCGATAAAATATTACATCTCACAACAAATGATAAAAGAGGCACATGAAATCAATATTGCATATCGCACAACCCCTGAATTTGGCTGAAGAAGTGGACGCTCAACTGCTGAATATGGCTGCACCATCGAATTTGTGGCATTGAGATGCATAAAATTGACTGTCCATAGTTGGGAATCTGACACCATTACTCCAATCTGGAAAATGGAAGAAAAATGGAAAGCTTTGCTACTGAAACAGACATTGCAATTGAGTTCCTATCACCGAGAGGTGTATAACTGACATAAATTTTGTCAAAAATGGACTCTGGAAAGTTATACCCCTGAGGGAATCTTTCAGATTCCCCTTAAGATTCCCTCAGGCATGACTCCATCTCTCCTAGACTATGGTAAATTGACGTTCCACTTCTCTCCATTTCTCTGCCCCCCGTGCACTTTAATGGGGTGAGATTAAATATAATTCTACCGGCGGACTAAGCCACAAATGCACCATTGGTGTAGTGGCAAGTTTAGCAATTCGTTGAGGAAAGGCCAGGAGATCAAATCCCACCTCCCCATTTTTTGCCTTGCCTATTTCTTTGTTATAACAATTTGGTTGGTTATATGGAGTCGCCCACAGGGGGTTGGCCACATGGGTCGAGAACCCCACTAGCCTTGGTTCACTGTCCCATGGCTTGAGATTTACATATGTATAGTGGCGGTAGTTAGTGGGTAGGTGGTTCCACCATGGGTGGCCCACCTCCCAACCTTTATATTGTTGTAACATTTATTTGTTGTATTGGTTGGGTTGCCATACATGGATGAGCAGGTTCAATTCCCATCGCTCTATAGCTAATGGCCATGACTATTGGGTCTGTTTTTTAATATATATATGACATTTGTGTTATAACCGACTGGTGGGGGTGGTAGGGGTGGTGACCTGCCACCCCTATTTTTCTAATAATTTTCTTAGAATTTTAAAAAAAATTGGCACTTTTAATTTTTGTTGAAAATAAGGGATATTAGGCGAATTAAAGAGGCAAACATTTTGTCTGATCTTCGGTGCTGGGTTCCCTGTCGGTTGATAGTGAAATTGTAGGACACTTAAACCTGGTCCACTTCCCAACTTTGACCAAATCTTTGACTTACTCTAACTTCTTCATACGACCTCGTATTAGAGATCCATTTGCACCATCAGAATCAAGGCAACAAGAAATTCAATATGGACCTAGCTCTAGATCCATACGACCACTTTGAATTTTGACAATTTATGAGCCTTCTTGGTCTCCTAAGTGTTTCTAGAGCCACCTGGATCACCCACCTCCCTCTGTATCTACCCGCCATCATACAAACCCTCTCTCTCCAACCTCTAACTTTGAAAATATATCCATCTCTCTCTCCTTCTCACTCTCCCCCTCCATTTCTATGTTTCCCAGTCTCTCTCTTCCCCTTATTTCCATATCTCTATTCTCTCCCTTCCCTCATTTCCTCATTCTATCATTCCATATTCATCTCTCCCTATTCAGTTCCTCTCTTTCTACACCTCTATCTCTCAATGATTTTTTTCTTCCCTCACTCTCTTTCCCCCTTCCAACTCCATCTCTCTCCCCCCTCTCTCTCCCCTCTCTCTGATGTCCCCTGTCTCTTCCTTCCTCTCTCCCCCTTTCTCTCCCAACTCCCTCTATCTCTCATCCCCATCACACAAAATCTCTCTCTCCACCCTCCAACTCTGTCACTATCTCCCTCTCTCTCCCCTTCTCTCACTCCCCCCTATCTCCCCCCTCATTCAACGAAAGGATTCAAGCCAAATTGTACAAATATACAGCAGTTTGGACTTGAAGGTGAGAATCCACCGAATCCTATCATTTGGTAAACTCACCAAGACTAAACACAAACACCAATTATGGTAGGATAATTATTAGTACTTGAAGCAGCTGGAGTAGATGGACACCCAGGAGGACATGTAGATCAATAGACATAATTTGCAGACCTACATCGGTGGCCCAGTTCAGATCAAAACAATGTTGCACGTGATTGAAGAGGAAGTGAATATCAGTTCCAAGCGATTGTACCTGGATGTGTTGGAGGCAAGAGTTCACTTCCAACCTAAAAATATCTTGCAATTTTTGAATACCATCGCACAATACCAAGCTTGGAATGACTATGCCACCAAGAGACACCATGTCCAAGATGCCCAGCTTGAGTTCACAACAACTCCATTATCATAGTATTTTTTATTGTTGGGTTTTCAAGTTGTCTCTACCATATTTTGTCCTATATGGGTACGAGTGGAAATTGTAATATTGTTTGTAATGATTTTATAAGTGAAATTCCATGTGTCCATGATGGAATGTGAAAATTCATATGTAATGTGAGGAGTCATGAGGGAATTCCAAGAGTCACAAAGGGTGCATGCCAAGAGTTACCCCCCTTTGGTTATAAATACACCCTCATAACTGTTGTAAGTGGCTTTTTGGAGCCAAGATTTTGGCTAGGCTTAGGCTTAGAAAAGCATTGGGAGTTTTGTGTTATCCTTGGCTTCTCCATAGCATAGAGGTAGTATAATTCTTTGGGGGAGAAAGTGTTGTTGACTTCACATTCTACTATTGGGGAAAGTGGTTCGTCATGTTGTATGTAGGAATGGAACTTTCACTTATAATAAAATCAGAGCCAACGAGTCTTAATTCATATATTGTATATGTAGTAGGAATATTCTTGTTATGTTTGTGATGCATGTTGTTTCACTTACGCATATGCTTATGAAATGTTTATTTTTCATTTCTACGAATCCTGTTGAATGCGTGCTCATGTTTTAACCCATCACCTTTATCTTGTGGACTATTTTTCTTGTTAGTTTGTGTGATGTATTTCATCTCTTGTGTTCCTTTCAAGTTGTGTATTATTATAGTATTCCATGTATCACACTTACTTTTCCCTTTGTTGTTAGAACACATCATCTTGACTTTCCACAGGGTCACACACTTTCTTTAACTGAATACATTGTGCACCAATCTATGTGTTTTGCAATCCAAGGCATGTCATTAAACACCCCACCGTTGGGACTGCTAGTCCAAATGGTGTGAGGTCTATTTGGGACTTCATATCGGGGAGATCCCCGAATGTTGGAGGTTCCAACACCGTCAACAAAAAAATAATATAAAAAACATTAACATGTGACATACTTTTAAAATTCTTTACACAGTTTTCCAACTAAAAAAAATACTAGAAGGGAAAGAGATGTTTTACTCTTGATGTTCCTCTTCCCTACTTGTTACATCAAAAATCTCTATATCATCTTGAAGATCACTAGGGATTGTGAAACCACTAGAAGAATGATCATTATATTTGTCACTATATGTAGGAATAATTCTATAACTGTAGGAAGAATTGGTTGAATCTTTTGCCATAATATTTAAATACAATTGCATATTATTAAAAACATAAACAAAATCTTCCAATCTCCTTTATCATATTCAGTTTATTTTCTTGGAATGAATATGCTCAAAGGCACTCCAATTCCTTTGACATGTTGATGCACTTTATCTTTGGCTCAAGAAACGAATTGTAAAATTTTGCAATCTTGGCGCCCTTGATCCATAAAAATCCCACCATGCTACTGGAGCACTGTTAATTTTATCGTATTTCGTTGCCTTGGTTCCAAACATCCCTTCTTATAACACTTATTATCAAAGCTATGATCTAATCAAACATGAAAAATCATGGATATGGATTTAGCCTTTCAGTAGACTCATAAAGTTCACTCATGACTTCTTCATATTGATACCTTAATGCCTTGAATAATCTAGGGTCCATATAGCTTGCCACTACATGTAAAGGAGTATGCATCATGTTCTATCTTCGATCATTTACCTCCTAAATTTATTTGTAATAATCTCACATATTATTGAAAGAAATTGCAATGGATTCATTGTAACAATCCATGCCCTCATAAAAGAAAATCATACAATGTTTGTCACCATCAACCATGCGATTTTTAGCTTGTCTTGGCTTGTACTTCCATCAAATTTTGACCAAGTGTTCTCATCATTGTCATGTACTATTTTGAAACCAAAAAGAAGTTCTTGTAGAACCTATGCCTTCTTTGAAATTTTTTTTTGGTGCTTTCGCTTTGAACTTTGCACTCTCTTGCACTGGCATCCTGCTTCCATTACTGTTCATCACTAATGTTGACTGTTGCAAATATTACAGATCTTGTTTACCTATTTCAAAAGGAAACATATTATAGCCCTAAAAAATATTAATACAAACATTATCAACCTCAATGAAATCATCTTGTTCATTTCATGCATCTTTTTGAAAGGTCTCATTCAAAACGTCACTATGCTTGAACATTAACAAAACCAAATTTTGACTTGCACATTCACTATTCTCTTCATTTATCCTGAATGTATAAGAGACAAAATTCTCTTCTTCTTATGTGCTCTAACTATGTACTCAATTCCATCCTTGAACAAGTGGTAATTATTCTCATGACAATGAAATACTGCTTTCTTGTCATGGAGATAAGTAATTCCAAAAACAATATCTAAAATCTCAAGTGACACTACATCAAGTTCAACTTCGTCAAGAAATTTTGAATTGATTGCAAACCTTATGATGCAGTTCCTTGTTAATTGCAAATTTTCATACTTTCATATCGAGCCTAAAGGACAGGATCGTGAATCTGTAATAGTTTCTAGATTCAACCTCTTAACTAAGTCTTCAGAAATCAAATTAGCTTGAGAACAAGTGTCAAATAGTGTGTCTATTTTTGTATGTTGTGAAAGAACTCTAATGTGAAAGATTTCAATTCTTGTATCTTCATCTTGAGTTCCATTAGAAAAACTTGAAGAACTAGTGATTTCTATGTTCTTACCTTTCAAACCGATTGATGTAATCTTGGTTTCATTTCTTGAATCTAAACCTAAGTCATGTTCAATGATCACAACATTTTTCTACTTCTCGTTGGATTTAATTTTGTTTGGCTTCAACTATGGATGAAGTTTCCAACAATGGTCTTCATAATGGCCATTTTTCTAACAATGTTTACATGTGATTTTCTCTTTACTTTTTTAATAGAACCATTTTTCTTTCATCTTCCATTAAACTTACCCTTTCCTTTAAGGAAAATATCACTTTTCTCATCTGCACTATGTTTCCTTCTTGCTTCTAGATGTATGGCTCGAATGCAAACCTCATATAAGTTTGTGGGATTGAACATGAGAATAGTATGTCTAAGATAACTGTGCAAACCCCCAATATATTTTAACAAAGTTTCTTCAGAAGATAAATTGATACCCAAAATAAGAGCTCTTCTCCTAAATTCATGAGTGTAATCTTGGACACTTTGTTCATTTAGTTGTCTAAAATTTTTCCATTCCATAACGACTTTTTTCATGTAAGCTAGATGGTACAATTTCCTTTTAATGGAAATAATAAAATTAGACAAAGACATTAAGATATTACTGTGATTTTTAATCTCATCTTGAGTCCTTGCTTCCCACCATAGAAGTGTTTCACCCTCTATTCTCAAGGAAGCTAACTGAATCTTTATGTCATCCTATTGAAGGTTCTAAATTTTGCAATAAACCTCTAATTGACGAATCCAATTATCCAACCTCTCTACATTCACTTCTCCATTATACATCGGTAGCTCAAATTTAACATCAAGGTTAAGTAACGATGATTTACCAGTTCCTTTTGAAGTATGTGGATGAACAGATTGTAGGGTTGTGGTAGTAGAAGATGATGAAGAAAATAGTGTAGATGGTGGTGAGTATGATGGTGGAGTCAATGGTGGTTTCCTACCATCTGCATGGCCTCTTCCTTCTGAATAACCCTCTCGTCTTGGAGGCTTAAAATTTTTCTTTGCATCCTTAAATTCCTCTCCTTATAGAGGACCTTTACCATCTCAGTCATATCAAAAAATGACTTTCTGAATTCTCTCTCATCTTCTGTCATGGTAAGTTCTCCTTCATGAGACATGTCCACTAAATATTCCACTTCAACTTGATGATGTTTTTGTGTTGAAGACATTGGCAACCTTTCCCTTGTTCCGCTTGACCCAACTGCAGGGCTTTCAACTAGTTTCCCTTCTCTTGTTTTGAGTTTTAACCTTGTAAGCATGACAGAAACTTTCAAAAAATTAGATTCCTTCTTGCACAACAAAACCTAAATACCTAAAGCTTTGATACCAAAGATGGTCTGAATGGAGGATGTTAGTAATGCTTAGCTAATTCCTCTTTCATAATTTGAAACAAATGTATTATATTTTCTTAAGGGTTCAAGTTATCTTGGAAATTATCAAATCTCATGAGTGTTTTTCATGTTAGTTTAATGAAAAAATTAACATAAAATAAAGGTTGGACAACAAAAAATAAAAGTTCATCACATCACCATACAACACATAAAGAAATGTATGGTAGATGGTGTGTGTATTATGTGGGAGGTCACGGGGTCGAACCCCAGCGCCTCCGCCTAGACTTGACCATAAATTTTTGATCCACGATCCACCATGCGGGGGGGGGGGGGGGCAGCACATGGCAGTCCTAGGTTTCACCACCTATCCTCTACCAATTGGACCAAATTTATACCAAAACAAAACTGCCACATAACCCGAAAATTTAACCAATACCTTGCTGCCACTTGTCCATATTCGCCATAGGAAAATGACAAAATTAGACCTTTCCCAGTCAACATGCCATGTCATCAATATGGACTACTAACTGGCCTCCATGTTACCATTGTTTTGCCTATTTGTGAAAACAATCACAACTCATTTTCGAGAGCATACAGAGTCAATTTTTTGTGAAATGAAGTGTGTCGGATTCAAAATGGTGAGAAATATGTGTTTTTTTAGGTCTCACGTCATTCAGAGAAATTTTATTTTTGAGCATAAAACTAAGCACCTGATCAATATTGTTTCGAAGGAAGGATTGATGATAGATCCCATGAGAGTAGAATAAATTAAAAATATACCTTTGCCAAGGAGAAGAAAGGAAATTCAATGTTTTTTGGGAGAATAATTTTCCTCAGAAGAGTTGTTCCCAATTATGTTGAGATTGTTAAATAAATTACTAACATGTTGAAGTAGGGAGTTGAGTTTAAATGGAGTGCAGTTGGAAGAGAATGTTTTTTCCAGAATAAAAGAATCTCTAAAAGAATATCCTAGATTAATAAGTCCTAATTATGAAAAACATTTTCAAATATTTTCATTTACTTCTACCTTTATTACTGCAGCTATAATTTTACAAAAAGATGAAGAGCAAAGGGAACGACCACTGGCGTTTTTTTCGTAAAGTACTAAGGAATGCAAAGCTTAAGTACAATATTTTAAAGAAACAATTTTATGCTATATTCAAGGCACTTAATGCTTTTAGGATTTACATTCTCCAATCCTGAATAATTGCATATGTACCAAATGTTGTTCTAGAAGATGTTCTAATTTAGAGTGATGTTGAAGGGAGAAGGGGAAAGTGGATAGCAAGAATTAAAGAATATGATTTGGACATAAATCCAACAAAGTTAGTGAAAGAAAAATTCCTAGCAAATATCTTGACAGAAGCTCATTTTCAGATATTGGGAGTAAATGTATTAACTCAAGTTGAAGAAAACATAAATACAGAAGAACAAAATAAGTCTAGATTTGATGTTAAAATTTATTGCAAGTTCTTGTGTTCTGAGTGGTACAAGGATATTGTACATTATTTATGTTTTCTCTATTGTCTTCCTACTTTAAACATATCAAAATACAGAGCTCTAAAGGGGAAAGATCAAAAAAACAAATTAGTGAATGGAAATTTATATTGGAAGCATCCAACTAGTATCTTGCTACTTTATTTAACAGAAGGAGAAACCGTTGAGATAATCAAGGAGTATCATGATAGCCTTTGCGGGGGTCACTACAACTGGAAAGTAATAGCTCATAAGATCTTGAAAGCTAGTTTTTTATGACCTTCATTATTTTCAGATGTCTACATATTAGTAAGGGGTTGCTAGAAGTGTCAATTTTCTTATGAAAATAAGAAGTTAGCACCACTTCGTTTAATTCCTGTGTTTGTAGAGGAGCCTTTTAGGCAATGGGGGCTAGATTTGTTTGGGGAGATAAATCCTCCATCCAGTGGACAATCCAGGTGGATATTGACAGGAACAAATTATTTCACAATGCGGGTAGAAGCTGTATAAACAAGGAAGGAAAATGATTTGGTGGTAATGATTTTTTTAGAAGAAATTATTTCCAGTCGATTTGGTTGCCCCAAACGGTTAGTAACAAAAAATGCCCAAGTTTTCAAGTCTACAAAGTTGTTTTTATTTTTTTCAAAAAGACAATGAAATTTTATCCCACTCTTCTTCTTATCACCCTCAAGGGAATTGGTTAGCAGAGTCTTCAAATAAAACATTAGTAATAATTCTGAAGAAAAATATTTCAGAGAATCAAAGAGACTGGGATTCTAAATTGAAGTTTTATTTATGGGCAAGCTTAGTCACTGCTTGAAGATCAATTGGTTAGTCACCTTTTGAGTTTGTGTATGGGACAAAAGCGTTATTTTCTAGTAAATTGGTAAAGCCTTTTGTAGCTTTTATTCAATAAATCCAAGAAAAGCCTAGCCCTTTGACCAAGATAATGAATAAATTGGTGGAATTGGGTGAAAACAAAGATAAAGTCAAAGACAATTTGATGAACTATCAGTAGAAGATGAAGGAAAAATATGTCCTTTTTCAGCTTGGTGATCTAGTTCTGAGATGGGACACCAAAAGGGAAGACAAAGGAAAACATGGAAAATTCGATCCTCTTTGGTACGGTCCATTCAAGATTGTTGAATCAAGAGCTAACAAAACTTTCATTTTGGAAAATATAGATGGAGAATTATTGCAGCTGCCAGTGAATGGAAAATACCATAAACACTACTTCCAACACTAAGTTTCATGATTTTCATCATTGTATATATTGGTTTGATCACTTTAAATATATCGGTGAGTGATACAATGCAATGTGGAAGTTAGCTTTGACTCCATGCCCGAAGTGAAGGCACTAATCTACGGTTCTCAGTGTTCTTCTATGAAAAAACACTATCCCGAGGTGCAGCCAGATGTTGTAAGTCAATTTTACATTTGGTATGTTTTTATAAGTTTTGATTTCCTTTAAAAATAGAATAAAAAAAGGAAAAAATAAAATATGTGTATGAAAAATAAAAACAAAAAGAGATAGATGCCACAATTCAATTTTGAATTTTCCAAAATATAAAAATATCTATGCTCTAAAAGCTTGTCGGAGAAATTAATGCACTGGAGGTGGGAACACATGATTAAGCGGGGTTAACACGTGATTAAGTTTCTAGACTAGAACTATTGATAAATCAATGCCCTCACAATGTCGCAAACCCGACGTCATAAATAGCGAGGAGGTTATCACAAGGAGTGCCTCCACAGAGGATGTTGACTCACACCCATTGACCAGAGATGAGCAGATCAAAATTACTGTGGGGACATAGCTCCGAAGGCCTTCTCATACAGTGGAGTCCCACTGCAATGACGTCGGTAGGCGAGCCAACGACGTTACCAAGCGATCCTGCTTCATCATTATTCCACGTCATCGCACACCTAATTTCGCTTGTCATCTCACATGTCCTGTCACCTGTCATATCATTCATTGAATTTCCCTCATAACGCATTTTCCCTATGTTTCCCTTCATCTATAGAAATCCCTTTCCCATTGTCTTTCCCCACATCCTCCTCGCAAACTATGGAAGTTTCCAAGAGAAGTCATTAGCATCCAGTCACCTTTCTTAGTCAGCACCAGGTATTTACACTCAATTGTACTTAAAATTCATATAATTTCATAGAAAATTGTGTTATACAAATGATATACGCACATTCCTCTTATGGATATTGAACATGATATTGTCGATACCGTCTGCATAGTTGACCACCTGCAATTTTATCAACATGTCATGTTAAACCAGTCCAAGTGTCCAGTTTACTCTGCCTTATTCTAGTAAGGGGTTTTATCAACATTTTTTCCTCACAACTATCTATTTTGAGAATTCATTCATTGGTTATTCTAAAAAATGTATCCTCAAAAATGGTTCGTAATAACCCAATTGGGAGAGAACGTGTTTCAAGTTTTTTTCCCTCTTAATTTGGCAGTACCTCTGTTATCCCTCTGTAAGTTCATACATTAGTTTTTCTTATGAGTCTCTAACCACATACTTCCAAGACTTTCCTGGACCTGAATTTTCCCAGATCCATTTTCATCTAAAGCTCGAAAAAGCACAATTTTCTCTAAATCCAAGCAAATTTTGTATAGACATTTTTGCTAAAGACATGATACCAATCCTTCAAGTTTTAGTGGAAATTCTAGGCAAAGAAGATGATGCTATGGTGGATAAGTCAATTTTTGGAATTTTTTCTCTCATGATAAAGCCTAGAGTGATTCTTGATATACCTTCTTATTTGGAAGATTTTGTCAATATTCAATTTATCAACCTATCACTTACTCATTGTTTAAGGTTTCCCTCCCTTTTCACTGATTTTTTTCTATAAATTCATGTGGAAAGTTTCACATAGTTTGGATTGACTGTTATGGATGTAAATAGAAAAAAAAGAGTCAGCTATTTTCTAGGCAAATGTAATAAGGAAGGGAGTTGAGAATGAAGGCATGTTTTATTTCACTTATCCTTTTCTCCCAATTATCTATTTGATTCTGAATGGTTCACCTGCACCATGTTTGTTGCGTAAGGCTTAATCATTCTTAAAAATTAGCAAAGATGTGAAATTTGGGGAGTGGTTTTCTTTTAAGATCATACAAAAATAGGGTTCTATGGAGCTAATGTTGAACCTTTTAGACTACTTAATTTTGTTCTAATAAGACTGTTTTCTTTGGAATTCATAAGAAAAAGCCTCAATGTAGATCAAATTCATTTTTTTCCTGTGAAAAAGGGGCATTTGTTAAATTTTACCAGGAGTGTGGGACCATCTATTGTGAATACTAGGGAAGCAGTTGAAGATTCCCATAAAATGTTGGAGGGTATGCATTTAATGTTAGGAGAAAAGTGGGCTTATGACCCATATCATATAATTTCAAACCATAGGTTGGAGAATTGATATGATCCTTTTGTGCATGAATACAAACTAGAAATTGTGAAATTGGAAAATGGAGGGTAGTCTTATGTATTTGGGAAGATAGAAGTTGAAACCCCACATCCCACTAAAAATAATATTAAAAGGGGGAGAGAATAAATAATTAATTTGGATGGTGATATAGAGAGAGAATCCAAGAGGAAAAAAGTAGTTGATGATACAAGCTCAACAATAGTGCCAGGATATTATTTGTAGTTGGGAGAAACCTCATGTAATCCCTCATCCCTTGTTACATAGGATACACATCATAAATTTGTACCAATGATTAAGCATACATTTTCACAGATTGAAGAGAATAATAGAACGATAAGGGATAGAATAGAATCTCAATTAGAGACTCAAATCTCTCCTGAGCAAACTAGATTATTATCAACAATGGATTTGGAGAAATATCAGCAAAGAATAGCTTTTTCTCATCCTTCAACTATGACTGCAACATCTTCTGTTGGTTTCAAGACTATTAATTTAACAATTGTCACAAAGAAAATTCCTCTTCTAGATAAAATTAATCTTCATATGTACAATGGTCAGTTCTTTATAATTATTTAAACAAAAATTCCTAGGTTTTTGTTAAGGTTTAAAATATGTTGGGAAAGGTGATAAAACAATTGAAGTTGGAAAAATCAAATTCAAGGGCTTATTCCACAGAAAACGAAGAATTGAAGAAAATTATTATTAAAATTGGAGTGGATCTTGAAGATAAGAAAATGGTTCAAAATTTTTTGCAGAGTGTTGAGGCTGAAATTCAAGTTTTAAAGAAGAAGCTTAAACTTCCCACTCGTGAACATCCATTAGGTACAGAGGTGGTCCAAGTAGAAACAAAAAATAAACAACTATTGCAGGTCCTTTTACAAAAAATGATAAAATATCCAAGCTAGAGGAAATGAATAATATGTTGCAGAAGAAAATTGATTCCCATGTTTGTATCATTGTAGTATCATCTAACTCAAGATATCCTACTACTAAGTTAACTCAAGTAATAACTAAGTTAAGGATGGAAAAGTTTTATTTGAAGAAGACCCAAAGATATTTGGAAAGTGCAATGAAGTTGATTAAAGAAACATAACAAGAAGTGTTGATGACCAATGATAATGCTGAAAAATACATAAGAGAATATCATACTTCTTTCCAAGAGATTACGGAGCTGAAGGAAAAGGTAAAAGGGAATATGTCCTTTATAAATGCCAAGGAGATTATATGGAACAATATCATTGACATTGTAAAAAATGTGTGGGAATTACTCATTATTGTTGGAGAGGAGAAAAGCATTGTCAGAGATTTGGAATGGATTATTGTGGCTAATAAGAAAAAGTCATAGAACATAGCCTTATATGCTAAAACATTCATTTACTTTATAAATTCTAAGTCTCCAAAGGAACTCAAAAAATTTGTAATTGAAGACAATAACCAGTGTATTTTGGAATTAAAGAGGATGATTGTAAATAATTCATACAAAAAAGAAGCAAAAAAGAAGCTGAATTAAGTAAAGGGAGCACTGATAAAGTTTAATATTCTATTTGATAAAAGAATCATGGTTGGTTTACCATCCTGTTGGGACCAACAAGGAAATTAAATCCCTTGGGAAACAAATGAAACATTGTTGGTGGAAGAAAAGAGAAAAATTTGGTCACTTATGAGAAAGCTGAAATTCTAAAAGGAGCCATTATTGTTAACTATTTGCATAAACAATTCCAACTGTTGTGGATGATGAAGACCTTGTTTGCTGAAAAACCTTCATATTCCAGAATTACTCAGAATGGTGCATGTAAAGCTTGATAATTTCCACAGTTCAAATGTTGATATGTGGAGAAAATGTAAAGAATGGATGACCCCATAATCAAAGGAGACATAGGCAGAAAGTTTCTTATTCAGGATTCTCAAGTTTCTAAATGACATAGTGTTTATGTTTCCTGAAATACATGTATTTTCTATTTCAAATGTAATAATCGGATGAAAGTAGTTTAGGAAGTTGATAGTTTTATAACTTTCCATTTTGACATTTTGTACATAGGACTTATCTGAAGAAGAAGAGAGGTTCCAGATTTTTGGACCTCCAAAGCACCAAAATTTTGTACTTGATATTTATAATGATGAATAAAGCTTATCGAAATAATTTCCAGAAAATTTTGGGTACAATTAGTTTTTTTGTTTCATCATGTGTTTTTATTTCTTCTCATAATAAATTAATGTAGCTATTGGTCTCTAATTTTACATTTTTTATTTAGAGGTAGAAGACTGAATGAAGCACTCCTTTATTCTTAATGCCATTTATTCTTAACTATTTTATTCTAAAACTAAAGATAATAGATTTTGTAATATCATTATGCTATCAGGAGTTTTCCACCAGCATTTTCAATCTTGTTTTTGTTCATTTGTATCCACCATTTGAAGGTATTGTGAGGAGTTTTGATCTGTTATAGAGATTAAATGGTTTTAAATATTATATTTGGGGGTTTTCAGAATGAAGGGGCAACAAATGTTTTCATTTTTGAATTATAGAAAACCTATTGGGCACTAATCTCAAATACAACTTTGAGATTGTCTCCCAAGGTACAACAAGATCTATGCAGAGTCAACCCTTATCTATTGTTTTAATCGTTTATGTCCTCACTCAACCAATCTTTATCAATGGATCCATTCTTCATGGACCAAGGATTGCAAGGTTAATTTCTTCTCCAAAGGCTTCTTCATGGAGGTTTTTGTTGAACATGAAGACTGCTAGAAAGTATTATTTGAAGGGACAAGGTTTTGGGGAAATTTTGGATTGTTACAAACCCCATGGTTTCCATATTTTAGCCCTTTTATAACAGTCATTAACAAGTTTCCAAAATGGGTCCATGTTCTTAATATCCCTTCCCATTTGTGTACTTTATTAGTCTTCGAGGTCATTGGAAACTCCTTGGGATGTTTTCTTGTAAGAAATACTTCTTGTGGGTAGTTGGGGGTCTACACCTATAGCGAAATCTGTATTGAAATTGATATCAACAAAGGGAAGTTAGAAAAAATAAATTTAAAAATAGGAGATTTTCATTGGGACTAGGCTCTAAAACATGAGAATATTTCTTTTCATTACCTCTTTTGTTAGCAAACCTGCCATTTATATAGTTCTTTCCATTTTTTCAAATGTTTCTAGAAGCAAAACCCCCGAAATTCTAGAGCTAAAGGTTGAAAGCCTTGTGACTGACCTCTTATGAGGGACAATGCTTCTGCTATTTCTAAAAAGGATGATGAAGGATCGAATTATGAAATGAACTTAGTGAAAAAGGTCCAAACTTTAGTTTCTCAAAAGTCTCCTTAGGATCTTGTTGTGATCCATGCTCCTTTGGCAAGCACAGAGATAATGAATAACAATGGTTCTTCACACACAATGAAGGGATTTCATGAATTGGCTTCTTAGAAACATGACAAGAATTATCCTTCAATGAGTAATGATAATTTTTATAATTCCTTGATAAACCCACCTTTAGAAGCATGGGTCAAGGTTTCAAAAACAAAAGGAAATCAAGGTCGCTTTGAGGTTCGTCCCAATTTGGATGATGCTCTTTTGTAATTGTTTCTTTTGTTTTTCTATGTCTCCTTCGCAATATCTAGTCTTATACATATCATATATCTTCCTATTAAAGTATGTCACATTGTGCGAAAAAAAGAGTCACTATTGTATGATATATTTCATTTCTGGTTGATTATTAAAATTCACCTTACAAAAAAAGGTATGTAGATGATTTTTTTTTGGCCAGTTAACATTTCATTGGTTTCTTCTAAAAAGTTATTATCTATCCCCCACTTGCAACTTCAGAAACCAGACCAAAGATATAATAAAATATTATTTTTCATAGAAAAAATGAAAAATTAAGTTAATTGATTACATAGTTTTAAAATTTTCCTAGTAGTGGGAAAATACTCAACATAATCGTTCAATTCCTAAGTAGAAAATAAAATCACTTAAACTTAAAAATCCATAAGAAAAATATGTTTCCACCTTAATGGGTTGAGCTTCCTTGCTAGGAGGAGTGTTTCTTGGGTCTAAGGTGAACAAATATTTAGAAGAAGGAGGTGACCTTCAATATCCAATTAAAATAGCTCCAAGTTTTCCAACCTTTTAATAATTTGATTCCATGTGTCTATAACATCTAACAATACCTTTCTAGGAAGACTAGTTAAATGCCAATACAAAACAAAAGTATAAAGAACATCAATTTTTCCTTCCTATGGTATTTCGTATATAGCCTTTACGTATAAAATCCTTTGAAAAATGTTCTTGAATTCCTCCTATGTTATGCTAAGCTCATACTAAGTTTTTGAAGGAGTGTGATAAAAAAAGTGACAGCTTGACACCTCTGTGTGAAATTGAGCCCACGTACCACCACCAATATCTCCTCTCCCTCCACATGTTTTGCGATAATCACCACATTGAGAGGGGATGCATACTATGGATGGGAAGAGTCTCATTTAGTTTAATAAACCTAAATGTGAATTATGGACATAATGAAACTAAGTAGATATGGTGAAACAATTACTACCAACTAGTAGGGTTTTTTCATTGAGAAAAGAGAAGAACAACCAACAAATTTTGTAAAGGCAAAGAGGAGAGGATGGAGGAAATGAGCCAATTTTCACAAGAATAAGGGGAGATACAAGGAAGTTCCATGGAAATTATTGGAAATAATAAAAATAATGTAAATGATAGACAATGAAAAGGAAAGCTCAGGGGTGTATAAGCGATTCAATTTGTCACTTATTTCAAATTTGAATTCGATTTTGATGACCTTGAATTTCAATAAAATTCTATAGTGGAAATTTTTTGGAACAAAATTCATCAATAAATTCGACATACTAAGAAATTTAATATATATATATATATATATATATATATATATATATATATATATATATATATATATATATATATATATATATATGAAAACAAAAATAAAACTATATGTAACCAAATGCATGATAGAAATCAAAACTTGAAAATAGCATACTAGGACAAGATTCAAGCATGCAGTGGAAGAATTGGTCGAATATTCTTCTACATTATTTAAATCCAATTGTAGATTATTAAAAATATAAATAAGATCTTCCAGTCTCCTTGATAATAGTATTTTTTTTTCTTTGAATGAATATGCTCTAAGGAAATCCAATTCCTTTCACAGGTTGATGCACTTAATCTTTGGTTCCAGACATGAATTGCAAACTTTTGCAATTATGGGGTCCTTGAACCATAAAATTCCAACCATATTGTTGGAACACTCTTAATCATATTGTATTTCATTTCCTTGCTTCCAAACATCCTTTCTTTTAACATGTATGCCTGAGGCTATGATCTAGTCAAAGATGCTACTGATGGATCTAGATTTAGCTTTTCAATAACATCATAAAGTCCAATCATGACTTCTTCATGTTAATGCCTTGATGCCTAGAATAATATAGAGTCCATATGGCTTGCTACTACATGTAAAAGGTTATGCATCATCTTCTATCTTCGATTATTAACCTCCCAAATGTATTTGTAATAAGCTTCCATATTATTGAAATCACTTGCAATGACATCCTTGCAACAATCCTTGCCCCTCTTAAAAGAAATCGATACAATGTTTGTCACCATGAACCATGGAGAGGACATCAATAATTAGACCACACAATTTTAAAACTTTTTCAACATTTTTCCAAAATTTGTTACCTAACACTATTTCTTCTACATTTTTTTCCTTTGCTTCTTTTGAAAGTTGAGATCTCTTCAAGTCAACATTACAGAAAATATCTCTTATGCTTGTTTTTTCTTCAATTTTTTTAATATGTCGAACATTGTGTAAGTAGACGTCAACAATTCTCTAGTTTCATTTTTTTCGTATAAGTTCAATGTGAGATGATAGATAATGATAACGTTTACAATTATTTTGGCTCTTCGAATTATTTTATTAATTCATAAAAAATTGCCCAAACCATACAACAACAAATTCAAACAATAAACTATACAAAAAAAAATCCAATAAATAGTATTATACTTCTCCATAACAAACTTTCTCACTTAACACAATTTGAGACTTTAGTAGTCAAAACCTGGACAACATTTTTTAATTTATAATATTAATAATTTTTTTTTTTAATTTAAAATTTAATTAAATAACAAAAGTTAACATTAAAAAATTCTCAATGGAAAATTTCAAGTAAAAACACCCATACAATTATATAAATTGTTGAGGTGATAACGGTTATAAATATAGTAAATCCTGAACGTTAAATCTTAGTAGACGTTCTTTAGGAGCACACAAATTTTGTCGATCATAATTCGTTGTTTATGAAAAGAAAATAATGTGCTAAGTGAAACATTCTTCAAACTCAAAAACATAGCCAAGGGATAATCCAATGAATTTATATTAAATTCCTGAGCACTGTAAGTAATGAAAATTCTTAAAATTAGAAATTTCCAAAGATCTATTACATCAAAATTCATATTTATTTTAAAAAATTAATATAAAATAAAAAAAATTATAATATTTTATTCACATTTTATTTATATTTTTAAAATTATTATTATTTAATATTTTTTATATATTTAGAATTTTTTTTATAAAATTGAAAAAATAAAATAAAACTGAATATTATAATATTTTTTTGATAAATTTTATCAAAATCTATTAATATCTTTGAACTTTAATGATTTAACTCTATATGAAAATTAAGGTTATAAATTACAAGTGAAAAGAAAGAAAAATAAATTTAACTATTGTAATTTAGATTAATAATATATAAAAATTTAATTACAAAATAATATTTAAATATTAAAGTATCCAATATACTATGTTTAATTTAAAATAATAAAAATTCATAAAACATTATAAAGTCGATTTAATTTAAATATTTGGTTCTATTAATCACAATTCAATTCTATTGAGTTAATTATAATATAATGTTGATAATGATGATTAGGGTCCAATAAGACCAATATGGCCTATAGACCTCAAGAAAAGAAAAAGAACAAGAATCTAAATGGGATTATTCAAAATCTTGTTTCTATGATGGAAGAGAAGAGAAAGAATCGCTCCAAGATCACTATAGGTGAGCTAACTTAATAAACAAAAAAGATTGCAATTGTAACAGATCTTAGAGAATTGAGAGTGATTGCGAGGGAGTGTAAAATAAAGTGCTAACCCATTATACAAAAAATTAGAAACAAAATAAATAAATAAAATGTAATTTTTATTATTCACTTAAAGCTAAAAATTTTAGCATATTGAAATAGTGAAAAAAATATAAAAAATGAAAAGGCCTATGCTAATATTATTCATTGATAGTTCATAAAAATGCAAACATACAAACATATACTCATTTTTTATATTTTCTATTTATCAAAAAGAAAGCAGGTTGCAACATATAAAAATTTGGCCACCTCAACTTGCTAGAAAGAAATGAAGTATGTTGGCCACCTTAAAGAGTTAAATACCATCCAGTATTAAAATAGTTTCATCCATCTACTTTTTTTTTCAGAAAGAAAAAAAAAGAAAAAAAAATATGTTAGAGGTATTAGATTTGGTTAGACATAGTAAAATGGACATAGAGGTTAGTAGATGGCTCCATCTACTAACCTCTATGTCCATTTTACTATGTCTAACCAAATCTAATACCTCTAACATATTTCCTTATTTCTTTTAAAATAAAAATGAAAAAAAAACTCTTATGCAATTGCAATTAAATGTTCACTTACATATTTATTAGGATTACGATTTCAATGAATACCATTTTCGCAACTTTAAAACAATTAAATATTAATTTATCTACTAATTAGAGTTAACTTCATTGCATTTTCAATATTGAAGTGAACAATCGGATCAGAATATTGGCAGCCATCCCGCTTGTGACACCAAATGAGATTATTGAACAAAATTACATTCACCAAACTCCCATTCTACTGCACGCAGGCCTGCCAACATATATCTCGTCCCCAAAAAGGAAGAAGACTAACGATTTCTGTGCTATATCTACAGAACATTTGAAATGTTGATTGTAATAAACTGATTCACTGCTCCCCTATTAAGTCCTTAGGATATTCTGGCCAGGGGTTGGATATTCCGGCTAGGGTTTTTGGCATTTTTTTATCTTTTATTTATTTTGACGTTTTTCGATCGTGGTTGTCAATCTGAATTGTAATACATACAAGTATGTGTTATATATTTTAGAGTTATTTTGACATATGCTATATGTATGACTATATAACATCTTTTTATCTCATAAAAAACAAATTATTTATTTCTTCCTAAAAAAGACTTTGGATACACCTTTCCAGGGCATCAGGTATTGCAGCGACAAGGTATCAACATTTGCCATTTTTTGTCCATCTCTTTAAGGGCCTCGAGCAATCCCACTATTGATGCGTCCATGAAAGCAAATATCTGCTTTCGCATGTTTCTGCTTCATGGGAAGCCTAGTAAGTCTTCCTTGTGCTCTGCTAGTGCTATCCGCATGCCCAATTAATAGTTTCATTATTGGGAATAAATTACATCGAGTAATCGTCACTTTGGGCATATGGGAATACGTTTGGAAGTTAACTAATACTTGTCAGTTTTGGTGTATTGTTATTTTTGGAATATGGGATTAGGTCTGAAAGTTAACTAATACCGGTCCGTTTTGGTTTTTGGTCTATTGTCATTTTGGGAAGATGAGATTAGGTTTGAAAGTTAAATAATACATGTGCTTTTTAATGTATAGTCACTTTGGAAATATGAGACCAGGTTTGGAAGTTAATTAATGCTGGCTAGCTTTTAATCTTTCCAAATCCTAAAATACTGGTATTGCATTGACCATGACACCTCTGAAATCTGAGAATCCATCCACCTCTATGAAGTTTCCATGTAATAACAAATCTCAACAAGGCAGGCCAAAATAAATTTACTCATAGTTAGATGCATGCATTGAGGCCATATTATGACAAGTACACTTATATATTACACTGATCTATTTTTAAAGTTAATTGAAGAAGTACTTATGTTCGTGTAGATACGTTGCCCCAAACGCAAAAATCCCAACACAAGTCAGCAGAAACTTTTGGACGTGAAAGTCATTTATAATCTTTCTCCCTGAACATGTCCACGGCTTAATATCCATGTTAAAGTTATTGATAGTACTCTGTCGAATCCTGTCCACAACGTAGTATCGATATTCTAGTAAATGACATCGAAACAGGCTTCAAATTAATGAACCAAAAACACAGTTGAAATGATGATCACACAATTATACTCTCCCCCATTAAATTGAAAAGAATTTTTAATTTTAGTAATTTATCGATTCAAAATTAATGTTAAAGTAATTAAACTATAATTCTGAGATTGTGATCTAATCTTGAGATTGTTGTCCAACTGTTAAGCAGGGAGATTTGGTTTTTACATATGGTCCAATCGCTGACAAAAATATGTATAACTAAAAACTGCTCCAAACACAATATCTTTACTTAGAAGGAAAAAAGGATAATTATTTTGGGCATTAACTTAATAGGAAACCTTTTAAACCATCCAACCAAACGCAGCAAAATTAATCAGTCAGTGTCTGCAAATGAATGAGGGTATTGAACAAAATAATCTTGCCTCTTAACTTAAAATTTGGACCATTTTTGGATTTGTGAGTGGCCATATTACATATATGTATCCTTGTGGATCTTTGAGCCGGGGTCATCGTAATCTTTTCTGTATCATTTCTATTTTATTAAATATCTTAAAAAATCCATTTTAACTCAAGTACCCTTCTGCAGCACGCAACCCCTGTGGCAGAAAATCTCCCAAAAGAAGGAAAAAAAAATTAATGATTTCTCTGTTATATTTGCAAAACATTTGAAATGTTGGCTGCAATACACGGACTTACCCTTCCTGCAATAAGTCCATGGGACAGACCTTTTCAGGGCAGCAAGTATTACAGCAACAATGAATGCCTTTGGCCAAAGTTGTTCCCATTCTTTTGAGCGATGAGAGAATCTGTGACACCATGGAAGCAAATATCTGTTTTCTCACGTTGCCCCGCTTGGGGGAAAGCCTAGCCATCCTTCCTTGCGCTATTCCAGTGCCAGAAGCAAGCCCTGCCATGAGCACACAACGAGAAAGCTCAAACGGGTAGGATGAGGGTATCAAATTTTTGGGCAGCGAAAAAGCTCAAAGGGAGCAACTCGTATAGACATTCAAGTGTGAAAGGACTACGACCTCTTGCCTTTTTATCGATCTTATGAATAGTCTAGACTGTAGGAGTCTTCTAATTAATGTTTGTGAAGCCCACTTACTTTATATTATTTGAATTCATCCACGTGAAATAGTAGGGACCCATGTAAAGCCCACAGAATGGAGAATCAATCCAGGGACAACGGAATACCACTCAATCATGTGGATGACTCTGAATTCCGGAATAAAGTGGGATGACGTTGAATTCTTGGATGCATATATTTACGTTAGAGGATATGACAGGGTTCGAATTAATACTTTTCGCTGGTTTATGTGTTGAATTTCACTGGCATGCACTCCATGGTGATATGTTATTTTAATTGTTTAACGAATGCGACGACAAATATTTTAAAGAGACGTAATCGATGGTTTGCTTTCGCCTTTTATTATTTTTTTTTTCTTTTAAATATTTGAAAGTCATTTGTCGTCGAGAATTTGTTGCTTTTTCTTAACGGAAACCCAAGTCTATACGAATCTTTATAGAGTCGTTTTCGATATAATTATATATTTTTTTAAGATAGACTTTGCATAACGAGTAGTGAGACGAGTGGTTTTTAGAAGACTTTAATATTTAAATTAAACTCAGTTTCATATCATTAGGGTGTTGGTAAGGGAATTTGAACATTTAGATAAATGCAAAACAATGATATATTATTTTATTAAAATTAAAATATATATTAAATTATTATCACTAATATAAAATAATGGTTAAATTATATATAGACATGTTTATTTTCAATTTTCCATGTATTAATTTTAAACAAAATTAGAAGGTTTAATTGTGCAAAAAATATTTCAATAACCATTGTAAGACAAAAAAAAATTCAAAGAAATTGAATGCAAATAAAGTAAGAATGAATTCTAGTTAAATCAACATATATTTGTAACAATATATAGGGAATAAATTCACACTATTGTGGGTTTCCATAATGCATGCACATAGAAATTATAAACTCACATTTCTTTCTTTACATCCATATTAAGCTTTTATCTCTTAAGAAGATAAAATCTTGATTGAATTTTTTGAGTTGCAAACATATTCTAGAGTTCAAAACATGAGGGAATGTTTGTCCTCTAAAGAGATTTGATCCCTCTGAAAATGGATAGTTTTACACTGATTTTATCTCTCTTGGAAATTGTTGAATTTTTTTGCGATTCCAAATCACACACATACCATAAAAAATAATAAATATACCAGCATAGATCCATCTTAACCCTGGATCTATCAAGCATCAAGAGGGATAAATTCTCTCTAGGTGCAAACCTCTTTTTTTAGTGCACGGGTTAATATGGATCATGTGAATATGGATCATGTGGGGTCATACAAAATTTGTTGAACATATAATTATTTTGATCATTTTAAATATGTTGAATATGTCTAAGATTAATTTGGTCAATTTAACTTTAAATTTTCTTATTTACCTCAATTTGTTGAGATGAGAGAGATTTTTAGTAACTTGAATGATGAAAAATGATGAAATAAAAATTTTAACTGTGAAGTGACAGTGTAACAATGTTGAAGGATAGAAAATGTCAATAATAAGAATATAGTGAATTACAAAAATTTTTGATTGTGATAAATCGGAAAATATTTTATTAGAGTATTCGTATTATCACACCATTAGCTATTTTCTATTACCATGTTTGAATGTAAATTGATTAAAAATGTTGAATGATGGAAAATGGGAATAATAAGAACTTAGTCAATTGAAGAAGACGTTTTGGGTAAGTGAACATTTTATTTAGGCTAAAAATTCAAGTATTGTATTTATGGTTAAATCACTGTAACAAAGAAGTCAATTCACGTCATGAATAATGTTTATGTGCATACATAGGGTGAGATAGAGCTATATATGGGGGGGGGGGGGGGCGGGGTGAGGGAAGAAGAGAGGAAAAACCAAGGAGGCAGAAAGAGATATACATATGGAGAGAGAAGTGTTAGAGAGAGATAAGAGAGAGAGAAGGGGAGAGAGAGAGTGGAAAAGGGAGGCCGAGAGGGAGAGATAGATAGGTATGGAGAGAGAAGTGTTATAGAGAGAGAATGGGAGTGGAAAGGGAAGGGAGAGAGAGAGATAGATAGATATGGAGAGAGTGTTTGTATGTTTGGGGGTGGGATAGAGATATAAAGAAGGATAGACAAAGGGAGATACAGATATAGATGGAGGGGGAAGATATGTGCTTACACTGAAATCAATGCACATTATTACTCTAATTACTTTGAAATTAAGGTACATCATAATCTAGTCGCGTCAAATTAGAAATCAACATCTACACTGAAATCAATGCATCTAGGGAAAACAATCAAATATGATTAGCAATCAACATAAACAATTAAAATCAATGCATCTAATGCAAACAATCAAATACGATTATAAATGACCATCTACACTAAAATCAATGCATCTAGTGCAAGAAATCAAATAGGATTATAAATTAATATCTACAATAAAGCCAATGCATCTATTACAAGCAATCAAATAGGAGTAGAAATCAACATCTACATTGAGATTAATTCATCTAGTTGAAGGTATTAAAAAGGATTAGAAATCGACATCGACATTGAAATCAATGGATCCAATGCAAGCGATCATATAGGATTATAAATCAATATATACACTAAAACCAATGCATTCAGTGCAAGCAATCAAATATGAGTATAAATAAACATCTAAATTGAAAACAATGCATCTAGTATAAGGTATTAAATAGGATTAGAAATTGACATATACATCAAAATAAATGCATCTAGTGCAAGCGATCAAATAAGATTAGAAATAAACATCTACGTTGAAAGCAATGCATCTAGTACAAGCAATCAAATAGGAGTAAAAATAAACCTCTACACTGAAATCAATGCATCTACTGTAGGGTATTAAATATAATTAGAAATTAAAATATACGTTAGAGTCAACGCATCTAGCGCAAGTGATCAAATAGGATTAGAAATAAAGAACTACATGAAAATCAATACATCTATTCTAGTGAAAAACTAAAATATTAATGACTTTCTAGATCTAACTTCTATATATGTATTTATCTATGTGTGTCACTTTCTTCTTCCCTCCCTCTCCACCTTCGATTATGCGTCTATCTCCCTCCCTCTCTCCTCTCTCTCCCCCTCCCTCTATGCACCTCTCCCTCCATTTCTCAATCTCTCTCTTCTTCCCTATCCCCTTGCCATCTATATCTATACCTCCCTCTATCTCTCCTTATTTGTCTCTCTATCTCAGCCCCCTAAACACATGTCACTCTCTCTCTCTCTCTCCCCCTCTCTCTCTCTCTCTCTCTCCATATCTATTTATTTTCCTCCCTCCATTTCTTTGTCTCTCTCTCCTTCCCTATTTCCCCCTCCATATATATCTATATCTCCCTGTGTTGCTCCTTTTGTATCTCTCTATATCAGACTACATACACTCTCTCTCAACACACACACACACACATTTACATCTTCCTCCCCCTCTCTTTGCCTCTCTCTTCTTCCCTCTCTCCCCCCTCCATCTATCTCTCTCTCTCTCTTGATCTAAGTTCTCCCATGTAATTTCTCCATCTCTCCCTTGTCACTCCCTCTCCCTCTCCACCTTTCTCTCTTTATTTCTTTCTTCCCCTTCCAACTCCGTCTCTCTCTCTCCTCTCTCTCTTCCTTCCTCCCTATCCCTTTATCTCCCACCTCCCTCTGTCTCTCCCCCTCATCACACAAAATCTCTCTCTCCAACCTCCAACTTTATCATGATCTCCCTCTCTCTCTCCTTCTCTCCCTCCCACTCTCTCCCCCCTCCATATCTATGTCTCCCAGTATCTCTCTTCCCTTTCTTTCCCTATCTCTATCCTCTCATTTTCTCTCCCTTCCCTCATCTCCTCTCTCTCTCATGCCATCTTCATCTCTCCATTATCACTCCCTCTCTCTCTCCACCTCTATCTCTCAATGAATTTTTTCTTCCTTGCCTCTCTTTCCCCATTCCAACTCTATATCTCTCCCCCCTCTATCTCTCCGGTCTCTCAAGTCCCCTCTCTCTTCCTTCCTATCTCTCCCTTTCTCTCCCACCTCCCTCTATCTCTCTCCCCCATCACACACACACAGAGACTTTATCCACCATCCAACTCTGTCACTATCTCCCTCTCTCTCCCCTTATCGCATTCCCCCTCTCTCCCCCCTCATTCATCGGAATTATTCATGCCTCATTGTACATATATAAAAAAATTTGGATTTCATGGTGAGAACCCTTTGAATCCCATCAGTTGGTACACTCACCGAGACTAAACATAAACAACAAGTCTGGCGGGAGATTGATTAGTACCTGAAGCAGCTAGAGTAGATGGGCACCCAAGAGGACACGGACATCAATAGACAAAATTTACTGACCTACATCGGTGGCCCACTTCAAATCAATACAATATTGCACGTGATTGAATAAGAAGTGAAGACCGGTTCCAAGAGATTGTACCCAGATGCAATGGAGGAAAGAGTATGCTTCCAGCGTAACACTATCTCACAATTTTGGGAGACCATCGCAAAATACCAATCTTGGCATGAGTATGTCACCAAGAGACACGAAGTCCAAGATGCCCAACTTGAGCTCACACAAACTCCAAAATCATAGTGTTTTGTCTTGTTAGGTTTTCAAGTTGTCTCTATCCTATTTTGTCTTATATGGGTACGAGTGGAAATTGTAATATTATTTGTAGTTATATTATAAGTGAAATTCCATTTTTCCATGATGGAATGTGAATATTCATATGTAATGTGAGGAGTCATGAGGGGAGTCCAAGAGTCACAAAGGGGGCATGCCAAGAGTCACCCTCCCTTGGTTATAAATACATCCTCATAACTCTTGTAAGTGGCTTTTGGGAGCCAATATTTTGGCTGGGCTTAGGCTTAGAATAGGGTTGGGATTTTTGTGTCAGCTTTGGATTCTCCATAGCATAGAGGGAGTATACTTCTTTAGGAGGAGCAGGTGTTCTGGACTTCACATTACACTATTGGTGCAAGTGGTTCATCATGTTATATGTATGAATGGAAATTTCACTTATACTAAAATCAGAGCCAACATGTCTTCATGCATATATTGTATATGTAGTAGGAATATTCTTGTTATGTTTGTGATGTATGTTTTTTCACTTACGCATATGCTTATGAACTATTTCTTTTTTACTTGTACAAATCTTGTTGAATGCATGCTTATATTTTAACCCATCACCTTTATCTTGCATACTATTTCTCTTGTTAATTTGTGTGATGTATTTCAAATCCTGTCTTCCTTTCAAGATGCGTACTATTATAGGCTTCCAAGGATCGCACTTCATTTTCCATTCATTTTTAGAACCTCTCATGCATCACCTTGAATTTCTGCAGGGTCACACACTTTCATTAACAAAATACAATGTGCACCACTATATGAATTTTGCAATCCAAGGCATATGCCTAAACACCCCATTATTGGGACTCCTACTCCAAAAGATGTGAGTTATAGTTGGGACTTCATATCGAGGAAATCCCTAAATGTTGACGGGTCCAACACTGTCAAGAAAAACATAATATAAAGAAAATTAACATGTGAAATAATTTTAAAAATCTTTACACAATTTTCCATCTAAAAAATATACTAGAAGGGAAAGAGATGTTTAACTCTTCATGTTCCTCTTCCCTACTTTTTACATAAAAAATATCTATATCATATTGAAGAGCACTAGGGACGGAGAAACCACTAGAAGAATGATCATTAGATTTGTCACTAGATGTAGGAATAATTCGATAAATTCTAGTTTTCAAATCAACTTCATCCCATCATCCATCTAGAACAAGCTTCAAACATGCAGTAGAAGAATTGGTTTAATATTTTTCCACAATATTTAAATCCAATTGCATATTATTACAAACATAAAAAAAAAATCGTGAAATCTCCTTTATAATATTCAGTTTCCTTTCTTGGAATGAATATTCTCGAAGGCACTCCATTCCCTTTCACATGTTGATGCACCTAATCTTTGGCTCAAGAAATGAATTACAAAATTTTATAATTCTGGGGCCCTTCATGCATAAAAATCCCACCATACCGCTGGAGCAATCTTAATTCTACCATATTTTTTTGCCTTGGTTCGAAACATCCCTTCTTCTAACATGTATGCGCAAAGCTATGATCTAATCAAACATGCAAAGCATGGATATGGATTTAGCTTTTCAATAGACTCATAAAGTCCACTCATGACTTCTTCATATTGATGCCTTAATACCATGAATAATCTAGGGTCCATATAGGTTGATACTGTATGTAAAGGACTATCAATAATCTTCTATCCTCGATCATTTACCTCACAAATGTCTTGGTAATAAGCTCACATATTATTGAAAGCAATTGCATTGGATTCTTTGTAACAATCCATGCCCTCGTAAAAGAAAATCATACAATGTTTCTCACCATCAAATATGCAGAGGAAATTAATAATTGGACCACACAATGTTAAAAAAATTTCAACATTTTTTCCAAATTTTTTTCCTAACACTATTTTTTCTACTTTCTTTGCCTTTGCTTCATTTGAAAGATGAGATCTCTTTCACTCAACATTGCAAAAAATAGCTCTTATGCTTGTTTTTTCTTCAACAACGTTTTTCAAAGTAATGTAAAATGTGACAAGCTTGTATAAAAAAACCTTAACAACTCTCTAGTTACATTTTTCTTATTTCATTGATACATAGAAATTTGGCTAAATTATGCAATAACAAAATCAAACAATAAGATATACAAAGAGTCCAATAAATAGCCTTATACTTCTCCATAATAAACTTTTTTACACCAACACAATTTAAAATATTATTGATAAAAACAGGAACAACATTTTTTAATTTATAATATTAATAATATTTTTTTAATATAAAATTTAAGATTAAAAAATTTAGCTATAGAAACTTTGAAGTAAAAATGCCGTTACAATTATATAAACTTCTATATTTCAAGTAAAAATACCCATACAATTATATAAACTGTTAGAGGTTATAAAGATGGTCATCCTAACCGTCACATCTTATCAACCGTTCTTTCGATGGACACAAATTTTGTTAATCATAATTCATGGTTTCATAAAAGAAAATAATGTGCCACATGAAACATTACTCAAAAATATAGCTAATGGATAATTCTACTAAATTATATTAAATTATTGAGCTACTTTTGTAAACAACTCTATTTTAATAGCCATAGTTTAATTAGACTATTCTCTTGCCTTGAAAATCATAAAAAATTGAGTAAGATTTTATGAAAATTTTGGGATTTTTGTAAATTTTAGTTATAGTTATCAAACTACAATATTTTGGGAGTTTTAAAAGTTTTTAATTGTTCTGAACCCATTTTCACCATAAAAAAACATGATTCAAATACTGTTATTGCAAGGTTTTGTAAATTTTATTTCCGACTAATTTTGATTATATGAACAATTTCTCCACTTTTGTAAACAACTCCCTTTTAATAATAAAAATTGTAAAAATTGTTAAATTTTGAAAATCTATTACATCAAAATTCATATTTACTTTAAAAAATTAATACAAAATTAAAAAAATATTTTATTGACATTTTATTGATATTTTTAAAATTATTATTATTTAATTTCTTATATATATTTACAATTTATCTTTTAAAACGTGAAAGTTCAAAAAGTTAGATATTGTAATATTTTTTTGGGGCAGATTTCGTCAAAACCTATTAATATGTTTAATTTTAATAATTAAAGCTTATAAGAAAATTACGATTAAAAATTCTAAGTGAAAGGAACGTACAAAAAATTTAACTATATAATAAGTTTATGTTATTTAAGTTGATAATACAGAAAACTCTAATTACAAAATAATAATTAAATATTAAAATATCTAAATAACATTCAATAAACTATATTTAATTTACAATAATAAAATGATTTAAACTCAATTTAATCTCAATGATGATCACATAATTATATTCTCCCCAATAAACTAAAAACAATTTTAGTTTTAGTAAAATTTAGTTAATCCAAAATAATGTTAAAGTGACTAAAATTATAGTATGAGGGTATTGAGCCAAATCTAAAGTAACTAAAATTGTAGTAGTAGCCAAACGCAATAAGATTAATCAGCCAGTGTCTGCAAATGAATGAGGGTATTGAACCAAAAAGACCTTGACTCTTAACTTCAAATTTGGACATTTTTTTTTATTTTTGAGTGGCCATATTACATATATGTAGCAGGGTTCATGTTAATCTTCTCTGTATTGTTTGTTTCAATTTTATCAGATACTTTAAAAAAAACCTCAACTCTTAACTACCCTTCACCTAAGCTCTATTACAAAAGATAGTTGGAAAAGAATGAAAAAAAAATGTAATGATTTGTCTGTTATATTTGCGAAGCATTTGAAATATTGGCAGCAATACACGGACTTACCCCTCCTGCATTAAGTCCCTGGGACAGACCTTTTCAGGGCAGCAAGTATTACAACAAGTTGTTCCCATTCTTCTTAGCGATGAGAAAATCGGTGACACCATGGAAGGAAATACCTGTTTTTTTACGTTGCCCAGCTTGGGGGAAGCCTAGCCATCCTTCCTTGCGCTAGCCAGAAGCAAGCCATGCCAGCCATGAGCACACAAGGAAAAGCATGATATTGACGAGTGGGTTGATGAGGGTATGAAATTTATTGGCAGCGAAAAGGTCAAAGGGAGCAGCTCATATAGCCATTCAAGTGTGAAAGGACCACGAGCTCTTGCCTTTTTTATAGATCTTATGAATAGTCTAGAGTCTAGACTGTTGGAGTCTTCTAATGTTTGTGAAGCCCACTTACTTTATATTAGTTGAATTCATCCACGTGAAATATTAGGGACCAATGTAAAGCCCAAGGAATGGAGAATCAATCCAGGGACAACGGAATACCACTCAATCATGTGGCTGGCTCTGAATTCCGGGATAAAGTGGGATGGCGTTGAATTCTTGGATGCATATAGTTATGTTAAGAGGATATGACAGAGTTCGAATTAATACTTCTAGCTGGTTTATGTTTTGAATTTCACTGGCATGCACTCCATGGTGATATGTTATTTTAATTGTTTAACGAATGCGACGACAATTATTTTAAAGAGACGTAATTGATGTTTGCTTCCATTTTTTTTTTTGTCTTTTAAATATTTCAAAGTGATCTGTCGTTGAGAATTTGTTGCTTTTTTTTTTTATAACGTAAACCCAAGTCTATACGTATCTTTATTCAGTCGTTTTCGAATCTTTTGTTTTTTTTTTTTATGTTTTTTATATAGATATACTTTGCATAACGAGTAATGAGACAAGTGGTTTTTAGAAGACTTTTAATATTTAAATTAAGCTCAGTTTCAAATCATTAGGGTGTTGGTAAGGGAATTTGAATATATGGATAAATGCAAGACAATGGTATATTATTTTATTAAAATTAAAGTATATATTAAATTATTATTATTAATATAATATAATGGTTAAATTATATGTAGACATGTTTATTTTTAAAATTTCATATATTAATTTCAAACAAAATTAGAAGGTTTAATTGTGTAAAAAAATATTTCAATAACAACGGCAAGACCAAATTTTTTTTTGAAAGAAATTGAATACAAATAGAGTAAGAATTAATTCTAGTTAAATCAATATATATTTGTAACAATTTAGATTGAATAAATGCACACTATGGTGGATTTTCATAGTGCATGCACATAGAAATTATAAACTCACTTTTCTCTCTTTAGATCCATATTAATCTTATACCCATTAAGAAGATAAAATTTTGATCAATTTTTTTGAGTTGCAAACATATTCTAGAGTTCAAAACATGATGAAATGTTTGTCCTCTAAAGATATTTGATCCCTCTCAAAATGGATTTACATTGATTTCATCTCTCTTGGAAATTGTCAAAGGTTTTTTTCAATTCCACATCACAAATAATACCATAAAAAATAATAAATATACTAGTGTAGATCCATCTTAACCCTGGATCTATCAAGCACCGAGAGGAATCAAATCTCTCGAGGTGAAAACCTCTTCTTTTAGTGCAAAAATTAAGGAAAGGTTTGCACCGCAAGAGATTTGATCCCTCTTGCCACGTGATAGATCCGGGGTTAAGATGGATCTAGGATGGTTTCACTCGTGTGCGGTCATAAAAAAATTGTTGAACATATACTTATTTTGATCATTTTAAATATGCTAAATATGAATAAGATTAATTTGGTCAATTTAACTTTAATTTTTCTTATTTTCCTCAATTTGTTGAGATGAGAGATATTTTTAGTAACTTGAATGTTGAAAAATGATGAAATAAAATTTTGAATTGTAAAGTGACAATGTAACAATGTTGAATGATATAAAATGTGAATAATAAGAATATTGCAAATTACAAACAATCTTCATTGTGATCAATATGAAACTATTTTATTCTATTATTCTTATTGTCGCACCTATTAGTTATTTTCTATTACCATGTTTGAATGTAAATTGATTAACAATGTTGAATGATGGAAATGGGAATAATAAGAATGTAGTCAATTACAAATAGTTTATAGTTTTCAGAATAAGACATTTCGAGTAAGTGTAAATTTTATTTAGGATGAATATTCATGTATTGCATTGATGGTTTAATTATTGTAACGAAGAAGTCAATTCATGTCATGAATAATGTTTATGTGTGTACATTGAGGGAGAGTTTGTATGTTTTGGGGGTGAGATAGAGATATAAATGGAGGAGGCGAGAGGGAAGAAGAGAGAGAAAAAGACGAGGGAGGGAATGGAAAATGTATGGGGAGAGAGAGAGATAGATAGTTATAGAGAGAGAAGTGTTAGAGAGAGGGAAGGGAGAGAGAGAGAGAGAGGGAGAGAGAGAGAGAGAAGGAGTGGAAAAGGAGGGAGATAGAGAGAGATAGATAGATATGGAGAGAGTGCGTTTATTTTTGGGGGGTGAAATAGAGAGATAAATAAGGAGAGACAATAGGAGATAGAGATATAGATGGAGGGGGTAGAGATGTGGTTACACATAAATCAATGCAAATTATTACTCTAAGTACTTTGAAATTACTATAGTCATACATATAGTTGTATCAAATCAAAAATCAACGTCTACACTGAAATCAATGCATCTAATACAAGAAATCAATACACTAAAACCAATACATATTGTGCAAGCAATCAATAGGAGTAGAAATCAACATCTACACTGAAATCAATGCATCTAGTGGAAGGTATTAAATAGGATTAAAAATCGACATCTACACTTAAATCAATGCATCTAGTGCAAGCGATCATATAGGATTATAGATAAATATATACACTAAAACCAATGCATCTAGTGTAAGAAATCAAATATGATTAGAAATCAACATCTACATTGAAATCAATGCATCTAGTATAAGGTATTAAATAGGGTTAGAAATAGACATCTACACTAAAATCAATGAATCTAGTGCAAGTGATCAAATACGATTATAAATCAATATCTGCATTGAAAGCAGTGCATCTAGTGCAACCAATCAAATAGGAGTAGAAATCAGCATCTACACTGAAATTAATGCATCTAGTGTAAGGTATTAAATAGGATTAGAAATCGATATCTACACTGGAGTCAATGCATCTAGTGCAAGTAGTAAAATAGGATTAGAAATAAAGAACTACACAAAAATCAATACATGTATTTTAGTGAAAAACCAAAATATTCATGAATTTGTAGATCTAACTTCTATGTATGTATTTTTTCTTTATGTGTACCTTTCTTCTTTCATCCCTCTCCACCTTCCATTCTGCATCTATCTCCCTCCCTCTCTCCTTATTTCTCTCCCCCTCCCTCTATCCACCTCTCACTCCATTTCTCTATCTCTCTCATATTCCCTCTCCCCCCTTACCATATATATCTATACCTCCCTCCATCTCTCCTTATTTTTGTCTCTATCTCAACCCCATAAACACACGTCACACACTCTCTCTCTCCCTCTCTCCATATATCTCTCTTCCTCCCTCCATTTATTTTTCTCTCTTTCCCCCTCTTTCCCCCTCCATATATATCTATATCTCCCTTTGTTACTCCTTCTTTATCTCTCTATATCATCCTACATACACTCTCTCTCTCCATATATATAGCTATCTATCTCTCCCTCTTCCTATCCATATTTATCCCTTCCCTTTCTCTCTCTCCCTCTAACCCCTCCATCTATCGCAACCCCTAAACACACACAGTCTCTCTCCATATCTATCTAACTATCTCTCTCTCTCCCTCCATCTTCCTCTCTCTCTCTCTCTCTCTCTCTCTCTCTCTCTCTCTCTCTCTCTCTTTGCCTCTCTCTTCTACCCTCTCTCCCCCCTCCATCTGTATCTCTATCTCCCTTATCTCTCCTTATCACCCCAAAAACATACACTCTCTCTCTCCATATCTCTCTCTCTCTCTCTCTCTCTCTCTCTCTCTCTCTCCCTCTCCCTCTTCCCATCCTCTCTTTGTATCTCTCTCTCTCTCTCTCTCTCTCTCTCTCTCTCTCTATCTTCCCTCTTTCTCTACTCTCTCCCTCAACATATCTCCATCTCTCTCTTCCTATCCTCTCTCTGTATCTCTCTCTTTCTCTCTCTCTATCTATCTATCTTTCATATTTCTCTACTCTTTCCCTCACCATCTCTCCATCTCTCCCTTGTCACTCCCTCTCCCTCTCCACCTTTCACTCTTTATGTCTTTCTTCCCCTTACAACTCCATCTCTTTCTCTTGTCTATTACTTTTTGTCCCACCTCCCTGTGTCTCTCCCCCCCCCTCACACAAACTCTCTATGTGAAACCTCTATCTTTGTGACTATATCCACATCTCTGTCCTTCTCGATCTCCTCGTCTCTCCCCCCTCCATATATATTTCTCCCAATCTCTATCTTCCACTTCCTTCCCTATATATATTCTCTCATTTTCTCTCCCTTACCTCATCTCCTCTCTCTCTCATTCCATATTCATCTCTCCCTTATCACACCCTCTCTTTATGCACCTCTATCTCTCAATGTATTTTTCCTTCCCTCCCTCTCTTTTCCCCTTATAACTCCATCTCTTCCACCCTCTCTCTCTCTCCTCTCTCTCAAGTCCCATATCTCTTCCTTCCTATGTCTCCCTTTCTCTCCAACCTCGCTCTATGTCTCATCCCCATCACACACACACAATCTCTCTCTTCCCTCTAACTCTGTCAGTATCTCCCTCTCTCTACCTTTATCACACTCCTCCTATCTCTCCCCTCATTCATTGAAAGCATTCAGGCCACATTGTATGGATATATAGAAATTTTGATTTCATGCTGAGATCCGAATGAATCCCATTAGTTGGTATACTCACCTAGACTAAACATAAACAAAAATTCTAGCACGAGATTTATTTGTACCTGAAGCAATTAGAGTAGTTGGACACCCAGGATGTCATGGAGATCAATAGATAGAATTTGCAGACCTGCATCAGTGTCTCAGTTTGTATCAAAACAATGTGGCACATGATTTAAGAAGATGTGAAGACCGGTTTGAAGAGATTGTACCCACATCCGTTGGAGGCAAGAGTCCACTTCCATCCTAGCACTATCTCACAATTTTTGGAGACCATCAAACAATAACAAGCTTGGAATGAGTATGTAACCGAGATACACCAAGTCCAAGATGCTTGACTTGAGTTGACCCCAACTCCATTATCATACTATTTTGTCTTCTTATGTTTTCAAGTTGTCTCTACCCTATTTTGTCTTATATGGGTATGAGTGAAAATTGTAATATTATTTGTAATTATTTTATAAGTGAAGTTCCATGTGTCCATGATGGAATATGAAGATTCATATGTGATGTGAGGAGTCATGAGGGGAGTCCAAGGGTCACAAAGGGGCATGCCAAGAGTCACCGCCCTTTGCTTATAAATACAACCTCATAACTCTTGTAAGTGGATCTTTGGAGCCAAGATTTTGGCTAAGCTTAGGCTTAGCAAAGGCTTGGGAGTTTTGTGTCAGCCTTGGCTTCTCCATAATGTAGAGGGAGTATAATTCTTTGGGAGGAGCAGGTGTTGTTGACATCGGATTCCACTATTAGGGCAAGTGGTTTGTCATGTTGTATGTATGAATGGAACTTTCACTTATAATAATAAAAAAAAGCCAACATGTCTTCGTGCATATATTGTATATGTAGTAGGACTATTATTGCTATGTCTGCGATGTATATTGTTTCACTTACACATATTCTTAAGAACTATTTATTTTTCATTTGTACGAATCTTGTTGAATGTGTGCTCATATTTTAACCCATCATCTTTATCTTGTGGATTGTTTCGTTTATTATTTTGTGTGATGTCTTTCAGCTCATGTGTTCCTTTCAAGCTCTGTACTATTATAGGCTTCCAAATATCGCACTTCCTTTTCCCTTCTTTGTTATAACTGCTCTTGCATCACCTTGACTTTCCGCAAAGTCACACACTTGCTTTAACCAAAGACATTGGACACCACTCTATGTGTTTTTCAATCCAAGGCATATCATCAAACACCCCATTGTTCGGAATCCTACTCCAAATGTTGTGAGGTATAATTGGGACTTCATATCAGGGAGATCCCTGAATGTTGGTGGGTCCAACACCCTCAACCAATACAAATATCAAAAAAATTAACATTTGACATAAGTTTAAAAAGTTTTACACAATTTTCCATCTAAAAAAAACTACTAGAAGGGAAAGATATTTTCTACTCTTGATGTTCCTCTTCCCTACTTGTTACATAAAAAATCTCTATATCATCTTGAAGAGCACTAGGGACGCTGAAACCACTAGAAGAATGATCATTATATTTGTCACTAGATGTAGGAAAAATTCTATAATTGTTAGTTTTAAAATAAAATTCATCCCATGATCCATCTAGAACAAGCTTGAAACATTCAATAGAGGAATTGGTTTAATCTTTTGCCACAATATTTAAATCCAATTGCATATTATTACAAACATAAAATAAAATCTTACAATCACATTTATAATACAGTTTCTTTTCTTGGAGTGACTATGCTCGAAGGAAATCCAATTCCTCTCACATGTTGATGCACCTGATCTTTGGCTCAGGGGACCAATTGCAAAATTTTAGAATTCTTGGGCCCTTCATCCATAAAAATCCCACCACACAGTTGGAGCACTTTTATTTTTTCATATTTTGTTGACTTGGTTCCAAAGATCCTTTCTTCTAACATGTATGCTTGGAGCTATGATCTAATCAAACATGCAAATCATGATATGGATTTAGCCTTTCAGTAGACTCATAAAGTCCACTCATGGCTTATTAATATTGAAGCCTTAATGCCATGAATAATCTAGGGTGCATATAGCTTGCTACTGCATGTAAAAGAGTATGAATCATCTTCTATCATCAATCATTTACCTCCAAAATGTCTTGGTAATAAGCTTACATGTTATTGAATTCATTTGCATTCGCTTCCTTGTAAAAATTTATGTCCTCATAATAGAAACTCATACAATGTTTATCACCATCAACCATGTGGAGAAAATTAATAGTTGTACCACACAATTTTAAAAAAATTTTAACATTTTTCCAAATTTTGTTGCTTAACACTATTTCTTTTACTTTCTTTACCTTTGATTTTTTTTGAAATGAAATCTCTTCCACTTGACATTGCAAAAAAAAAAAAATTATGCTCGTTTTTCCTTCAACAACATTTTTCAAAGTAATTTACTCATAATTAGATATATTTTCAAGGAAATATATATATATATAGTTAATTGAAGAAGTACTTATCCTCGTGCAGATACCTTGCCCAAAACTCAAAAATCCCAACATAAAATCCCAACATAAGTCACCAGAAAGTTTTGGATGTGAAAATCATTTATAATCTTTCTCCCTAAACATGTCTAGAGCTTAATATCCATGTTAAAGTTATTGATATCTTTCTCCCGAATCCTGTCCACAGCATAATATTGATATTCTAGTAAATGGCATCTAATAAATTATATTCTCACAACAAATTAATATTTTTTTTAATTTTAGTAAATTTATTTATTCAAAAATAATGTTAAAGTAATTAAAGTTATAATCAAATTTAATTTAAGTAAATTTATCTATTCTATCTATTCAAAAATAATGTTAAAACAATTAAAATTATAGTCTTGAGATTGTGGTATAATCTTTAGGTGGAGGGTGGAGAGGTTTGACCTCCACATATCATGCTGTCCAATCCCAAAACAAAAATATGCATTCCTAGAAGCTGCTCCAAACAAAATATTTTCAGTTGAAAGAAAGAACGGAAACTTTTCCATTTAAAAGTATTTATAATATGTTATTTGGTTATAGTGTACCATCCAAAAGAACACCATGTCTACTCTTTCTCTCGGTTACACAAATATCAGAGGACAATATCCTTATATAAAAGCAGCATGACTACTCTTCCATGGCTACAAAAAAATTGGAGGGCAATATCTGAACACAAAATCCATCCAGCCAAACGCAGCGAAATTAATCAGCCAGTGTCTGCAAATGAGGGTATTGAACAAAATAACCTTGACTCCAGTGTGTGAAAATGAGGGTATTGAACCAAATAACCTTGACTCTCGACTTAAAATTTTGACCATTTCTAGATTTGTGAGTGTAATCCTTGGGCAAGCGCCATGCTCTAGGCTCATCTGTGAGCAGTGATCATTCTAATCTTCTATGTATCGTTGTAGTTCTATCAGATCAGTTTATTTTTTTATGTATGGTTCCAATTTGATGAGATGTCCTTAACTCCTAACGACCATTCTACCTCAAGCAAGCAGGCTTGAGATAGAAAATATCTAGGAAAAAGGGGAAAAAATCTAATGATTTGTATGTTATATTTTCAAAACATTTGAAATGTTGGCTGCAACACACAGACTTACCCCTTCTGCATTAAGTCCTTGGGAAATAACTTTTCAGGGCAGCAAGTATTGCAGCAATAATGAATACTTTTGGCCAAAGTTGTTCCCACCCTTCTGAGCGATGAGAGAATCAGAGACACCATGGAAGCAAATACCTACCTTTTTACATTTCCCCGCATCGGGGGAAACCTAGCCATCCTTCCTTGCACTATGCAAGTTCCAGAAGGAAGCCCTGCCATGAGCACACAAAAAAGAATCCTCCGATAATTTACTCTCTAGGATCGTGATTCACAGTTTGATTGACTTATGCTGATCCCCTATGCTTGGAAACCAGAAAGAAAAATTGACATGGAAAAGCATGATATTGACGAGTGGTTCGATGAGGGGATCAAATTTATGGGCAGCAAAAAAGCTCAAAGGGAGCAGCTCATATAGCCATTCAAGTGTGAAAGGACCACGAGCTCTTGCCTTTTTATCAATCTTATGAATAGTCTAGACTGTAGGAGATCATTCCATTGTTTTCTAATTTTTAATTCATCCACGTGGAATAGAAGGAACAATGTAAAGCCCACAGAATGGAGGATCAATCCAAGGAAAATGGAATACCACTCAATAATGTGCAGGGAATTTTTTTTTAAAGAGACGTAATCGATGATCGTCTTTTTCTTTTATTTTTTTCTTGTTACGCCGATAGGCGTATCCCCCTGTTGGAAATAGTTACGCCGATAGGCCTATCCCCCTATTGGAAATAACATATTTTTTTATTATGCTAATTAGTCTTTTTGATCTGATGGTCTAGATTGAAAGATGAAGATATATTCTGGTCGTCGCCACTAAATCAATGGATGAAATTCAAAAAAGTAACTTCCTTGCATATCTAAATCACATGTTTAAACCATACTTAAATTAATTTTTTACAAAACATGATTAAAAATTTACTGTGCCATTTGTTAACCGCCACCTATCAAATTAGGGTGAAATCTAAAAAGATACTGATACCATGGGATACCATGTGGCAAACATGAGATACCATGTCGCTGGGGACATTATGAGTGATGGTTCAAATTCTAAACGCATGTGTGATGGTTTTAACTACAGTGAAGGGAACGCTTTGTTAACCCTATCAAATTACGGTGAACTAGAAGATGAATGTGGGCGGAATGGAGTAAGATTTAGTATGATGGGCCACGCGTAAGTGTTATCGAACGTGGGCGAGTGTGGGCAAGTTGGCAACCGTTTATGCCAGATGTATGCCAGATGGTTTTGGAGGCAGTCTACTTGATTGCCCAGCCGGAATCAACGGAGATCGTCTTCTCTCTATCGTCGGTTTAATTTCATAGAAAGAGATCTGGCAAGGTTGCGGAACGTGGGGTTGCAATCTGCCGTATTAGAGACACTGTCCATCTTTATGTATAAATCACAGGATTTCACAGATGGGCTCGACTGCGCATTTTGTCTGTGTGAATTCGAGGAGAATGAGAAAGCTCGGCTACTGCGGAACTGCAGGCACAATTTTCATGTCGAGTGTATTGAAATGTGGTTTCGTTCTCATTGCACTTGCCCCCTTTGCAGAACTCGCGCCGAACCCCGAGTTGAATGCCTTTGTATGGTTGATAAAACAGCTATCCTGACGACAAGTTCGATTGTATCTGGGACTCTGAGTTATATTTAACTGTTTATAATGATAATGATTTTGGTATACGGTTTGTGAGATCCAAGGAGCCCATTTCAACAAATGATACCATGGAATTTCCTCCACCTGCTGTGATGCAAACCGCAAGGCTAATAAATAATGGTTTTCATATCAGTTTAGATATGGCCGGTGGTCACAAAGTATTACTGCTATTATATTTCGCAGAGATCGAGAAGATAAATATGTCTCAATTGAGATCTTTTTACGTGACAATAAATGGTGAAAAACGATCTGAATCCATTACATCTCTCAGCAATTATTCTACCTTGGAGCTAACAATCATAACGAATCGAACAGATAATTTCGACTTTGCCTTTGAGAACAGTACTAATGCTACTATTGCTCCCATTATCAACGATGTTGAGATTTACAAAATAGGTGACACACAACCCGCAACATGTGCACAAGATCGTAAGTTCCCTCACTGACATTTTGAGACTACAATTTTTTATATCTTCATTCAACTTCTAACCACTTAATTTTTATAATGTAGTTAAAGCTCTTGAGGTCATCAAAAGTAGGTTTGGTATAAAAGATTGGATTTCAGATTCTTGCTTTTTTATCCAGTGGAGAGAAATTGTTTGTAAAAGAAATACTTCGCCAATAAGAATTTCAGAAATGTAAGTTTGATTATTTCATGTGTTTAAGGTTGAAATCATAAAATTCATAGGTGAAATTGTATGTTGACAAAAACTGTATTGTTGTCAGGGATTTGTCAGGAAGGAATCTTACAGGGTTAGTGCCGAACAAAATTGGACAGTTAACAGCATTAGTTAAATTGTGAGCATAATTTGACTTCAAAGAAATCCTGATGAGGCTCATGAAATGGGGTCATAGTTTGTATTTGAATGTTGTATCAGAGAATATAATAATGTGTGCAGTATTTACCTGTTCGTGATGAAACTTTGCAGGTCGCTCAGCAATAATCATTTCATGGGGCCATTGCCAAATTTTTCCAGTCTAACCCTCTTGGAGAGACTGTGAGTTTCTTTTCAACAATTAATTTTTCGTGTCTGGTATTAGTCTTGAACCTATGAATCTTCATTAAACCAAAATTTACTTTGCTATATCGTGTAGATATCTACAGAACAACTCTTTAGGCGGTACTTTTCCATTCTGGAAACAACATCCCCAAGAATATAGATTTTCTTGGCTTGTCACTTGACCATGAATGAATCATTGATGCCGTAAAAAGGGGTAAATGATTTTCTAGAAGATATGCTGGGGTATTCACGCGGTGGGACAGGTTTGGAAAATTTCCGATGAAAACCATTGTTAATATTGATAATTAGTGTGATAAGTTATAAAGTATCACAGTCGATAATTATAGAATTCTAATTGAAATTCCAGATGTGAATGAGGTTTCCCAAAATGGGCCACCCGGGTGGATGAGGCGGAAATCTTATACCTCTCTGCTTCTGCCTGAAGATTGAACAGTAGAAACACATGTTGAGAACCAGAAAGCATAGCACCTGCAGATGTCTACCGTAAGAATTGAACATAGTCCTTGTAAGACGTCATTGGCTTGGAAATATCGAAAAGAGGAGGAGGTATATTCAACATTCTTAGCTCCGAGACTTCGATTTAGTTTATCGAATTCATATGCTATTTGTTTTAATCGTTCAATGGGGCATTAGCTAATTTATAGTCCACGACACAGTTAAATTTCCTTCCTAGGGTTCGGATACAATTCCTGTGCAACCGATGATTGAAATTTAATTCCTGCGAAGAAAATTAAATGAAAATTTGTTACAACTCCACTCCCAAATCATGAGTAGTTTCTAGTCATTGTAGTTCATTAAATATGAATGGAAATCATTTGCAATAGAAAATTTGAGATTAAATGTCGAATTCCATATAAGACACAAAATATCAATTTTGATTGTGATTGAAATTTAAGATTAAGCAGCGCATTTGATGTACTGTATAAAAATAATTAGCTTAAACTATTTTTTAACAAATAAATTTAAATGTAAAAGTACATGGAATACAAGAAAATTAACTACAATTAATATTAAAATACCCTGAACCAGTATCAACTGGACTAATTGGTAATGAGTGTAACTTGCACTGAAATGTTTGTTGATAGTTTGAAATGGATATTTTAATATTTCCATGCGCTTATATTACATTCCATTATTGGTGTGCTAACTAGCGTTGGAATTAAACTTATTAATTAACCACATATTTTTGATATTCGGACTGGAGTTTGATGAATTAGATAAGTTGTTGTTTAAATATAGTTAATTTTTTTAATGATTTATATATCACTAAGTTATTTGGTTGTAAAATTTCAAAATTATTTATAAAATTTAAATATAATTAAATTTCTTATTCAACCATTTATATATAATTACAAAAAAATTAAAATATTATTACAATATAAATTTATTAATCTTTTTATTTTCTTGAATCTTATTATCTAGGTTTTATTTTAATTGTTATGGTTTTGGTTATTATGATTTTGAGTTTATTTTTTATCTATTTCTTCATTAACTTTATATGTTTACTTATTTCAACTTCTACTTATAGATATAATTTTTTGGATATATAGACTAGCACAATCACATTAATAAATATGGTCATATATCAATCACATGCACAACCACATTAGTTAACCTAATTACTAGAATAAACATTAATAATACATACTTAATATTAATATTGATATTGATATTGTTAAATATATAATAATAATATTGTTATTATTATAAAAAATATACTAATATTATTGTATTTCAATTATAATTAATAATACTAATAATAATTGAAATTGCCATAAATGAAATAAATCTATATTAATTATAATACTAAAATCTTATTAATAAATATTCAATAATAAAAAATAATAATAATAATATAAAAATAACTAATACAATAAATTATTATTATCATTAGAAATAATAATAGTGATTAATTTATATTATTATAGTTAATTTATTATTATTATTATTATTATCAACTTAATATTAATTATTATTATTGCAAATTAATTATTATTATTATTATTAATTAATTAATAAATAAATAATAAATATCGATATTGTTAAATATATAATAATATTATTATTATCATTTAAAAATATATTAATATTATTCTATTTCAATTATAATTAATAATAATAATAATAAATGAAATATACATAAATGAATGATGATGATGATGATGGTGGTGGTTAATGACCACTGAGACTAATCTTTGGTTTATCAGACCTAAAGAAAAGAGTTATTTAGTTTGATTTAAGGTTTTATTCATATGCTCAAAAAGCTTGGAGAGAAGCCTCCAAAGCTCACTATAATTTTGACATCTTAAAAGGTGACGAAGGTCAGTATTGCAACAAATATTATGATGTAATATTAAACTCATAATAATAAATATATAATAAATAAATAATAATAATATTACAAAAATAACTAATTTAATAAATTATTATTATTATTATTATTATTATTATTATTATTATTATTAATTAACAACAACAATAATAATAATAATAATAATAATAATAGAAATAGAAGTTATGGTATATTATTTAATTATTTAGCAATTATTTATTTAATTGAATAATTTTTAAATTATGGTATATTATTTAATTCAATATATTATTAATTATTATATATTACTATTATGGTTAATTATTTAATAATAATATTAATTGAGAATAGCAATAATATTAATTAATAACCAAATTTTTAATAATAATAATTATTTAGTAATAATACTTATGAATAAAATCTTTTGGTAATAATCACATACAAAACAATATCATCCATAAGTTTTATAATTCATTTTCGAGATCATATTTTATTCTAATAGTTTATTTTTAATATTATTTTTATTTAAATTATTAATTTTTAATTGATTAAAATGTTAAATAATTATTAAATAATTAAATAATATACAATAATTTAATTAAATAATAATAGTAACAATAATACTTTAATAATACTTTTAATTAATTAATAATCTAAACATAATAATAATGATTCAATTTAATATAGAATACTTAATTCAATTAATTAATCTAATTTATAAAAAAATAATTTCATAATAATATTAAATATAAATTAAAAAAATAATATTAAAAACAACTATTACAATTAAAATTATTATTATAAATAATATTATTATTATCATTTTAAAATAAAACATGTGTGGCTTCATAAAATATGGTTGTCAATGGATAATCATGGTTGAACAAGATTGATCAGGGATAACCAAGGTTGATAATGATTTACCATGTTTGAGTCTATAAATCATGGTAGACCATGCATACACAAGGTTGACTATGATTGACCACAGTTGACCATGTTTAACTTTATAAAACATGGTTAACAATTCTTGACCATGTGTGACCATGATTGACCATGATTATCATAATGAGACAATCTTGTGACATTGGACCAAGGTTTAGACGATGATTGATTTCCATATTGAGACAATATTTGTCACAATGCGATGTTTGACCATGGTTGAATAATATTAAACCCAAAGAACTAGTATTAAAAAGAAAAGGTATATAAACCCTAAGATAAATATTATAAACAATAAAATAAACCCAATGGTTGATATCAAAATCACCCATGGCAAACCATGGTCATAGTTGGTCCAGCGTTGCTTTGTGACAACAATTGTCTCATTGTTTAAAACAATTCGCTTGGGTTCACCAATTCCTTTGGTTTATAGTTTGTTGGGTGATGGTTTTCCCTTGGGTTCACCAATTCTTTTGGCTTATAAAATTAAACCCTTGGGTTTATTAGTTCTTTTGGTTTATAATATGAATAATCGATCAATGCCATCCATGATCAAATGTCACATTCTGACAAATATTGTCTCAATATCATTATGACAACAATTATCTCAATGTTCAAATCAATTCCCTTGGCTTCACCAATTCCTTTGGTTTGTAATTTGTTGGGTAATGGTTTTCCCTTGGGTTCACCAACTCCTTTGGTTTATAAAATTAAACCCTTGGGTTTATTAGTTCTCTTGGTTTATAGTATGAATAATCGATCAATGTCATCCATGATCAAATGTCACATTCTGACAAATATTGTCTCAATATCATTGTGACAACAATTATCTCAATGTTTAAATCAATTCCCTTGGGTTCACCAATTCCTTTGGTTTATAATTTGTTGGGTAATGGTTTTCCCTTGTGTTCACCAATTCCTTTGGTTTATAATATTAAACCGTTGGGTTTACTACTTCTTTTGGTTTATAATACGAATAATCGATCAATGTCATCCATGATCAAATGTCACATTCTGAAAAATATTGTCTCAATATGAAAATCACCCATGGCCAACCATGGTCATAGTTGGTCCAACGTCGCATTGTGAAAAATATTGTCTCGATGTTTAAATCAATTCCCTTGGGTTCACCAATTCCTTTGGTTTATAATTTGTTGGGTAATGGTTTTCCCTTAGGTTCACCAATTCCTTTGGTTTATAATATGGATAATCGATCAACATCTTCCATGATCATATGTCACATTCTGACAAATATTGTCTCAATATGAAAATCACCCATGGCCAACGATGGTCATAGTTGGTCCAACGTTGCATTGTCACAACAATTGTCTCAATGTTTAAATCAATTCCCTCGAGTTCACTAATTCCTTTGGTTTTTAATATTAAACCCTTGGGTTTATTAGTTCTTTTGGTTTATAATATGAATAATCGATCAATGTCATCCATGATCAAATGTCACATTCTGACAAATATTGTCTCAATATGAAAATCACCCATGGTGAAACATGGTCATAGTTGGTCCAACGTCGCATTGTCACAAAAATTGTCTCGATGTTTAACTCAATTCCCTTGGGTTCACCAATTCCTTTGGTTTATAGTTTGTTGGGTATTGGTTTTCCGTTTGGTTCACCAATTCCTTTGGTTTATAATATTAAACCCTTGGGTTTATTAGTTCTTTCGGTTTTTAATATGAATAATCGATCGACGTCATCCATGATCATATGTCACATTCTGACAAATATTGTCTCAATATAAAAATCACCCATGGCCAACCATGGTCATAGTTGGTCAAGCATCGCATTGTGACAACAATTGTCTCAGTGTTTAAATCAATTCCCTTGGGTTCACCAATTCCTTTCATTTATAATATTAAACCCTTGGGTTTATTAGTTCTTTTGGTTTATAATATGAATAATCGATCCATGTCATGCATGATCAAATGTCACATTCTGACAGATATTGTCTCAATATGAAAATCACCCATAAGCAACCATGGCCATAGTTGGTCCAATGTCGCATTGTCACAAAAATTGTCTCGATGTTTAAATCAATTCCCTTCGGTTCACAAATTCCTTTGGTTTATAATTTTTTCGGTAATGGTTTTCCATTGGGTTCACCGATTCCTTTGGTTTATAATATTAAACCCTTGGGTTTAATAGTTCTTTTGGTTTCTAATTTGAATAATATGTCAACGTCATCCATGATCATATGTCACATTCTGACAAATATTGTCTTAATATGAAAATCACCCATGGCCAACCATGGTCATAGTTGGTCCAACGTCGCATTGTCACAAAAATTGTCTCGATGTTTAAATCAATTCCATTGGGTTCACCAATTCCTTTGGTTTATAATTTGTTGGGTAATGGTTTTCCCTTGGGTTCACTAATTCCTTTGGTTTATAATATCAAACCCTTTGGTTTATTAGTTATTTTCGTTTATAATATGAATAATCGATCAACGTCATCCATGATCATATGTCACATTCTGACAAATATTGTCTGAATATGAAAATCGTCCATGGCCAACCATGGTCATAGTTGGTCCAATGTCGTATTGTGACAAAAATTGTCTCAATGTTTAAATCAATTCCCTTGGGTTCACCAATTCCTTTGGTTTATAATATTAAACCCTTGGGTTTATTAGTTATTTTGGTTTATAATATGAATAATCGATCAATTTCATCCATGATCAAATGTCACATTCTGAAAAATATTGTCTCAATATAAAAATCACCCATGGCCAACCATGGTCATAGTTGGTCCAACATCGCATTGTGACAAAAATTATCTCAATGTTTAAATAAATTCCCTTGGGTTCACCAATTCCTTTGGTTTATAATTTGTTGGGTAATGGTTTTCCCTTGGGTTCACCAATTCATTTGGTTTATAATATTAAACTCTTGGTTTTATTAGTTCTTTTGGTTTATAATATGAATAATCGATCAATGTCATCCATGATCATATGTCACATTCTGACAAATATTGTCTCAATATGAAAATCACCCATGGCCAACCATGGTCATAGTTGGTCCAACGTCGCATTGTGACAACAATTGTCTTAATGTTTAAATCAATTCACTTTAGTTCACCAATTCCTTTGGTTTATAATATGAATAATCAATCAATGTCATCCATGATCAAATGTCACATTCTGACAAATATTGTCTCAATATGATAATCACCCATGGCCAACCATGGTCATAGTTGGTCCAACGTCGCATTGTGACAACAATTGCCTCAATGTTTAAATCAATTCCCTTGGGTTCACCAATTCCTTTGGTTTATAATTTGTTGGGTAATGGTTTTCCCTTGGGTTTACCAATTCCTTTGGTTTATAATATTAAACCCTTCGGTTTATTAGTTCTTTTGGTTTATAATATGAATAATCGATCAATGTCATCCATGATCAAATGTCACATTCTGACAAATATTGTCTCAATATGAAAATCACCCATGGCCAACCATGGTCATAGTTGATCCAACGTCGCATTGTGACAACAATTGTCTCAATGTTTAAATCAATTCCCTTGGGTTCACCAATTCCTTTTGGTTTATAATATTAAACCCTTGGGTTTATTGGTTCTTTTAGTTTATAATATGAATAGTAGATCAATTTCATCATGATCAAATGTCACATTCTGACAAATATTGTCTCAATATGAAATTCACCCATGGCCAACCATGCTCATAGTTGGTCCAACGTTGCATTGTGCAACAATTGTCTCAATGTTTAAATCAATTCCCTTGGGTTCACCAATTCATTTGGTTTATAATATTAAACGCTTGGGTTTATTAGTTCTTTTGGTTTATAATATTACGAACCCTTGGGTTAATTATTGGTGTTTATTAATTTCTTCAACTTGAGTATATCTTTAATAATTTTATTGATCCTTCGCCTTATTGGTCCCTTAGGTTATTAATATTTTTCCTTTGGGTTCACCAATTCCTTTCGTTTATAATATTAAACCCTTGGGTTTATTACTTCTTTTGGTTTACAATATGAATAATCGATCAATGTCATCCATGATCAAATTTCACATTCTGACAAATATTGCCTCAATTTGAAAATCACCCATGGCCAACCATGGTCATAGTTGGTCCAACGTCGCATTGTGACAACAATTGTCTCAATGTTTAAATCAATTCCCTTGGGTTCACCAATTCCTTTGGTTTATAATTTGTTGGGTAATGGTTTTCCCTTGGGTTCATAATTCCTTTGGTTTATAATATTAAACTCTTGGGTTTTTATTAATCTCTATTGTTTTTAATATTGCCTTTAGCCTTATTGATCCCTTAGGTTTTTAATATTTATCCCTTGGAGTTCTGGAATTCCTTTGGTTTATAATATTAAACCCTTAGGTTTATTAGTTCTTTTGGTTTATAATGTTAGTCATCTTTTGGTTATTACTCTCTTGAGTTTAAAATATTAATTCTTAGTGTACATTAATTTCTTAGATTTTTCGATTTAAAATATTAATTCTTAGGGTTTAACCCAATCTCTATTGTTTTTAATAAATATTGTCCAGTTAGGTTTATAATATTTATCCCTTGGGTTCGCTAATTCCTTTGCTTTATAATATTAAACCCTTGGGTCTATTAGTTCTTTTGGTTTATAATGTTAATAATCCCATTGGTTTATTAATATATTATGTTTAAAATACTGATTCTTATGGATTATTAATTTATTAGGTTTTTTAGTTTAAAATATCAATTCTTACGATTTATTAATCTGTTGTGTTTTTAATATTGATCCCTTATGTTTATAATATTTATCCCTTGGGTTCACCAATTCCTTTGGTTTATAATATTTAAACCTTTGGTTTATGATGACATTGGGTTTGTATTGATAATTATCCATTTATTAATATCTTCACTTTAAAATATTAATTGTTAAGGTTTATTAATCTCTTAGTTTTTTTGTTTTTAAATATTGTTTCATATGCTTTATTACTCTCTTGAGTTTAATATATTAATTCTTAAAGTTTATTATGTTTTTGGGTTTAATATTCTTAATATATTAATAAATATTATAATATTTATTAATAATATATATTAATAATATTATAATGTTATTAATATATATTATTAATAATATAAGAAACTATGATATAATATATATTAATATATATTATTAATATATTATTAGTTTTTTTTGGTTTATTAATAATATAACTATCTATGATATTAATATATTAATACATATTTTGGTGATTTTAATCATAATTGATATATAAATAATTATTATTATTATTATATATTATATATAGTTTATGTTAATATAATAATATTATTATATGTAATATTTATTGATATATAAATTAATACGCTGGGTAGTAGATATAGGCCTATCGGCGTATATCAACCACATTGGTGAATGTGGATGTAAATCTATTTTATATATGCCTATTGGCATATATCAACCACATTAATAAATATAATGTGGTTGTGCTAGTTTTAAATATTTGAAAATGATTTGTTGTTGAGAATTTGTTGATTTTTTTAATATAAACCGATTCATATATAGAGTCGTTTTCGATATAAAAAGATATACTTTGCATCACGAGTAATGAGACAAGTGGTTTTAGAAGAGTTTTAATATTTAACTTTAGCTAAGTTTCATATCATCAGAGTGTTGGTAATGGAGTTTGAACATATAGATAAATGCAAAACAATGATATATTGTTTTATTAAAATTAAAATATATTAAATTATTATCACTAATATAAATAATAGTTAAATAATATATAGACACAGTCAAATAATATATATAGACACGTTTATTTTCAAAATTCAATATATTTATTTTAAGCAAAATGATAAGTTCTAATTGTGTAAAAAAATACTTCATTAACAATTGCAATAAAAAAAAATAAAAAAATTTGAATGCAAATAGACTAAGTTTATCAAAAAGACTGAATTCTAATTATTTCATAAATATTATTTTATTGTTAATTAAAATCAATTTATATGGGTATGAGGTTTTTGGAGACATATAAGAATGGTTAATTAAAAAAATGTCTCCAAAAACCATATAGGGCCAAAGTTCATTTTCTTTACACCAGAGTACACTTCCTTGCCCAAACTCAGCACTTGCTTTCGCTTTTCTCGTAAAGGAGTGTGCGGCATATCTTGTATACCAAGGGTTTTGTTCCATAGATATCGAAATATAAAAGGTTATCCATAAAGGAAGCTGCTGCAATTGCGCCAGCGTTGAAGGAAACTGCTGCGTTGGAGGAGCTGCTACCAACGAATTGCCGAATTTCCATTTTTTTCTGTCCGACTGTCAAAGAAATCACGCTGGAGCATTTTCGGCATGATTATATGAAATGCATCCGCGCAGACAAGTGAGTTCATGAATTATTAAGTGGTTATTCTTTCACTTTAAAAATACCCCATTCATCTTTTAACTCAGTTTTTTAAAGAATCTCCTAAAATTCTTTTAAACAATACTTTAAAAGATATTATTAAAAAATTAATTTGAAAGTTTATTAATCAAGTGGGTTGTTTTGTATTTGGATTAATAAAGTTATAGAGTGTGATTTTTGAGAGATGTAAGGAGTGGAGTGAAAAGGTGTTTATTTTATTTTTTATTTTTAGAGTAATTAGTTTTTGAAAGGAAAGCTCATTGTTGGAGGTTGAGTTGGTTTTTGGAGACATTTTTTTCAAGAAATATTGTAACATTGATTTTATGAAGATGTTGTGAAGTTGAACGATTATGTACTCCAAATTTTAATAAATCTTATATTTTTTGTGGTGGTTGTGTCCTGTATCTGACTGAAATTTAATAAGGGGATCTTAGGTACACAAAGAGTGTGTTGATGATGGTGAATGCTTCATGTTGTTGCTTATGTTTTGTTTCTATTTTTGACACATAAATGATCTCATTTACCACACATAAAGTTCAATGCAAGCAACGACAACGCCTCTAAGGAATTAGCTGCAAGGAAGGATAATTAAACTCAACACATGAATTTGCATCACTACAACACATAATCAAAGGTTTTCAAAATCAGCATTCTATCTCAACAAGAAAATTCACTCAATACAATCAAGTTAATGAATCTGCAAACTCCAACGTTTCAAAGCAAAGTGTACATCAACATTCTTGCACAAAAATTTAAGAACTTGTAACTAATTTCAATTGTATGGGTGCCTTCTAGGTTGAAACTGACACCCTAATTTGAATTGGTAAGGTGATTACATTAAGTCTTCAACTGAGTCATCAAGATTGAACTTGTCATTTGTTTTTTGGGTGCATTTTCGACAATGTTTGACACCCTTATTTTAAGCAGAATCAAGTAACTGCACTAGTTTTAACTCTAAAGAAAACAAACAACATGTTCATGTCTCCTCCAAGCGAGCGTGAGTATTCATTCAAGAGAGCGTGAAGTAATAAAGCAAGTACAAGTGAGCGTTCAAGCAAAGTGATCGTCATCAAGGGAGCATGAATTCAATAGTTCAAGCAAGCAAGTTCTACAACTCTAGCAAGCATTTAATAAGAAACAATACAAGTGAGTGTGCCTTTCAAGCAACACATCAAACGAGCCTGTCACTCAAGTTACTAAATCAAGTGAGACAGTTCAAAGAATGACATCTACGACAAGCGATCCTGAATTCAAGCGAACGAGTTCACATGGCGAAACACATCCAACTGTTACAAGTTCTTCATAATTTGATCCTACCAAGTGCTGAAGACATGGTGCAAATCAGCAAAGAAACTCTTGCTGATATTTCAGGACATTTACAACAGATAAATGAAACCTTTGAGTTTCTTCAACTGGAGTTGCAACTACAAAGAAATCAATTGCAAGAGAAGAGTGATGCTTCCAAGTATTGAACCATACAGATACTAGTGATTCTAAGCCATTCATCCAAACAACTTCAGGTGTCGAAGTTGTTCAAGTTCAACTTTCTTCCAAGCCAATCATCAAGTCATGGAAAGAAATCCAAAGTAACCAAAACCAACGAGGCTTAGGATATGTCAAAGATAATGCCAACTTGCATATCCCAAATTATTCAAAGCCATTAAGTTCGTCAGTGCAGGATTTCTTGAAAAAGTCACCTCAGAACATTCTGAGAAAGTTGCAGAAAAACAGAAATGCATGCAACCCAAAGTTGCAGTCAAATCAAAATTTCCTCGTTATCAAAGAACCAGTCATATGAAAGATTAGTGTTTTGATCTCCTTCCTTGTCGCCATTGTGGCAAGCCAAATCATTCATGAGAGAAATGGTGCAACCAACAACAATTAGCCAGATTAAAGATCAACTATGAATGGACTGATTCATGGAAATGGTCGTCAACAGTCAGAAGATTGTATAAGTTCTACAACCGAATACAATCACACCTATTGCAACCAACATTCAAATGAAGATGGTACTCTCGTGTAGATGAACAGGGGAGTACACCAGTGCAACACTCCTACACCTAAAGGGGGGAGTTCAAAAATAATGTCTAGAAAATTGTCTCTCCTTTCAGCTGACAAAGGGAGGAAAATCTCAATGAAATTGATGATGGTTGTCTGACTGAAATTCTCGAAAAATCCAACAAAAGCAGCCTGTGGAAGATCCTCAAGTAGCCAGTGGGCATCTTCAGCAGCGAATGGGAATCTTTAGTAGCTAGTGGGCATCTTCAATAGCCAGTGGGCATCAACATATTCGCTAGTGGGCAATCGAAAACAAAGCAGTAGTGAGCAGTTTTCAACACAGCAAAAGCAACAATCAATTGTTTTTTACATCATTAGCGAGTGGGCACATTCAATTTTTTCTAGTGGACAAAGCACGGTGATTGCAAGAAAATGCCAAATGGATCCTTTTGCAGCTTGGCACGTGATAGAGATTTCAAGAAAAATTCAGAGATGAATCAGACATATAGCTGACTCGTGGTCTCTTTAGATTGCAGTTTTTTCGGCATCCAACTTTGGCGGTTTTTCAGACGGTGTTTTTTAGGGACAATGATTTCAACATGAGAACACTAGAAGATGGTTCCTCTTTCTTATTTTGTATTTATCTTTGAGGGGGGGAATGTTAGCCTCTTTCTCATAAACAATTATAAATCCAAAATAAATTATATTAATTAAATATTTAAAATTAGGATTTTATGCCTAATTTTCTAGATTATGTTAGGTCCTCTCTATGAAGAGTTAGTTTATCTAGCTCCTAGATTAGTGTGTGTGGTTGAGAGAATATATCAACCAATTTTTCCAACATAGATGCACTATCTTGAGTCAACTTCCTCATTTATTTAATTTTATTATTATATTCTTTTAATAATGAGAGTATGTGAAGAATGTCGTGAGGCTTAGGCCTTTTTCGCTAATGTTTTTTTTCCAGTTTTTTATGTGTTTTCTTATGTATTTTATTAATTAATTTGATTTCTTACATATATAATACCATAAAAATTAATAAATATATAAAAAAATCCACAAAATTGAAGTTAAAGGACTTTGAAAATCCAAAATTACTAGTTTGCATCCTAAGATGAGATAGTACTTAAAATTTCTATTTGAAGGTCAAGTCCTCTTATGAATATTAGTAAATTGTCCTTATAAGTAGTTAATTAAGAAATAAATATTCTTGATTTTATCTATGAAAAGGAATTTTTTATTTGGGATATATTTTAGAAGTGATTTTAGCTATTACATTAAAATATAAAATTAAAAGGTGATTGAAAATTAAAGAAAAATAACAAGTAAGAGAATTGTTATAAGATAAGAAATAAAATATAAGTATTAAAGAGAAATGTGACGTATATTTACAGAATAATAAATTTAATTTTTCATTAGTATGAATTTTGTAAAATATTTTTTATCTTCCACCAACCCTGATTTTTGTGAATTAAAAATATGAATTTTTAGCTATTAAGATGAAAACTAGACCATGCACAGAAGAGTTATTGGATATTATGTTGAATGGGTTTAATAAAATTTTATTTTATGTTGTGTATGAAGCTATGACACAAGATCGAAAGGATCATTTCAGAAAGAGCAAGAAGGATGATGCAACAACATTTTTTATCATTAAACATGATTTGGATGATAGCATTCTTCCTAGTACTGCACTAGTAACTATAGCCAAAGAAGTTTCAACGATTCTAATACAACATTATGTGAAATGGGAGTAAGATTAATTAACATCCAATTGAAGCATAGAGCATTACAATTTCTTATAAAGTTGTTGTTGCAATAGGAGAAGTGATTTATTTTATATCAAGAAAGTATTTGGAGATGTTGTGGAAGATCATGTTGAACCAAAAGAAGGTATACATGACATGGCAACTGCAATTTTCCTAAGTAATAAATTGGAACTTGTTGAAGAAATTATAGAAGTAAAATGCGACTTTATGTGAAATACTAAGTATCAACAATGTGATACCGAATACGTAAATAGTTTAGTAAGGTTTTCTATTAGTTGTATAAAGAACATGTTAACTATGTAAAATGATAATTAAATAAATAAATAAAAATGGTTTTAAAAACTTTCAACCTAAACAAACTGTTAAAAAGAAAATCTTCTATGTTGTAAAAATTTCAGTGGTGACAAATTAAGGGTAAACCTCAATTTTGGAAATAATATAGAACGATTAATTTTCTAAGTTATTATGCTTATAATAGCATGGAAAAGCATTCGTCAAGTTTCATAATTAGCCACCAATATTTTGTACCTTGGTGGAATATTGTTATGAAATCCTCATCTTCTCACCAAACATGATACATCAACCATTAGGTGGAATGAGTGTGGGTTGTCATACTACATTAGGAGTTAGAATCGAATTTAAATGTGCATAGGTTCAGTGGAGTTGTGCCTTATTAGCCATAGGATCAACGGATTTATAGTCGCTTCATGATATTGGGCTTGCCAGATCACACAAATGCATCGTTTATCCATTCTGTGATGTAAAGCGCCAATAGTCATATTGGGGTCCCCGTGACATGTACTTGATAACTTCGAAGGAGAATATCAATTCAAGTCCAAGTTTGGTAGGACTATATCAACTCTAAAGTATAGTAAAGCTATACAATTTCGAAAGATTTTGAAGGCAAGATGGAATTATGGGCTATGTATGCTCCATATTATTTTTAAATGTATAAAAAAGGTTAAAATGATGATTATAATCACTAAAATTTGTGAGAGGAGTGGGAAAAGGAAAAAAGAAACAAAACAAATATATGAGCAATAAGATTGACCTAAGTGAAATCTATTTAATTTTTTTATTCAAGGATTCTACAAATTGATAATAATATTATAATTTGATCATTATAATTTTGTATGCCATTACATTTTTCCTAACTATTCTCCCTAATCATTTTTATTGGAAATTACAATTCTCTATACCATTTCATTTTTCCTAACTATTCTTTCTAAGTATTATGTGTTTCACTTAGTTCAAGCATGGTTTCTACAATTTTTTAGAAAAGGTAAATCCATTGGGAGTTAAGAAAGTCCCATAAGGTGCATTCCATTAGGTTATTATTATAAGGAAATTATTTATATTGTAATTTTTACTTTGATGAAATATATCAAGGAAATATCTCGTTATGTGGGTAGCACTACTTGTCCAAATACTAATGCTTCAAATCTATACTAATTCTTTGAATCTTGGTTGTAGTTAAAATAACATATAAAAGATTATAAAAATTGAGATCATGGTTCTATGAATATTAATTTTTTTTAGTACTCCATTACTTGTCATATTTTTTATGACAAACCCATCAGATACATAGAGGGCTTGTCGAATTATCCCTTATATAGTGTCAAATGTTCAACACAATTTTCAACACCATAAAGTCACATTGGGTCATCGAACACACAGTCACTAGTGTGGTAATAGGAAACACATTGAAAACTATCATATTTATGACACCATAAGGCTAGAATGGCTCATTAGATGTACAATGGTACCATCATATTATTCCATCAAATTTATGATGTAGAAACATTAGAAGCCCCTAGTTGGATGTGCAACTTATCCTTTGGTTGCCCATCATATTTCTCGTCGAATATTGACCCCCTAATCATTTGATTCTTAGCATTGAATTTATGCATGATTCAGAAGAACTCCATTGGATATATAATTATTGTGGCATCAAATACTTACCAGAATATTCATCTCCTATTTCTCTTTTATCCAACTAGAGGCTTGCAGAATCCTTGTCGACTATGCAATGCCTCATCGTGAGATTTGTATCAGAAAATTTGTGGATTTTCTAGTGGGATTCCTTTGAATATTCAACGAATGTGGCATCAGATACCCGACAGAATATTAATCTCTTGTTTGCCATCTATTTGACTAGAGGATGGAGTTAGATATCTAACAAATATTTTCCCCATATATTATTCAACATAGTTGCACTGACAAGCTTGGAAAATGAGACCCATTGGAGTGATGAGAGAATTACGTCAAAATCTGAAACACAGAGGCTTTTAATGCACTATGCAGTAGTGATTAATAAAACCCTCATCTATAGAACTAGTTTTCCCCACCTTGCAGTTTTTCCATGGACAATTTGTCCAAAAATACTAGCATCAATATTTATGTGTATGTTATTTTCTTAGTGCTTGTGATTATTTATTTGTGAAATTGTAGTTGCGTCATTTATCAGTATTTTTCATAAGATATTTGCAGAGGAAAAATAATATACAAATATAAAACATTACAACTAGTAAATACAATAGGATTTTCATATTTCGAAATAGAAAAATCATTGCACATTTAAGAATATGCTCATGACTCTCTTTGGATCACAGTTCAAAAGAATGTAAAGTAATCAATTGCCACATAGACTCAGTGAGATCAATACCAGTAAACAAGCAAAGAGGCCTTTCTACTACAAAGTAGGTTCACTGCTCCAAGGTTATGATTTTCCCTTCTCTTCGCCCTACATTAAAGCATGTTCCCTCGTCTTGGAGTCCTCCTTCTCTTAATTTTCAAATGATCAATTTTTTCGTCACTTCAAAATGTAACCAAGGGAAAGAAGATTATGGAAATATCTTTAGTTATAATTTTGGATCCCCTATCTACATTTATTTAGGCTTTATGGGACATACAAGCAATAAAAAAACATAATTGAAAGCCTTAGAAAAGGGACTATTGATTTTCCAGACTTGAGGCTACACCAAACTTATGGTGGGGAATATTTTTGACTCATTATATAAATCTAAACCACAAAACCTACATGGCACTTAGATCAACAAAATATCTCACACTTGGAAACTTTAATGCCTAATCATACTATTAGCATCATTATTTCCTTCCATTACAGTGATCATCCCTACATCAGAAGAATTGGAAATAAAATTGTAGACATGTTAGCCAATCAGGGATGCGTATTGTTAACTTTACAAATCTCCTCCTCATGGAAATTATTTGAAAATTCTCCCCTCAAGAAAGAATTTTGGATCATAGCTACATAGGGAAAATGCCCCTAACCAGTCTCTTTCTATATATTTCTTCATGCTCTCTCCCCAACCAATCTCTTTTTATATGGTATTGTCTGTATCTAAGTGATTAACTGATCTATGTGACCCAATTTTTAGTTTTTATATCAAGAAGTAGAAATATGTCCTCTACTCTTTTGAAAAGGTTGAACTTATGAATTTTCTTAATGGAAAACTAAATCCAAACTATACTTAATGTCTTCAAACCAAAGAAAATATTTAAAAATAAAAAATAAAATAACATGCATTCTTTGAGACTTTCCCTAAATGGTGAAGAGAAACGTTGAGGCTCGAGAGAGTGTGACAACATATTTTAAGCTTGTTCTTTCCTTTTATTGGTAACATATGTCATCCTTCTTTTCATGTTGAACATAAAAGGATGATAGGTGGATTGGAAATAATTCCTTTTCATTTAATTTCTAATAATAATATCTAGGCCCAAATGTACAAAAAAACAAAGAATGGTTATAAACACTGCAAAATCATCCAACCAGTTATGTCCAAAGAAGATAAAAATGGATAAAATTACATTCATTTAATATTATCATTTTACACAATGTGTGTGTACTTGTCATCATATTATGTAAAATTTTAGAATATTTATGTATGAGAAAAGTTAATCACTTAATTTAACTTATGGTTATTTAATTTTTAAAATATTTAAAAATTTGGGATTTAGTTGATTTACTGGTGTAGATGTACGCATTAAAAAAAACCACATATCGAATGAAATATGTACCAAATCACATAAAATCAACACTCCATTCAATTGACACAATATTTACACAATATAAAATTTGTCTCGATGGTCAATTGATTGTCCACTCACTCATACTCCACACATACTCTAGTTGCTCTTATTCTTACATCGTATTTATAATAAAAGTAGATTTGTTTTAGATCCATTACATATGATATCTAATCCTAAGATATCTCATTGAAATCCACATATCTCTGATTAGATATAACTAAACCTAAGATCTCTCTAACTCATTCAAACTCTAAATATTTCTCACTACAATTATTTAACTAACACAATATTATGGAATTCTTTAGAAACATAGGAATTTAAAACAAATCAAACAATAATATTAAATTTGGGAACCAACTCCCTTTGTAAACATAAATACCCCTTGGTCAAATGATTAAGTTATATTTAGAGCCTATGCACTTGCATCACACTCCCTAGGTAGAAAAAGTTCATGACCCCTTGGTCCTATGTCATAAGCTGGTTGAATCCTAGAGGATCCCAAAATTTATTTTGTAACTAGCCATCCATTCTTCGTTGTTCTACATCAATCGTTGTTAATTTTAATTCCCCTCATTTCCAAACATTTTTTTCAGTCTTCCCTTGATTTTTTTTTATGAACACTTCAATAATAAAATGTATCATGTTGTTGTTTTTCTATCTCATCTCACAGTATATTGGTCTATGTGATGTTTCCATAGGTTTCCTTAATTATTCAACTTCAATATGGAATCCAGTTTCTCATTTAAATTTATTGATATTACCTTGGAACATCAATTCATATTCATTAACATTTTTTATGCTTGGATCCTTAAAAATAAATTGGAAATTATAATTTACCTCAGCTTCCTTTGACGTTGTAATCACATATTTGATGCTAGGAATTCTTGAATATGCCTCCTATTTAGGGTTCCTCAATAATAATTCTTCACACCTTATAAGAATTTTATAGTCATATTCATAAATGATTTCTCTGTTTAAAGAATATTTAGTAACTTTTATTCATTTTATGCATGGGAAATAATTAGTGTTTGTCCAACTTCTGCAACACATCTTGCATCCACACAGCGATTTTCAGATTTAAAAACACAACATTTATAGTTTGAAAAATTGATTCTTCCATCAAGTATTTATGTTGATATTATAAAAAATACTCATTATTTTAATCCTCTTCACCTAATATTGATCGTTTTTCAGGCTCACAAATACAAAATACTTCCTTATTTTCCACATCCTCGCTAAGCATCACTCCTTTTCTTTAGTTCAAAATGCATATATTCATCTAAGTTGCCTCTAATTCCCTTAACAAAATCTTTAGCTTGTACTTTTTTTCCTTGCAATCAAATTATTTCTAGGCCATATAAATACGCTCTTCATTACCCATCCATGTTTATTTTTTGTAGAATCTCCATCAACATATTAAGTTGTGCCTTCATCTCAACGATATCTTTCTGAAATTCCTCATCCTTCCTCATTTTGTGGCTTGTCCTTGAATGTTTGCAATGACTATCAATAACCATTTTCCTTCTCCCTTCATGAACTTCACTTTCTTCATTGTAAGTTGTAATCGAACAAACACTTCACCAAGTTACCTCCTCTAAGCTTGGCTAATGATTCGCTCCACATGAACCTTCTTTCTGAACAGTTCTTGGTCTTCTGGTCATTGCACCTACTTATCTCATTCAGTGAGAACTTCCACTTGTCCTCACCTTATTTCTAATATTCTATTGCAACATTTCTATCTCGTTGTTTCTACCACACCCAAACAACACTTGCAACTACTTGAATCTACAATTGATGCAAGATTCTTCAAGTTGTCATTACAACACATTGACTAGAATTTTTTTCTTTTTTTGGTGTTGAGTTCCACCATTCATGCACCCAATTTCAATGAATAAACTATAACATTAGTTCAAATTAAATATTTCATGACCTCATTATTTTAACATATTGAATTGACTACACTCATTTGAAATTCATAACATTTCATTTCTTCACATTTATGAGAATTTAGAATTTGACTCCATTTGACTTTAACTTTGGATTTTATCTTCAATTTATTTCAAACTTGCTTTAACTTTAATATAAATACTTTCAAATAAAAATTAATTCCTTGAATTTGAATTAACTCAACCCTACTCACTTTGTCATTGGCTTTCATGACTATTGCAACTCATTACATATATTTTGGAATACATTTCATTCTTCCCACTTGATTTTCTCAACTTTATTAAAGCCAATATTCAACTTAATTACTCTCATGTTCCACTCATTCTCTCATTTCTTCACATAAATTCACCTAATTATGTAGCACCAATTCATAACATAGTCTAAAAAGCTGAAAAATTGCCCTGGAAAATAATGGAAATTCCGACAAGATTATGAAAAAATATCGCAGAAATTTTCAGAAAATATGGGTTATAGCAGTCAAAATTTAGGATTTTGGGTGCCCCATGGGTTCTTGATGGTACTCAATCCATTTCCACCATAAAAAACAATTCAAATACACCATCATTATGATTTTTTGAATTTATTTTCACCGAATTCCACAAGAAAACTATCATTCGGGAGAATTTGTGGCGTCGATAGGAAATGCCCTAATTCACTAATTTCTCTCACAAATAATTAAATATCTCTCATATTCAACAGTCCACTCATATTCCACTATTTTCTCTCATATGTTAAATGTGCATGCCTCCACTCCTTTCAATAAACAAATAATTTACAACTAATTATTTATGGTAAGTGGGTGGGAAGTCCACGTGCATGTTTCCAATCAATAAACGTGAATTCACCCTAACATACAATTCTCATCAATGCAACATCAATACATTAATAAATTATCTAACACATTAGTGCATGATCATAGTTTTAATAAATCATACATGTCATCTATGTAACTTGGAAAAATTCTTTCCTACATCTCAATGCAGAACTTCGAGCATACTTACAACATTGAATATATTGCACACAAATTTTTATCAACATGGGTTTTAATATATTTTCCTAACATCATAGTCTACCCTACCTTGAAATTTTCCAAGAAAATTATGAAAATTCTCGCAAGGTTTTGATAAAATCTGGTAGGATATTTTGTAAATCAAGGTTAAAGTTGTCAAACTTCAGGATTTAGGGTACCCAAATGGTTTTTGATGGTGATGGATCCATTTATACCATTAAAAACTTGATTCAAACATTCCTATTGCAATATTTAAAAAAAAGAAAAAAATCCAGATTCCAACCATTTTTACCTGCCCAAAAAAATTTAAAGGTTGGGTAGCCGCCATTTCCCCCACCATTGTAGACATGATACTTATCGTTAATTATTATGAAACACATCAATTAAAAGAATAGTCACTCTACCATTTCTCTCTAACACAACTCCACCCATTATAATTGGAGAAATGTTATCCTTATTTATGCATTGGGAGAAACGTCTAGGCATCAATATCAGAAATAATAGGTAGTGATATTGCACACATAAAACTCACAATCTAATCAATGGGAAATAAATCCTCCAAAAATGATACATGTGGATGGTAACATCGTTTACTTTAACAACAAACTGCTTCAATTATTTCTTTTTCGCACGGATCACAACAACTTCAATGTAGGACTCATGATTTTCTTCACTCAACCTTCTTAAACTTTAAAAATTTTATTGTTAAAGTGCACTCCATAAATTTTGTGTTGAACTCTATGTGATCCACATTAATACCAGATCCTTCAATGCTCTTATCATATAGGATTTGAAAGGGATTCAATGTTTTCATAAAATTTACAAGGCCCACAACCTTCCATGTCAATCATGCACAAGATGCACAACCTGCACACAAGAGATAGATCACAACCAACATACAACCAAATTTACCTAGAAAAACTCTAAAAAATCCATATATGTATCTCAACATAAAATCAAAAGAAGTCACCTTCAATGGCACATTCAACTCCTCATGATGAAACTAATCACATAAGAAAATTATTCTCATAACATGCATGAATATTCCTTCTCTGCTACCAAATTCTGCAACATAAGGTGCATGCATTAAAACACACACACATACACACAAAATTAAATACACTACTCATTATTTACATTATATAAATTTTGGATTCAGGGTTGATTAATTGGCCACTCAATTGAATACTCTACACACACTATACTTACACATAGGCATACATCGTATTTATAATGAAAGTAGATATGGTTTAGATTCAAAATATATTCTAAATAATATTAACATCTCTCCTTGAGATACACATATCTCTCTTGAGATCTAACTGACCCTAAGATCTCTCTAACTCATTCAAAATCTCAATATTTCTCATTACAATTATTTAACTAATACAATTTTCTAGAATTCCTTAGAAACATAGGAATTTAAAACAAATCAAAAAATAATATTTAATTTGGGAACCTAATCCCTTGCTAAACATAAAGACCCCATGGTCAAATGATTAAGTTATATTTTAGAGTCTATACACCTGTGTCATTGACTTTACACATTTTCATTCCATTTCCAAAATATCTTAAAATCTGTAATTATACCAATAATATAGAAATAAGTTAAAAATAAATAAGGATATTTATATTTATAAAAAAAAATTCTACTTCTTGATTGGGATTTATGGCGTATGTCTTAAACTCCTAAATTTATAAACTTCTGTGAATTGAAGATTCCAAAAATATTCTAGAATGTGGTCAACTTGTTTGACTTATTGTTTTACCATCACATTCAAGAATCATCCTGAAATAAAAAAAATTATCCACATAAAGATATCCATTTTAACCCACAATAAATCCAAAATAGAGGAGGTGGAAGTGGCATTTCCCAGGAGGCAGCTAGTGAAAGAGGCGGCCTTGACATACTATAAGGATTTAGCCAAAGTTGTTATGATCCTTTGGAGGGCATGGAGTGCTCCTGCAGCTATGGAAGAAAAAATCCCCCTTTTATGTTTTGACCTTCATATTCTGGAATATTCTTGAAATCTAAAATTCACATCAATATATCCCTTCCAACCCAAAGTAAATCCAGAGAAAAGTAAGTGGAAGTGGCCTTTCTATTGGAGAATCTAATTCCAACCAACTAATTGTCCATCCAAGTGTCACAATTAGTTAGAGTTTAGTCTATTTTTTTGAGATGTAGTTTAGAATCGTTGCAGTCAGTTATTGTGGATGAGTAATGTTTTAAGGGTTTGTTTTTTATAACATGAGGAATTCATAAAAAAACAAAACCCATATTTCCAAAGTTTATAGAAAGGATTTATTTAAAGTTTATTTAAAAGGGATTAAAAGTGTGTGTACATTTTTTTTCAATAGGGGAGTGTTGGAGAATATAATTCCAACCAACTAATTATCCATCGAAGTGTTACAATTAGTTAGAGTTTAGTCCAGTTCCGTTAAGATGCAGTTTAGTCTCACTACGGTCATTTATTGTTGATGTTTCCCATGTAATCTATTTCACTATTTATAATATTGATAAGAGAAGATAATTCTTCCAATATTTTATTTTTTCACATGGTATCAAAGCTTAGTCTGCATAAGATTCCATGAAAACAGCAACAGAAATTAATGAAGAGTAGAATCTAACTGCCAAGTAGCGCACTGCTGGAAAATCGTTGAGGGCCAAGAAAAATTGTTGTCCACTATGTCTCAGAAAGTAGGAACTTTAAAAAAAAATAAGGAGCGTTAGTAATGCATTGATAGGTCGTAGCATCCAAAATTGCATTAATATAATTTGTAAAAATAAATTTGCCAAATCTCTTGGAAATTTCTCTTGTCAAGGTTCAATAATCCAAAAGTATTCAATGTTAAATGATGACGACACAAATCTAAAGAGTAGGTCAAAAATCGAAGAGAAGAGGGCATAAATTATGTTTAAATCAAAACCTGTATTGAAAGCTCACTTGGCGTAGTATTGGAAAGAAACCCTGGTCAAAGAATGTTGTGTAGCACGCTAGTCAAATTCATTGAGAAAATTTGTAGACCTGTATTTTTTTATCGAAGATGGGCAACAGAGAGACAATCACAATGGCGGAACCACATGTAGTCTATATGTGCAGACAATGATGATGGTCTGTTACTAGAATTAAATAAACAATACATAATTGTGCTTGAATACTATTGTGCACATCCACAAGTGGATGAATATTTGGTGAGTCTAGTAACAATGCTTGCTAATGAAAACGAAGCTACCATTGGAGCAACCAATGTTATGTTGAATACAACAACTCAATTTGTTGATGTTAAGTTTACTGCAAAATTGTTATGTAATGATGAATCGTTGCAGATGATGCAACAAAAACATGATATCTAAATGATCTTATTTGGTGACATAATCCCACTTGAGTCTACAAACAAAGTTGAAGAAAACATCTAGGAAGCAACTGGATGAATAGAGGTAGAGAAGGAAGCATCAAAAGGGATAAATATCATTATAGAGAAGAAATAACATAACCAATATGATTCTTCAAATATATTTTTTGATAACTTTGATTTCCAATGTGCAGGCAAACAAGACGATTATGAAGAAGAACTAAACATGAAGCATGGCTTGAAACACCATGTCTTGATAAAGTATTCATAGAAGCTACATAAATTAATGTTGAAGACAACATGGATGATGAAAACGTGGACGATGAAAATATTAATGATATATTAAGGTATTGGAGTTTTAAAGAGATAAAATTGTATTCTTGTTTTATGTTGAAAAAAATAATGATACATATCATACAGAAGGATAATTTTAAGGATGAAAATCTATGTTAAAATTTAGAAAATAATACATACAAGCCCATTTTTGAAGAATTCTAGGTCATGTTTAGACAACCTATAACAATGGAATACTTGCACCAACAAATGAAGAAATTGAGGTTTGAAGGATACAATAAGATGAAAAAAGTGAAACAATTTAGAGGTTATAGGATCTGGAAAATGCAAGGAGAGAAAAAGAAAAAGAAATATAATTGAAGTTAGTTTTTTTTTTTTAATTTTAAGTCTATTTGGTGCTGGTCTATATTTTACTTTAAATTTTTTTTGTGGTTGTAATTAAGGGGAGTAATGGAGAATCTAATTTCAACCAACTAATTGTCCATCTAAGTGTCACAATTAGTTAAAATTTAGTTCTTAAGATGTAGCTCAGTCTCACTACTATCATTTATTATTTATGCTTCTTATATAATCTATTTAATCTATTTAACTACTAATAATATTAAAAAGAAAAGATCATTTCTCCAAGTTTTTCATTACTTAACACTTTCCGGTAAGGCAAATAGTGCAAGAGGTGGCCACCATGACATACTATATCGCTTTGGCCAAAATTGTTACAATACTTTTTAGTGCTTGGAGTGCTATCTGCCATTTTATGGTAGCAAAAATCTCCCTTTTATGTTTCCGCACTTTTGGGGAAGCCTAGGCATCATTACTTGGGTTCTGCTAGTGCCTGCGACAAGTATTGCTATGAGCACGTAGTAACCAGCCGAGATCCATCTTAACTTCGGATCTATCAAGTGCCGAGAGGGATCAAATCTCTCGAGGTGCAAACCTTTCCTCAAGTTTTGCAAACCTATTTTTTTAGTGAAAAACTTGAGGAAAGGTTTGCACCTCGAGATGTTTGTCCATAAGGCATGAAAACTCCAGAAATTTGAATGGATAAAAGCTGATCTGAATTGAGAGTGATATGCCAAGAAAAATTGAAGATATGATAATTTTAACATCAATATTATATAAATATATCAAAATAATATAATAATTTTAAATATATAAATATTTGGATTAACAATCATTTGATTGCTAAAATTTTCTGGTTACCTCAGTTAAGTTAGATATTCATGTTTTTCTAACTATTTATGACTCAAAAATTCATGGAATATGTTTTTGAGTGCAAAGTGACAATAATAGTGTTGAAAGATAGAAAATGTGAATAATAAGAATTTACTCATGTTACAAATAGTCTTCATTGTGATCAATCTCAAACTATTTTCTTCTACTATTCTTATTGCCACCCTTGTTAGTTTTGTTATCTTTTCATATGGATTATATGAAAAATAAAGTTTAAATCGTAAACCAATTAAATCTTTAGCTCGAGCTGTTGTAGTAAATATGATACCTTGTCTCTCTTGCTCTCCAATATTAATAGGTTAAATTACTATAACACAAAAATAAAGGTACATTGTCAATAAATTTTTATGCTTACACTAAAATCAATGCCTATTGTTAATCCAATCACTTTAAAATTAATGTACCGTCATATATCCAATTATATGAAATCATAAATCAACATATACATTGAAATCAATGCATTTAATGCAAGCAATCAAATAAGATTATAAAATAACTTCTACATTGAAATCAATGCACCTAATGCAAGCAATCAAATAAGATTAGAAACCAACATCTACACTGAAATCAATGCATTTATTCAAAGCAATCAAATAGGATTAGAAATCGCCATCTACATTGAAATAGATTCATTTACTCAAAGCAATCAAATAGAATTAGAAATCACCATCTACACTGAAATCAATGCATTTAGTGCAAACAATCAAATAGGATTTGAAATAATCTACACTGAAATCAATGCATCTAGTGAAATCAATCAAATATAATTATAAATCGACATCTAAATTGAAATCAACACATCCACTTCAAGAAATCAAATAGTATTAGAAATCACCACCTACACTAAAATCAATGCATCTAGGCAAGTAATCAAATATCATTAGAAATAAATATCTACACTAAAATTGATGCATCTAGTGCAAATAATCAAATAGGATTATAAATCACCATCTCCACTTAAATCAATCCATTTAGTGCAAGAAATTTTCTTCCCTCTCTCCACACTCCATCCATATCTATATCCCCCTCCATCTATTGTTTTTTGTCTCTCTATCTAACCCCCATAAACACACATGCTCTAGCACTCCATATATATCATTCTCTTTGTCAATCACCCCCTCTCCCCATATCTTTCTTCTTCCCTCTCTTCACCTTCCATCTATATCTCTATCTTCCCCTTCTCTCTATCTCCCCCGCTAATATCTCTCTTTCCTCCTTTTTTCCTCTCTTTCTCTCTCTCCATCTTCCTTATCGCTCACTCTCTCTCTATAGAAACCAAAATCTACACTGAAATCAATGCATTTACTCAAAGAAATCAAATAGGATTAGAAATCGCCATCTACACTGAAATCAATGCATTTAGTGAAAACAATCAAATATGATTAGAAATCATCTACATTGACATCAATTCATCTAGTGCAGGTAATCAAATACAATTTTAAATCAACATATATATTGAAATCAACACATTCAGTGCAACCAATCAAATTGTATTAGAAATCACCACCTACACTGAAATCAATGCATCTAGTGCAAGTAATCAAATATAATTAGAAATAAATATCTACACTAAAATGGATGCATCTAGTGAAAATAGTCAAATAGGATTAGAAATCACCATTTCCACTTATATCAATCCATCTTGTGCAAGCAATTTTCCTCCCTCTCTCCACCTTCCATCCATATCTATATCTCCTCGATCTATTCCTTTTTGTCTCTCTATCTCAACCCCCTAAACACATGCGCTCTCGCACTCCATATATATCAATCTCTTTGTCAATTACCCCTTCTCCCCATATCTCTCTTCTTCCCTCTCTTCACCTTCCATCTATATCTCTATCTTCCCCTTTTGTCCCTCTCCCCTATTAATATCTCTCTTTCCTCCTTTTTTCCTATGTCCCTCTCTCTCCATCTTCCTTATCGCTCACTCTCTCTCTCTCTCTAGAAACCAACATCTACTCTAAAATCAATGCATTTACTCAAAGAAATAAAATAGGATTAGAAATCGCCATCTACACTGAAATCAATGCATTTAGTGTAAACAATCAAATAGGATTAGAAATCATCTACATAAAATCAATTCATCTAGTGCAATTAATCTACTATAATTATAAATATACTTCTAAATTGAAATCAAAAAATTCAGTGCAAGCAATCAAACTGTATTAGAAATCACCACCTACACTGAAATCAATGCATCTAGTGCAAATAATCAAATATCATTAGAAATAAATATCTACACTAAAATCGATGCATATAGTGAAAATAATAAAATATGATTATAAATCACCATCTCCACTTATATCAATCCATCTAGTGTGAGAAATATTCTTTCCTCTCTCCACCCTCCATCCATATTTGTATCCCCCTCCATCTCTTCTTTTATGTCTCTCTATCTCAGCCCCCTAAATGCACACACTCTTGCACTCCATATATATCAATCTCTTTGTCAATCCCCTCCTTTCCCCATCTCTCTCTTCTTCCCTCTCTTCACCTTCCATCTATATCTCTATCTTCCCCTTCTCTCCATCTTCCCTACTAATATCTCTCTTTCCTCCTTTTTTCCTCTCTCCCTCTCTCTCCATCTTCCTTATCACTCACACTCTCTCCCTCTCCACCTTTCTCTCTCTATGTCTTTCTTCTTACCTCCCTCTCCCTCCCCCTCCAAGTCCATCTCTCTTTTCCTCCCTCTCTCCACTCTTTCACATCCTCTCTCTTCGTTCCTCTCTTTCCATTTCTCTACCATCTCCCTCTCCCTCTCCCTCTCTCTTCACCCACCAACTATGTTACTATATCCCTCCCTCTCTCCTTATATATCCTTCTTTCCCCCTTATCTTCATCTCTCCTTATTTGTCTCTTTCTCTCAGCCCCAAACATACACACTCTCTCTGTGTCTCTCCCTTGTCACTCCTTCTCTCTCTCCACTTCGCACTCTCCGTATTTCTTATTTCCTACATCTCTCCCCCTCCAACTCCATCTCTCTATCAATCCATCTCTCCTCCTCTTTCTCGTCCTTCCTCTCTCTCTTTCTCTCTCACCTAACTCCCTCTCTCTTCACTGTTCTCTCTCTCTCTCTCTCTCTCTTCCCTCCAATACTCTCTCTTCCCCATCACTCTCCTCCTCTCTCTCATCCTTCCTCTCTCTCCCTTTCTCTCCTACCTTCCTCTCTCTTTTCCCTCCAATCCTCTCTCTTCCCCCATCTTTGTCTCTCCCTCCCTCCCACTCTCTCTCACTCTCTCTCTCTCTCTCTCTAATCCTCTCTCTTTTGCCATTTCCCTTTCTTTCTCTCTCTCTCTCTCTCTCTCTTTCTTTCTCTCTCTCTCTCCAACCATATCACTATATCCTCTCTCTCTCTCTTCTCCCTCTTTCCACACACATCTACTCTTTCTCTCTCTCTCACCCCAGACACACACACCCCTCCAGACATCTCCCTATCACTCTCTCTCTATTTCTTCTTAGTTATTTAAATTCACCCAATGTAAATATTTTAAAATATATGACATATAAATATGAAGAGATCATTATTTACCACTCGGTTTATTTATATTTTTATTTATTTACCATACTCCTTTTATTTACTATGGTATTTGGCCCATAGGCTTGTTATATAATTATATTTTTATTTATAATCCTATTTGATATATTGTTATTTATTTACCTTACCTCTTTATACCTCTTTTATATTTATTTATTTACCATACTTGTTTTATAATTATGGTATTTCGCCCACGGTATCAATATTAATTTGTCCCATGGTATTCGTCTCATAGGCTTCATCTAAATAAAACCTCTTTTTAAAGTTTTCTTAAATATAAAAAGGTATATGGAATAAATATAAAAATATTTTTTTATTTATTTACCATACATCTAGTTTATATATATTTTTGTTTATTTACCATAGCTCTGGAGTAAGTATAAAAATAGGTTTTATTTATTTACCATACCTCATGTTTATTTATATTTATATTTATTTAAATTTTAAAATATTACAACTTTGATGGGGAAATATTTACGTCTTTAAATATTTTAATTTATCCATAGAATATGGGTTTTCTTTTTAAAGATTCATTTTACAAATATTTAATTAAAAGAAATATTAAAAGATTTTGGATTTTGATTGTTTGTGTTGAATTAACTCTTTTCTTTTGATTTAGGAAATGGTATTGACTTTAGTAAAGAGTAGAAATGTTTAAAATTTTACTTAATTTGGAAATTCACTGTAGTAATTTTCTTTGTTAAAAGTAAATTTATGATCCATTCAAATTCATATATATAATTTACTATCCATTTAAATTATATAAATAATACATAGTTGTATTTTAATAGTTAATCTCAGCCCATTAATAAGGTAAAAAAGTTATATATAATCTAAATATTCAAGTTATATAAAATTCAAGATTAGGTTAATGTTTTGGCCCACATTAGAAAAAATAAATTTATTATTTTTGAGAATGTGACATACATGACATCGGGGTCATATTGAGCTGTAGATTGCGCCTCTCAGTGCAATAATCTCCCAAATATTTATTCCCCATACCCTAGATTCACATGTTGACAGATTGCTTGGAAAACGGAAACCTTTAAACAAATATGTAAATTTTATTATAAATAAGATTTTAAATTTAGCCAGCCTTAATAGTATACAAATTTCAATGAAATTTTTCGAAAGCTAACCCATCAAATATTATAAGAAGTGCTTTCGAATTAGAATTTCAAACACTGGCCGGACAAACTAACATCTAGTTCATCGAAGTCACTGAATCCAAAGTTAACAGAAATCGCCAAAGAACTCATCGCATTTTATAAGCTGAGTTAGGCTTTCCTTGTATAACCTATCCAACGAATTCTGTAACAGTCATGTCTTGCTAATTTCAAGGGAATATTGATATTAGTCGAAAGAGTTGTATTCCAAACAAATGACATCTCACGATGATTCTTATATATAAACATGTAAAATTTTAATAACAATACAACCATAACTATTATATATATATATATATATATATATATGCAAATGATAAATATATAAGAGGGAAATTATCAACATTATAATAAGGAAAGTAAAATTAATTAATTATATATATATAAGTATTGATATTTTATGGTTTATATTTCAATTTATAAAAATATTGAATACTTTACTATTAATTGTATATGGATAGGTGTAAGAAAAAATATTGATTGGTGAATTAATTAAGAGTCTTTAATAATAATAAATAATAAATTCACAGTATTTATTAATAAAATAATTGAATATTTTGTTTTCAAGTGTTTAGAAATGTTTTTTTTTTTTTTTTTTCTAAATTAAGCTAATTCTATTATGGAAACATAATTTTACAAAACTGCCTCAGTTCAGCTCTGGGAGCCTGAAGACTGGGCTTGATGTCCATGCTGTTAACACAAAATCGAACTGCCCAGAATGGGAAACCGGTTTTTTTTTCGGGTTTTGTCACCACCCTTGAGAGGGAAACCGGTGTGTTGGTCATTGCATACATCAGAAAAACATGAAGAAAAGAGTGACTGGCAGCTGCTGCTGCTGTATAGAAACCAGTGTTAAACAAAAACTTGCAAAACAATAAGACATGATTGACATATTGAGCCATGACGGAATGGGATTACTATTCTGTATGTGGAGAAGGCGGCTCCTGCACTATCCGGCATGCATACTCGTTATCCGGTTTAGCAACGTCCCCTCCCTGTCCTTCTTCCTTGCGCTTGGAGTCTATGGTCACCTGCAGTTAAGGATTTCCAGCCTCTGCTTTCTATTCTTCTTCCTTACTCTTGTTGTTTATGGCCACCTGCAAAGGATGTATGCCCAGGTCTGGAGAAGCAGGCTCAGGTATCCCAAACGGCCGCATTGAAGTATAATTATCCAGAGCATGGCTGAGACCCGTGGGAGGGGGGATAGGATTAGGCAGGGGAGCAGGGCTGCGAGATATTTCCTCTATGAGGGAGACTGTCACAAAGACAGTGATAGAAGGCTAGTTAGAGGAACAGTCAAAGCGGAGCTCAGCTCTTTGTGAGGTCTGGCGAAAGAAGGGATTGTCAGGAGCTCCCGGACCAGGGTGAACAGGATTGGTTGGACCAGTAGAGGGAAACTGAGAAGACTGAGTAGCGTGGGTGGAGTCAAGAGGTCTGGCGCTACCTCTATTGCTTCGGGAGACAGGAGAGTGCCTCCATTCAACATGCTCGGAGGAGGTTTCGGCTTCAGAGCTCGTGGAGGGGCGAGAATGAACAGAACGACCACGACTCGCACCCCGCCGGCAGCGCATCCTATGCCTCAATATGGGCATGGCGGACACTGAGTTAAGAGTAAAATTGAGACAAGAGGAGCTGAGCGAGGATGGAGGGATTCAGCAAGTAGCGTTACAAGGACAAGGCGAACAGGAAAGGCAGTAGCAGAGATGACTTTGAGTGAAATGCGACCCCGAAGTGGTTTCCAAACAGCAGTAGAGAGAGCAACATCGCCCTGTTTTTGTGTGAGCACTTGGCTTAGCACAGGAAGCAGGGCAAGTGCTCCTCAGAGGGTGCAAACGACAGAGGCTATCAGCAGAGGAACAATTCGAATCGACCCGGGCAGAGTCCATGGTGAACCAACAGAGCAAGAGATGAATAAGAAATCGACGGCAATGTTGAGTAAATGTAGGAGGGACATGCAATTTAATGGTGCAATTAATGGAGCCGTAGGGGGCCATATGGCCACCCCATGCGAGTATCCTTGGGATTATGCCTGGGACAGAGATCCCATCAATCTTCCCTCCCATCCGCATCCAGAACTTGACAATCAGTGTGCACTAGCTTGATGCAGTTCTGTAGTGTATCTCTGTCATGGATGATTTGCAGGGATCCATGTTGGAGGTGTTGATGCTGTAGACTCCTAGATTAGCTAGAAGATCTGCTACTTTGCTTCCTTCCCTTTTGGTGTGGGTGAAGGAAACTTCTTGGTTGTTTTTCAACCAACTGCTTATTCTCTCGATTATGGAAGCTAATCGCCAGCTAGTGGCCATTTTCGTTGAGCTGGTACCATGAAGCATCTAGTTTGCCATGTTGATGAGAATCTGGGAGTCCCCTTCAATGAGGATGGGGGAGAAATTATAGTGACGAATGAGATTCAGCCCCTACCAAAGTCCCTCCAGTTCTGCTGAATTGTTAGTGTCCCAACCTGAGGAGCCAAAGTAGATTGCAAGGACTTCTCCTTTGGAATTTCTGAATATGCCCCCAAATCTAGCTTGACCTGGATTGCCTTTTGAGGCTCCATCAAAGTTTAACTTGATGACCCCGGGGGGAGGAGGAGTCCAGTGAAACGAAGAGACAAAATTTTGTCGACTGTTGGGGCTGGTTGTAGTTGAAATTTTGAGCTGCCAGTTTTGCCATATGGAAATTTCCTTTGGTTGCTTGGGAAGGTCTTCATCCTGCCAGGACTGGAGAGCAAGAGATTATTGGAGATTGTTTTTTAAGTTAATCAATAAGGTGTCCAAGGGAGTGGCTTGATTTTTGAAAATTCGTTTGTTCCTCTCTTTCCAGAGTGTCCAGAAGAGAAGCCCTAGAATCATCTGCCAAAGAGCATTTAGAAGAGAGATGTTGTATGGATAGCTGGGCCAGTTGCGTATGATGTTGGGTAAGTCCCCCTTTGGCTTGCTTTTTTGACATCTGAAACAGATTTTCTCCCAAACGGTACATGCAAGATTGCAGGAGATCATAAGATGGTGGGATGTTTCATTGCTTTGTTGACAGTTTGGGCATTGTGAAGGGCTAGAGAATCCTCGTTTGAGAAAATTGTCCCAAGTGAGAATTCTTTTGTGGCTGAGCAACCAACGAAACATGGAGACCTTGGGCCAAGTTCCAGTATTCCAGACAAATTGCCATAGCGGATCACGAGGGAGAGGAACATGATGCATGAGGGAGAAGGCCTCTTTTGTGGAGAACATGCCTCGAGTCGAATAACCCCATCTGAGAATGTCAGGATCTTCTGAATATCTAATTTTCCGGCATTGTAGTTCCTCATTGAGAATATTCATAGTTTCATCCTGTGCTTGAGGAATGATATGCACTGGGGCTTGCCATTGTCTGTAGTCTTTACATCTGGTGGAGCTCCAAAACTGGCTGACTTTGACTTCCTCAGGTTCATTAAAATTCCTATCGTGGATGGTGAGGGTGTCCATCAGCTTTGGACTCTATTGCCATGAGTCAGTCTAGAACCTAGCTGTGTTCCCATTGCGTATTTCCCAGAAGCCATGTTGCTGTATGAGTGCATAATGCTTCTTGGCTGCATTCCAGATGAGGGAGCCAACGCTTTCTGGGACTAGCCGGATGAGAGCTTCGGGAGGTATATTATTTGCATACTTGGCTGTCCAAAGTTTAGCCTAAGGCATATGTGGATTTGAGAGCCATTTCCACCAAAGACGAGCCCCCATGACTTCATTGCTGTGGAGAGGATCTCTGAGACCTAGTCCTCCTGCTTCCTTTGGGGAGTAAACTGTGTTCCAGTTGACTAAAGCCCATTTCTTATTTTGGCCGAAAGACCCCCAGAGGAATCTGCGTTGCAAAATATTGATCTGCTTGAGAACCCATTTTGGCACTGCAAGGACTGAGAAGAGATAGAGAGGCATGGACTGCAGTACGGCCTTTATGAGAGTGAGTCTGCTTGCTAGATTGAGTGCTCTGAAAGTCCAAGAAGAATGTCTGGCTTCCAACTTTTCCAAGAGTACCTTCCAGTATGAGTGTTTGATAGCAGAGTCCACGAGCGGTGCACCCAGGTATTTTCCTGGAAGGGAAGCTATGGAAAAACCAAGGATCCGGGAAATGCTGGCTTGGGTAAGGGGAGGAGTATTAAAGAAGAAGAGCCGGGATTTGGAATCATTGACAGACATACCAGGGGCAGCGGAGAAAAGGTTCAAGAAGGCTTTAAAGGATCGAGCTTCCTGAGCAGAAGGATGGACGAAGAGCATATTGTCATCAACAAATTGTTGATGGGTTGTAGCGGAGGAATCATGAAGGGTGATGCCACAAAGGTGCCCAGTATTGACAGCATGATGGATAATTTTGCTGAGGCCTTCAGCCACGAGGACGAAGATGAAAGGGGATAGAGGATCACCTTGTCTAATGCCTCTTGATGGAGAGAAAGGAGCGGAGGGGATACCATTGATGAGAATGGAGTATAAGGGGGAAGTGATGAGGCTCATTATCCATCTTATCCACATCTGATCGAAGCCAAAAGCATTTAGGAGGTGCTGAATATATTGCCAACATAATTTATCAAACGCCTTAGAGAGATCAATCTTGAGTAGCATACCTGGCTTCTTGGTACTCTTTAAGGAGTGAATTAATTCATGAGTTAGAATGATGTCGTCCATTATTTTCCGTCCCTCCACGTATCCGGTTTGCTCAGGCAAGATTAAAATCAGAAGAAGTGGTTTGAGTCGATTAGCTATGACTTTGGAGATGACTTTATAGATGACATTGCACAGAGCAATGGGTCTATATTTTTCTGGAGTGCTAGGGTGTTCTTCCTTTGGAACTAGAGCTATGAAGGTAGCGTTGAGAGATGGTAGAAGCCAATGTGAAGTTCTTGATTCCTCTACAAGTTTCCAGACTTCCACTTTGATGAGATCCCAGAAGTGGTGGAAGAAATTTGTGGTGAAGCCATCGGGTCTTGGCGCCTTGCCTTCCTTGGATTGAGCCATCACTATTTCAACCTCTTGAAGGGGCATGGGGCACAGTAACATCTGATTGTGCTCGGCATTGACAAGCTTGGGAATTAGCTGTGTTATTTTATTAATGGCCGATTGTCTATCTATATTGCGCTCTTCTTGTTGAATGCCTTTGAAATAATTCAGAAGAACTAGCTCAATTTCTTCATGTTGCTCCACTTGCTCTCCTTGTGAATTAGTGATGTGAGTAAAGCAATTTTTCATTCTTCTTTTCACTGTGGACCTGTGAAAATTTTTTGTGTTCCTTTCTCCTTCCTTTAGGCAACAAGTTCTAGATTTTTTCCTCCAGAAGATTTCCTCTTGCTTGTGCCTCTCCTCCAGCTGTTTCTGTATGTCCAGTTCTTTGGACACCAGGAGATCTATTCTTCCTTCTTGGATTATTTTTTTCTGAATTGCTTCCATTTCATTTTCAAGTTTCTTTATCTCTTGGAATATGTTGCCAAAGACGAAAGAGTTCCAATTTTTTATGAGGGATTTGAGATGTTTGAGTTTCTGCTGGAACTGGAACATCTTCGAACCCTTTGGTGGAGAGAAGCTTCTCCAAGCATCATTGACCAAGGATTTGAATGATGGATGAGAGAGCCAAAAAGCCTTGAATTTGAATGGCCTTTTGAGCTTTGTACCCATATTTTTCGAGTGAAGCGCTATGGGCCAATGGTTTGAGCCTGCCAATGGAAGAATCGATGCAGAGAGGTCCCCTCCGATATGAATGGCGTTGTCCGATATGAGAAATATGTCCAATTTTGAGGCAATCTGCTGGTTCCCAAGTCTCCTGTTGTTCCAAGTGAAGGAGCCATTTAAGAAGGGGAGGTCTATTAGGCAACTATTGTTTATAAAGTCTTTGAAGTGAGAGCATTCAGGATCCAGCCTTGGTCTTCCTCCAGTTTTTTCTTCTAGCTTGGTAATCATGTTGAAATCTCCTCCAACAACCCAAAGAGGATAAGATCTGTTGGAATTGAGGACTTCCATGGTATTCAATAGTGCTATTTTCCTGGTTCGGTCCTGGGGAAAATAGAAATTGGAGAGGATCCCATGTATATTTGTTCATATGGGGTGAAAAGTAGCCTGAATGAGATTGTGCGCAGCATGGAAATTTGCTAGCACGATGGATTGAGTGTCCCAGGCTATCGCAAGTCCTCCTGATGAACTTGAGGCATCCACAACCACTGAATTACATCTAGGCCAAGATTTGGATAAGATTGAGCCTAAAACCTCACTGTTACATTTTGTTTCTTGAAGAAAGAGAATATTAGGTCGTTCTTTCTCAATCATGTTTTTGATCATTTCGAATTTTCCAGGGCTATTGAGCCCTCTGACATTCCATGATATGAGTTTCATGGGGAACTATTGGCTAGGGGTTTGAAGAACCGAGTTAGCTTGGGGTATCATCCGGAATTCACCAACATCTCCCCTAAAGTGATGGTGCGTTGCCAATCTGCTTTTTGGCCTCTCTTCTTGGATTCTTTTATGATTTTTAGGCTATCCCAATGACTGCCTGGCTGAATGCCTAATTTCTTTTGCTGTTCCACTTTGGATAGGACCCTTTCGAGGTTGTCAATTTGAACAGGATTGATCTTGTCAAACTCCTTGCGTCTGCACGCGTTCTCGAGTCCTACGATATGAAGCTCCACAAGTTCTAGACCTTCAGAATCGTCATCCATGAAGCTTGATTGGCTGCCTTCAGGAGTTTCCTCAATTGTGGCTAAGGGGTTGGTCTTTTGATTGTCTATGTCCATGAGGCTGGGATTCCAGGTAAGGAGCTTGTTATCAAAAGGGGCTTTGGGAACGGTTACTTCACTGGATTGCTTCTCCTTCTGAACTGAGTCAGGGTTAGGGGGATCGGAAGTGCTGGAGGGAACTGAAGTGGCAAGGGATGAGACAGGGGAAATAGGGTTCGATTCCAAGGTGGGGTTTGAGTTGGAGAGGACGACAAAGCTGTTGCTAGTGGAAGGGCCATTTGAGGAGGGGGGGAGTAGGTTTCTTCCCTCCCGCTGAGAGTTTCTTGCTATGTCTTCTGCGGGGGGGGGGGAACCTTGGTGAAGCCATCAGGTTCTGATTTTTCCTCTGCCTCCTTATTCAAGGATTGAGCATTGAGAGGGCAGTCTCTAAACAAATTCCCATGATCATGGCACCTGTGACATCTAAAAGGAACATGTTCGTAGTCTAGAGGTTGAATCCATTCAAAGTCATCATGATACAAACTTACCGCATCTGGCAGGGCGTTGTCCAAGTGCATGTAGATGCAAATTCTAGCATAAGAGGTATATCTGCAAAGCTTCGTCTCTTCAACTATCTTAATGAACTCGCCTAGACCTTTGCCAATTGCTTGAAGTGAGTCTTCGTCCCAGTATTCAAGTGGTAGCGAATACAGTCGGATCCATACTGGAGCCCAATTGAAATTATCTTTGTCTGGGTTGAATATTTCGACCCAGTTTATAAGATACAACCCCCCTGAGTTGAAGAAATAGGGTCCTTCGTCCATAACCTTATTTCGGTCCTCAATAAAGTTGAATATAGCAGTGAAAAAGCCTTTCGGTCCAAGCTAGAGAGTAACGTGTCCCTTGGGCTTCCATTTGGACGCGATCCAACCTTGCATAGCTTTTTCCGTGGGCCAGAAGTCGATAAATTTCCCTATAAGGGCATGATCCCTCATGTACTGGATCCATGCATTTATGCGATGGCTTGGTAAATATATTTTGGGTTTTTCCTGAGCTATAGGCTTGCATGTAGAAGATGTGGGTGTTGTCGTGTCCTGGCTACTCTGCGTGATTGGCGTCTGAGATGCTGTCGATCCATTTCGTTTGTCAGAGTTTTCAATTGTGCTGTCGTTTTTAGCGTGCGCTTCTTCATTTTTTGCAGGGGGGAGGTCGACCGTCCCCCCCTGAACTTGTCGCCATGGTTGAGTACCAGAAGCTGTAAGCGTTTCATACTGGTGCCGTCAGGTTTGAGCAGGACTGCAAGGACGAGAGGGTTTCTGCAATTGCATGTGAGAGCAAACCCTAGCCAGTCGTCTAGTGTTCAGAAATGTTTAATTAAATGAAAGTTTTTTTTTTGTCTTTTAAAGTTAGTTGTATATGTTTATATGATATTTTAAGATTATTATTAAATTATTTGGATGTAAAAGTCAAATATATAGTGGCAAACACTATCTGCACATACATATCGAAGAAAATTTTGTATTTTCCTGAAATTTTTGTAATTGTTTTAAAGATTATATATGGTCTTTAGAATAATTATTTTCTCTTGCATTTATGGAAGAAGTGCAAGATTTCAATATCTATTCATCAAAGTTAAAGCGCATAATTATATGCAATATTTATGTAAATTTATAGTTAATTTATATTTTTTAGTCAATTGAAAACATTTACTTGCATTAAAAGTTGTGTTAAAAGTCTAAACTTTGAAAAAAATAAGTGTTTTGGGATGGCCAAAATAAATCATGTATAAGAAGAATGATCATAATCATTCTAATATTATAATTTTTGGTTTAGTATTTGTAATGTATTTATCTTTTCTAGTTGAAAGATGCTTAAATACAAACTCTATTTCTTCAAAAGATACCTTCAAAAGAAAATAACTCACCCTCTATTGGAATATTCAAATGGTGTCCCTAGCATTAGGGGATTCGTAAAAATATTTGAGGTGGGTATTTTATTACTTCGAAGGGAGTCATATTATATTTTTAATTTTTATGAATTATGATTTTTGAGGTGGGTATTCTATTAAGGGAATCATATTATATTTTTTGTTTTTATGAATTAGGATTTCTCTCAAAATTTTCTGATATCTAGTTCATATTTGGTTGGTAGTTCATATTATGATAAAGGTGTTAATTGTTGCCTCATTTTTTGAGAGGTATATGCCCTGTTCAAATTCTTTAAGAAAAGATAAGCTTTGCTTTTGTGAAAAAAAAAAAAAATATTCCCTTGATTATCAAAATTATCTTTGATAAGGCTCTTGTGTATGGAAAAGTTTAAGGTAAAATTTAAGATGTCAAAAATAACTAGTTGGTTCTAATAGGAATAACAAATATCATATAATCTATGACCCTATTGTCAAGCTGATGGATAGAATTTATCTAGTTGGAGTTTGGCCATTTCATAACACAGTTGTTAATGAATTCTTTCTGAATGCAAATTTTCAATAGCTCAATACAAACAAATTTTTAGTTAAGCCTTTAAAATCTATCTAATATCTATTAGCTAAAACAAGTCTTCATTAACCATAAAGGATTAGTATTGAAATCATTCCTTAAAAAAATAAATTGAATAGTCACAAATTATGTATTAAGGTCTCCACACACACACACACACACACACACACATATATACATATATATTTCAAAAACGTGTAAGATTAAATTTAATTGAGAGAGAAAAAATTGAATAAAAAAAACATAAATTATGATAAATCTAATTAAAATTTTACTTAAAAAATGTTATTAAAATAATATTAATTACTAAAGAATAATATATATATATATATATATATATATATATATTAATATTTTTATAATTTGTTATTAATAATTAAAAGCGAGATCTAATATTTTTGCAAATACTACATATTTTAATATGAGTATTCATCTCTTTTATTTTAATTACAATATTGATAAAATCATTCATTTATTTGGGAAGAAATGCTTATTTCAACATGAGCATTGTTTATACTAGTTTAACATATATTTCTAGGTTAAGTTATATTTTTCTTTTGATTTCATTAAATTATTTTTAATAGATCGATTTTATGTAACCGGTTGACTGTCCAAAGTCTTATATAGAAAGTCATGATAGGTCTGATACGCGTTGAAGTTTATGAGTATAGGAGTCACAGCTGTCCATTTACCTCCTAACAAGTGACAATCCTCAAATTCTTAAAAAATGATTCAAACGCTTACACCAAGCGTCCTCAAATTCTAATCAAATGATGCAAACTCTTACACCAACAGCCCTCCTCTAATAATATCTAGAACAGATTCACCACCTCACCAATTTGATATTCTCTCTTATTTTACATAATACACCTTAACAATTTGATATTCTCTCTTATTTTACATAATACATTAGATTTGTGATTGCTTTCATGTTAAGAAAGAAAAGTAGTCTTGGTTCCTCTTCTAGTAACGCCGAATCTAGTTTCGGCTGTGTACATAACCGAGCCCTTGCTTTGGCGGTGTGTATAAGTGAGTTCAATTGGGATTATAATTTTTTTCGACATATAAATATACAAATATGTTATTTGGTAAATATGATTATTTATGGTATTATTAAAGAGCTTTTTAGATTATCTACAATATTATCATTTTTTTCGACATTTAAATATACAAATATGTTATTTAGTGAATATGATTATTTCTTGTATTATTGAAGAGCTTTTTAAATTATCTACAGTATTATCTATGTGTTGTTTAAGTTTCTAATTTTAAAGGGATTCATTTTTTGCTAAAGTTGTTGAATCTTGAAAATAGATTTTAGTTAAGATTCTAAACGTCTAAAAATGTTCTATAATACTGTAAATAATTCAAAAAACTCTTCAATAAACTATAATCACAAAACTTGAAAACCATTACGTCTAATATATATTTCTGGGTTACTACAAAAATTCAAATGTTTCTCTTGTAACAGCTTTCATCCTCACAGTAACGCACGAAATTTATAGATTGGAAGGCAAGCCTTTTCATTTAAACTTTTTTTAAAATCTAAGCCTCACTGTACCGAAAAAACGCAGAATGGTTGTAGGACCTTCGAAATAAGCCATTGTTCAGAGAAGAAAGTAACGGAAAATTATATTCATGGACTAATATCAATTTACATATATATATATAATATTTAACTTCGATTTTAGAATATGTTCAAAATTTGACTTATATCATAGCTAGTTAATTTCTGAAATATTTTAGGATCTATCATGAGAATTGGTTAACTTTATATATTTCTATTCTATTCTCAAAATATCCCAGAATTTGCCATAAACTTAAATATTTACGACATTGATTATATTTCATGGCCTGTGTTTCCACCATAAATCCAGAGCAGGAGTGGTGAAAGTGACCTTTCGGCAGAGCTAGATAGTGGTATACTATATCGCTTTGGCAAGAGTTATTCTGATCCTCCTCAGGACCTGGAGTATTGTTGCGGCTATTGAAGCAAATATCTTCCTTTTTTATTTTTCCTCGCACTGGGGGGAGCCTAGCCATCCTTCTTTGGGTTCTCCCAGTGCCAGCGACATGACCTGCAATGAGCACATGGTAATAACATCTCAATTGTTTATTCTCCATTACCAGATTGCTTAGAAAGCAGAAAACATAATTCATATAGGGAAAAGCGGAATACTAATGACTGCGAGGCCCCATGGGGTCAATTTATAGGCAGCGTAAATTCTCAAATTTAATAAATGGAAAAACATGAAACAACCGGAGCAGTTCGAAACCAGAACAGAGCTATGAGGTGTGAAACGACCTGGATCTCGCTTTTAATTTCCAATGAGGTGTGAAGTGACTGCGAGGAAAAATACAATGACTGTGAAACGACCGGGATCCCGCTTTTCTTCAATACAAGGTTAAAATTGAGAGTACATTTCAATCGTTTTCAAATGTGAGTAAAGTATACCCACTTTGTCCCGTCACATCAATAATGCAATTGACTAGAGAGCGTTATTGCACCGTGGGTGCATTTTACAAGGGGAATGTGTGATTCTGTCCCTATGAAATCTTGAAGTGACTAGAAAGCGTTATTGCACCGTGCGTGCATTTTACAAGGGTAATGTGTGGTTATGTCCCTATTCAATCTTGAAGTTCATAAATGTTTTTTTAAAACAAAATTTAAATTACAGACTTAAAAATATATTAAACACAATATATATATATATATATATATATATATATATATATATATATATATATATAATTATTTTTTGTGTTTAATATATTTTTAATTATGTAATTTAAATTTTGTTTTAAAAAGATATATATATATATATATATATATATATATATATATATATATATATATAATTTTAATTTGATTGTTATGCAGGTATGATAAATTTTGTTGAGATAGATCTAGACTAGTCTAAGCTAGATAATAGATTAATTCTAATACTAAGAATACTTTTAAAAGCTAAAGATCACATTAAATAGTAAAGAATTATAAATTTAGAAACTTGATTCATACAATTTATTTCACTACTATCTATCTATCTATCTATCAAATTTCTAAAATATTGAAAACATATAATTAACATAAATGTTCAAAATCTATAATTAACATAGAAATCATCATTTTAAACAATAATAACAACCAATATTAAACAATTTACAATTAACATAGAGATAATCAGTACTCGAAATCAACATTAAACAACCCAACCAAGAACACCTAATCTGTTAAAAAGTTAGTAAGTTTTTTGGAAATTTAAAATATGCATGGAGTTAATTAGTTCAGAACTTAGTCTTATAATCCTTTAATCTTAATTTATTTTTAATTTATAAATTTAAAAGTTTATGTTATAAAAAGTTTAAAATACAAAATTACACATTTTAAAATAAAAATAATTTTAAAAGTGAATATATATCAGTTTAAAATTTTAATTAATTTTTTTTTTTAATTAATTTTTAATTAAATAAAAGAATTTTATATCTTCTTATTAATAGACATAGTATATAATGATGATGATAACTATGGTTAATGTCCACTGAGACCAATTTTTGGTCTATTAGACCTAAAGATATGAATTATTTAGTTTGATTTAATATTTTATTCCTATGCTCAAAAATATTGGAGAGAAGCCCCCCAAGCTCACTATAATTTTGACATCTTAAAAGGCTAGGAAGGTCAATATTGCAACAAAGATTATGGAATTGAGATCTAATATGGTTGTACGTGGGGCACTCTAAGAGGAGGTGATTTTCATCCTCAATGTTCATATTCTCACAAAGATGGTAGATCCTTTCCATCCATGGTGTTTTAAGAACTGTCCAATGACCTGTTTTACTATGGAGCTCATGAGAGTTCATTGTAACCTTGGCTATATTAATTTTCTTCTTTGAGCTAGTTAAAACATAGAGATACTTTTCATCTTCTAGGGTGGGGTTGATGACCTCCTTATAATATCTTAATTTTCTTTTAGCTGCTAGATATTTCTCACACCACATTTTTTGTTTGAACTTAGAAGTAACAATTTTTTAATTTTTTTTAATTTTTTGCAATGCAACATTCTCATCGATCGCCCAATGGTTTAACCAGGCCCTCGTGTCTTTATACCAACCTCGTTTCAGCCTTAGGTGGTTTTGGCTATAATTTAAAGCTAGCTTAGGAAGTCTATGGTCTCCTATGCTATTGATTATGTGCTTGTAGAACAGAAGCCTAGTCATAGCTAAGCTCTCATTAAGGGAAAGACCCACTTCTATAAGGAGAATAGGATAGGGTGTATTGTTTTTAATTTGAGGTTATACGTTATAAAACGCTTCTGGATTTGCTCAATATTTCTCCACGATTCTCTAGAGGTGCTGCAACCCCAAACCTCACATCCATATAAGATAACAAGTGACTAAATTTTCAAAGAGGAACTTCTTTCTATCCCACATTATGAGGTTTGCCGTTTTAAAATTATTCTCAAGACCAATATAAGCTTTCCACCCCCCATATATCATTTTCTCATTGCTATAATTCCATTTGAGCTTGTGATGAATATCAATTCCTAGGTACTTGTAAGAAGATACTTCCTCCAAGTTACTATTGTTATACATAAAATTAACTTAAGTGTCCTTCTTGGATGTGATAATCATAACTTTTTTCTGTGAGTGTTAACAGTCATACCCATGGTAGAGCAGAAATCCTTAAGAATTCTAAGTTTCTTATCATGATCAAAAGGGCACCTTGCGAGAAGAACAATATCGCCAACATAAAGAAGAAGGATGATGACTATCCCCACTAAGATCGTGCTAGCACAACCTACTTCTTCTAAACAACCTTATACCTTGTCGATGTAAATGCCAAATAGGGTAGGGGAGAGGGGGAAACCTTGTTTAACTCTGATATTACACTTAATATCTTTCGAACACCCCTCATTGCTCTTTAACTTGGCAATTACATTCTTGTATAACCTTATAGCAACCGCTCTTAGCTTGTAAGGAACATTTAGCTCTTTTAATCTATTCCATAGGTTGTTTCTAGACAATGATCCTAAGCATAACGAGGTAGTCCGTTGTTGAGTGCTTCCTTCTAAAACCCGTTTGGCCTTTAGCCCGCTTACCTTCACTTTCAAGCCATATGCTCAACTTCTTTTCCAAAATAATACCATATAACATGGCTAAGAGAGAGCTGATCATAATTGTGAGATAATTAGAGAGGTTATTTGTATCCCCACTTTTAAAAATAGGGATAATAAGGCTCTGAGTCCATGGTTTAGTAAACCCTTGCTTGACCGCTTGATTGAAAACATAATTTATTAATTTATTATAATTAGAAAAAATAAAATTTCTTGAATTTTATACTATACAACTAAAATATTATAATTAATTCTCATTTTCAAATATAATAATTTACTTTAATTTTACAAACAATAATTATCATTACTAATTATAATTAAAATATAATTTATTAATTAAATTTAAAAATGTATTTTTCTTTTTAAAGTTCAAATTTTAAAACATTTTAAAATTAAATTAACAAATTCTGTACAGATTTGTTCAAATAAATATTTATTAAATTTTATAGCAAATAATAATCACAATTTTTTGAATTCTATATACAATTTTTTTTAAATAATAATCATAATATTTTTTTACTATAAATGGTTACCCATCTTATTTAATTCTAGAGAAGAATTTTATGGTAAAAAATTGAGCAACATTAATAACATTAATAGTATACAAACACCCAAAGCGATTTTCCCAGAGCTAACTCATCAAATATTATGAGGACATTTGAATTAGAGTTTTACTTTTAAAAACTTGCCGCAAACTAACAACTAGTTAATCGTACTCATTGAATGCAAAGTTAACTAAAATCACGAAATTAACTCAATGCATTTTATAAGCTGAGTAGGATTTTGGTCGTAAAACCAATCCAACGAATTCAGTAACACCAAACTCATGCTAATTTCGGAGGAATATTGATACAAAAGAGTTCAATACTAAACGAATGTCATATCAGGAAGATGGTTATATATAAATATGTGGAATTAAATGGAAATACAAAAATATTAATATGTCACAGTAAAATCAATGACAACGGTATAAAAGAAGGTAAGCTGTATATAGGTTTCAATTTATAAAATATTTATTAATTTATTATCAGGTATATTTTGATTGTCATAGTTAAAAGTATGATAGAGATTTTTCTTTTAATTTTATAAAGGGTTTAGAAATGTTTATATTTTAAAAAAAATATGATAAAAAATTAATTTATAATCATTAATCACAAAATATTTGAATAATTGGTTGAAAGTGTTAATCAAATATAAATTATCATTAAATTATTTGAAGATAATTGTGAAATATGTAATTACAAACACTATTTATATATAAATGAAGAAAAATGTATTTCTGATTAAAGGTTTGTAATATTTTTTTAAATATTATATATAATTAATTGATAAAAAAAATATTTTGTATTTATGAAGGAAGTTTAAAGTTCCAATCTCTATCCACCAAAGTTAAAGTGAGTAATTGTACATCATATCGTAATTTATACATTTCGCTGAGTCAATTGAAAGCACGCACTCACACTAAAAATTGTCTTAAAAGTTTAGACATAGAGAAATCAAACCTTTTAACCGAAGTAATACCAATATTTTATACAATGTTGAATAAAATAAAAAACCCTTAAGTGTGTTCTTTTTTAAATTATATAATGCATTTTTTTCTTTCCTCAAATATGACGTAATGCTAATTTTGATCATCTACTGTAGAATTATAAACTATTTATTGAGTTTCTCTTATTATCCATTATAGTTTTTAATCTTAAAAAATTTAAGTAAAATACATACATGTGAAGTACACATTTTTCACTTTACACCCACAACAAAAAAATTAAGTAAAATACATACATGAGAAGTACACATTTTTTACTTTACACCCACAACCTCATGAGAGTGAGAAAGGCATATAAATGAATAACACCTACAATATAGGCAAGGATATTTTCTTGCATCCTTCACCCTTTTTTTTTCATTATCTTTAAGATATCAAATATCACATTATAAGGGTTATGTTTTTTATATTTCATTCATATCCTTTTCCAACTATGCTTTACTTTAAGTAAAATTTGTATAGATTTTTGTTTAATGTCAAACAAATTATATCAATTATAATGATGCAAGAATAATGCACATTGGGTAATGTGATTTATTATATCATGGATAATGAACACAACCATTTTATATAGCATTTTCTATAATGGAGATAAGTACATAAATTTAAGAGAGTGTCAAAATCTCTAAATGCATAATTTTATTTATAGGTAATTTAGATGTAGGTTATTTTTATTTTTATTATTAACATTGGGTAATATGATTTATTATATAATGGATAATGAACACAACCATTTTATATATCATTTTCTTTAATGGAAATAAGTACACAGAGGTGGGAGAGTGTCCAGCTCTTTAAATACATAATTTTATTTCTAAGTGGCTTACATGTAAGTTATTTTTATTTTTATTATTAATATAAACTTACATTATAACATAAATTTATTTTATTTATTAATCTATTTTAACAAATTTGTTATACTAAAATTATTTATATAATATTTTATATTATACAGATTAACATTAAGAAATATATTACATAAAATCTCTCTCTTTTGAATCTACTTTTGCTTCAACAAACTAGATCTTTGACAACCTCTAAAATACTTAATTATCTTCAACTATCTCCATTTATATAGTGTTACCTGCCATGCTATTAGTGGCCCTCCATTTTTTTCCCAAACACTTTACCTTAACCTCCTTGTTTCCTTGTAACATGTGTCCTTTCTCATATCTATTCTCTAATGTCATTTGTTTCACTTAGTTTAATACTCATTGTTTCTATTCAACCATCCATTTTCTATTCTTTCCATGTTTAATGCTCAATTATTTTCCAAATGGATGTGAGATTGATGAGGATGAAATCCCATTGCAGTTCCTTCTCATTCCAACAACATAGAACCATAATGGTGTCCAGAGAGAAGTGATGAATTTATACCTTTATTACCAGCCTAGATCCATCTTAACTCTGGATCTATCAAGTGCCGAGAGGGATCAAATCTCTCGAGGTGAAAACCTCTTTTTTGAGTGCAAAACTTGAGGAAAGGTTTGCACCTTAAAAGATTTGATCCCTCTCGGTGCTTGATAGATTTGGAGTTAAGATGGATCTAGGCTTCGTGTGCTGCCAAAGAAAATCTATCAAAGGTATGATTAATTTTGTCAATAATATGTAAATATATCAACTATTAATATGATAATTTTAAATATGCTAAATATTTTTGAGATTAACTTGGTCATTTTAATTTTAAATTTTATTAGTTACCTCAGTTCGTTGAGATGATAAATATTGTTAATAACTATAATGATGAAAAATGATGAAATATTTTTTTTGAATGCAAAGTGACAATAATAGTGTTGAAAGATAGAAAATGTGAATAATAAGAATGTACTCATGTTACAAATATTCTTCATTGTCATCAATCTCAAACTATTTTCTTCTACTATTCTTATTGTCACCCTTGTTAGTTTTGTTATCTTTTCATATCGATTATATGAAAAAGAAAATTTAAATCGTAAACCATTTAAATATTTAGCTTGATATGTTGTAGTAAACATGATACCTTGTCTCGCTTGCTCTCCAATATTAATAGGTTAAATTACTATAACACAAAAATCAATGTACATTGTCAATAAATTTTTAATCCAATCACAGTAAATTAATGTACCGTCATATATCAAATTACATCAAATCATAAATCAACATATACATTGAAATCAATGCTTTTAATGCAAGAAATCAAATAAGATTAGAAAATAACTTCTACATTGAAATCAATGCACCTAATGCAAGCAATCAAATAAGATTAGAAACCAACACCTACACTGAAATCAATTCATTTACTCAAAGCAATCAAATAGGATTAGAAATCGCCATCTACACTGAAATCAATGCATTTAGTGCAAACAGTAAAATAGGATTAGAAATAATCTACATTGAAATCAATGCATCTAGTGCAAGCAATCAAATATAATCATAAATCGATGTCTAAATTGAAATCAACACATCCAGTGCAAGCAATCAAATAGTATTAGAAATCACCACCTACACTGAAATCAATGCATATAGTGGAAGTAATAAAATATCATTAAAAATAAATATCTACACTAAAATCGATGCATCTAGTGCAAATCATCAAATAGGATTATAAATCACCATCTCCACTTAAATATTATTCCCTCTCTCGACCATCCATCCATATCTATATCCCCCTCCATCTCTTGTTGTTTGTCTCTCTATCTCACCCCCCTAAGCACACACGCTCTCGCACTCCATATATATCATTCTCTTTGTCAATCACCCCCTCTCCCATCTCTCTCTTTTTCCCTCTCTTCACCTTCCATCTATATCTCTATCTTTCCCTTCTCTCCCTCTCCCCCGCTAATATCTATCTTTCCTCCTTTTGTCCTCTCTCCCTCTCTCTCCATCTTCCTTATCACTCCCTCTCTCTTTCTGTAGAAACCAACATCTACACTTAAACCAATACATTTACTCAATGAAATCAAATAGGATTAGAAATTTCCATCTACACTGAAATTAATGCATTTAGTCCAAATAGTCAAATAGGATTAGAAATCATCTACATTGAAATAAATTCATCTAGTGCTAGTGGTCAAATATAATTATAAATCGACATATAAATTGAAATCAACACATTAAGTGCAAGAAATCAAATTGTATTAGAAATCACCATCTACATTGAAATCATGCATCTAGTGCAAGTAATCAAATATCATTAGAAATAAATATCTAGACTAAAATCAATGCATCTAGTGGAAATAATCAAATAGGATTAGGAATCACCATCTCCACTTATATCAATCCATATAGTGTGAGAAATATTCCTCCCTCTCTCCACCCTCCATCCATATCTATATCCCCCTCCATCTATTCTTTTTTGTCTCACTATCTCACCCCCCTAAACACAATATTAATAGGTTAAATTACTATAACACAAAAATCAATGTACATTGTCAATAACTTTTTGTGGTGACACTAAAATCAATGCATATTTTTAATCCAATCACTTTAAAATTAATGTATTGTCATATATCCAATTATATCAAATCATAAATCAACATATACATTGAAATCAATGCATTTAATGCAAGCAATCAAATAAGATTAGAAAATAACTTCTACATTGAAATAAATGCACCTAATGAAAGCAATAAAATAAGATTAGAAACCAACATCTACACTGAAATCAATGCATTTACTCAAAGCAATCAAATAGGATTAGAAATCACCATCTACAGTGAAATCAATGCATTTAGTGCAAAAAATCAAATAGGATTAGAAATAATCTACATTGAAATCAATGCATCTAGTGAAAGCAATCAAATATAGTTATAAATCGACGTCTAAATTGAAATGAACACACACAGTGCAAGAAATCAAATAGTATTATAAATCTCCACCTACACTAAACCAATGCATCTAGTGCAAGTAATCAAATATCATTAAAAATAAATATGTACACTAAAATCTATGCATCTATTGCAAATAATCAAATAGGATTATAAATCACCATCTCCACTTAAATATTCTTCGCTCTCTCCACCCTCCATCCATATCTATATCCCCCTCCATCTCTTTCTTTTTGTCTCTCTATCTCACCCCCTAAAACACACACGCTCTCGCACTCCATATATATCATTCTATTTTTCAATCACCCCCTCTCCCAATCTCTCTCTTCTTTCCTCTTTTCACCTTCCATATATATCTCTATCTTCCCCTTCTCTCCCTCTCCCTCGCTAATATCTCTTTTTCCTCCTTTTTTCCTCTCTCCCTCTCTCTCAATCTTCCTTATCACTCACTCTCTCTCTCTAGAAACCAAAATCTACACTGACATCAATTAATTTACTCAATGAAATAAAATAGGATTAGAAATTTCCATCTACACTGAAATCAATGCATTTAGTGCAAACAATCAAATAGGATTAGAAATCATCTACATTCAAATAAATTCATCTAGTGCAAGTAATCAAATATAATTATCAATAAACATCTAAATTGAAATCAACGCATTAAGTGCAAGAAATCAAATTGTATTAGAAATCACCACCTACATTTAAATCAATGCATCTAGTGCAAGTAATCAAATATCATTAGAAATAAATATCTACACTAAAATCGATGCATATAGTGCAAATAATCAAATAGGATTAGAAATCACCATCTCCACTTATAGCAATCCATCTAGTGTGAGAAATATTCCTCTCTCTCTCCACCCTCCATCCATATCTATATCCCCCTCCATCTATTTTTTTTTGTCTCACTATCTCACCCCCCTAAACACACACAGTCTCTCACTCCATATATATCAATCTCTTTTTCAATCACCCCCTCTCCCCATCTCTCTCGTCTTCCCTCTCTTCACCTTCCATCTATATCTCTATCTTCCCCTTCTCTCCCTCTCCCCCACTAATATCTCTCTTTCCTCATTTTGTCCTCTCTCCCTCTCTCTCCATCTTCCTTATCACTCACTCTCTCTCTCTCTCTAGGAACCAACATTTAAACTGAAATCAATGAATTTACTCAAAGAAATCAAATAGGATTAGAAATCACCATCTACACTGAAATCAATGCATTTAGTGCAAACAATCAAATAAGATTAGAAAATAACTTCTACATTGAAATCAATGCACCTAATGAAAGCAATAAAATAAGATTAGAAACCAACATCTACAATGAAATCAATGCATTTACTCAGAGCAATCAAATAGGATTAGAAATCACCATCTACAGTGAAATCAATGCATTTAGTGCAAACAATCAAATAGGATTAGAAATAATCTACATTGAAATCAATGCATCTAGTGAAAGCAATCAAATATAATTATAAATCGACGTTTAAATTGAAATGAACACACACAGTGCAAGAAATCAAATAGTATTAGAAATCTCCACCTACACTAAACCAATGCATCTAGTGCAAGTAATCAAATATCATTAAAAATAAATATGTACACTAAAATCTATGCATCTATTGCAAATAATCAAATAGGATTATAAATCACCCTCTCCACTTAAATATTCTTAAGCTCTCTCCACCCTCCATCCATATCTATATCCCCCTCCATCTATTCTTTTTTGTCTTTCTATCTCACCCCCCTAAAGACACATGCTCTCGTACTCCATATATATCAATCTATTTTTCAATCACCCCCTCTCCCCATCTCTCTCTTCTTCCCTCTCTTCACCTTCCATCTATATCTCTATCTTCCCCTTCTCTCCCTCTCCCCCATTATTATCTCTCTATCCTCCTTTTTCCTCTCTCCCTCTCTCTCCATCTTCCTTATCACTCTCTCTCTCTCTAGAAACCAAAATCTACACTGACATCAATGCATTTACTCAATGAAATAAAATAGGATTAGAAATTTCCATCTACACTGAAATCAATGCATTTAGTGCAAACAATCAAATAGGATTAGAAATCATCTAAATTCAAATAAATTCATCTAGTGCAAGTAATCAAATATAATTATAAATAAACATCTAAATTGAAATCAACACATTAAGTGCAAGAAATCAAATTGTATTAGAAATCACCACATACATTTAAATCAATGCATCTAGTGCAAGTAATCAAATATCATTAGAAATAAATATCTACACTAAAATCGATGCATATAGTGCAAATAATCAAATAGGATAAGAAATCACCATCTCCACTTATAGCGATCCATCTAGTGTGAGAAATATTCCTCTCTCTCTCCACCGTCCATCCATATCTATATCCCCCTCCATCTATTTTTTTTTGTCTCACTATCTCACCCCCCTAAACACACACAGTCTCTCACTCCATATATATCAATCTCTTTTTCAATCACCCCCTCTCCCCAACTCTCTCGTCTTCCCTCTCTTCACCTTCCATCTATATCTCTATCTTCCCCTTCTCTCCCTCTCCCCCACTAATATCTCTCTTTCCTCATTTTTTCCTCTCTCCCTCTCTCTCCATCTTCCTTATCACTCACTCTCTCTCTCTCTCTAGGAACCAACATTTAAACTGAAATCAATGAATTTACTCAAAGAAATAAAATAGGATTAGAAATCACCATCTACACTGAAATCAATGCATTTAGTGCAAACAATCAAATAAGATTAGAAAATAACTTCTACATTGAAATCAATGCACCTAATGAAAGCAATAAAATAAGATTAGAAACCAACATCTACACTGAAATCAATGCATTTACTCAAAGCAATCAAATAGGATTAGAAATCACCATCTACAGTGAAATCAATGCATTTAGTGCAAACAATCAAATAGGATTAGAAATAATCTACATTGAAATCAATGCATCTAGTGAAAGCAATCAAATATAATTATAAATCGACGTCTAAATTGAAATGAACACACACAGTGCAAGAAATCAAATAGTATTAGAAATCTCCACCTACACTAAACCAATGCATCTAGTGCAAGTAATCAAATATCATTAAAAATAAATATGTACACTAAAATCTATGCATCTATTGCAAATAATCAAATAGGATTATAAATCACCATCTCCACTTAAATATTCTTCGCTCTCTCCACCCTCCATCCATATCTATATCCCCCTCCATCTCTTTCTTTTTGTCTCTCTATCTCACCCCCTAAAACACACACGCTCTCGCACTCCATATATATCATTCTATTTTTCAATCACCCCCTCTCCCAATCTCTCTCTTCTTTCCTCTTTTCACCTTCCATATATATCTCTATCTTCCACTTCTCTCCCTCTCCCTCGCTAATATCTCTTTTTCCTCCTTTTTTCCTCTCTCCCTCTCTCTCAATCTTCCTTATCACTCACTCTCTCTCTCTAGAAACCAAAATCTACACTGACATCAATTAATTTACTCAATGAAATAAAATAGGATTAGAAATTTCCATCTACACTGAAATCAATGCATTTAGTGCAAACAATCAAATAGGATTAGAAATCATCTACATTCAAATAAATTCATCTAGTGCAAGTAATCAAATATAATTATCAATAAACATCTAAATTGAAATCAACGCATTAAGTGCAAGAAATCAAATTGTATTAGAAATCACCACCTACATTTAAATCAATGCATCTAGTGCAAGTAATCAAATATCATTAGAAATAAATATCTACACTAAAATCGATGCATATAGTGCAAATAATCAAATAGGATTAGAAATCACCATCTCCACTTATAGCGATCCATCTTAGTGTAGAAATATTCCTCTCTCTCTCCACTATCCATCCATATCTATATCCCCCTCCATCTATTTTTTGTCTCCCACTCTCTCACCCCCCTAAACACACACGATCTCTCACTCCATATATATCAATCTCTTTTTCAATCACCCCTCTCCCCATCTCTCTCGTCTTCCCTCTCTTACCTTCCATCTATATCTCTATCTTCCCCCTTCTCTCCCTCTCCCCCACTAATATCTCTCATATATTTTGTCCTCTCTCCCTCTCTCTCCATCTTCATACTCCTCACTCTCTCTCTCTCTAGGAACCAACATTTAAACTGAAATCAATGAATTTACTCAAAGAAATCAAATAGGATTAGAAATCACCATCTACACTGAAATCAATGCATTTAGTGCAAACAATAAAATAGGATTAGAAATCATCTACATTGAAATCAATGCACCTAATGAAAGCAATAAAATAAGATTAGAAACCAACATCTACACTGAAATGAATGCATTTACTCAGAGCAATCAAATAGGATTAGAAATCACCATCTACAGTGAAATCAATGCATTTAGTGAAAACAATCAAATAGGATTAGAAATAATCTACATTGAAATCAATGCATCTAGTGAAAGCAATCAAATATAATTATAAATCGACGTCTAAATTGAAATGAACACACACAGTGCAAGAAATCAAATAGTATTAGAAATCTCCACCTACACTAAACCAATGCATCTAGTGCAAGTAATCAAATATCATTAAAAATAAATATGTACACTAAAATCTATGCATCTATTGCAAATAATCAAATAGGATTATAAATCACCATCTCCACTTAAATATTCTTCGCTCTCTCCACCCTCCATCCATATCTATATCCCCCTCCATCTCTTTCTTTTTGTCTCTCTATCTCACCCCCTAAAACACACACGCTCTCGCACTCCATATATATCATTCTATTTTTCAATCACCCCCTCTCCCAATCTCTCTCTTCTTTCCTCTTTTCACCTTCCATCTATATCTCTATCTTCCCCTTCTCTCCCTCTCCCTCACTAATATCTCTTTTTCCTCCTTTTTTCCTCTCTCCCTCTCTCTCAATCTTCCTTATCACTCACTCTCTCTCTATAGAAACCAAAATCTACACTGACATCAATTAATTTACTCAATGAAATAAAATAGGATTAGAAATTTCCATCTACACTGAAATCAATGCATTTAGTGCAAACAATCAAATAGGATTAGAAATCATCTACATTCAAATAAATTCATCTAGTGCAAGTAATCAAATATAATTATAAATAAACATCTAAATTGAAATCAACACATTAAGTGCAAGAAATCAAATTGTATTAGAAATCACCACCTACATTTAAATCAATGCATCTAGTGCAAGTAATCAAATATCATTAGAAATAAATATCTACACTAAAATCGATGCATATAGTGCAAATAATCAAATAGGATTAGAAATCACCATCTCCACTTATAGCAATCCATCTAGTGTGAGAAATATTCCTCTCTCTCTCCACCCTCCATCCATATCTATATCCCCCTCCATCTATTTTTTTTTGTCTCACTATCTCACCCCCCTAAACACACACAGTCTCTCACTCCATATATATCAATCTCTTTTTCAATCACCCCCTCTCCCCATCTCTCTCGTCTTCCCTCTCTTCACCTTCCATCTATATCTCTATCTTCCCCTTCTCTCCCTCTCCCTCCCCACTAATATTCTTCTCCATTTTCCTTTGTTCCCTTCTCCTCTCTCTCCATCTTCCCTTATCACCACTCTCTTCTAGGAACCAAAATTTAAACCTAAATCAATGAATTTACTCAAAGAAATCAACAGATTAGAAATCACCATCTACACTGAAAATCAACGTACTTAGTGCAAACAATCAAAACAAGATTAGAAATAACTTCTACATTGAAATCAATGCACCTAATGCAAGTAATCAAATAAGATTAGAAATAAACATCTAATCTAAAATCAATGTATTTACTCAAAGCAATCAAATAGGATTATAAATCGCCATCTACACTGAAATCAATGCATTTAGTGCAAACAATCAAATAGGATTAGAAATAATCTACATTTAAATCAATGCATCTAGTGCAAGCAATCAAACATAATTATAAATTGACGTCTAAATTGAGATCAACACATCCAGTTCAAGAAATCAAATAGTATTAGAAATCACCATCTACACTGAGATCAATGCATCTAGTGCAAGTAATCAAATATCATTAGAAATAAATATCTACACTAAAATCGATGCATCTAGTGCAAATAATCAAATAGGATTATGAATAACCATCTCCACTTAAATAAATCCATCTAGTGCAAGAAATATTTTTCCCTCTCTCCACCCTCCATCCATATCTATATCCCCCCTCTTAGTCTCTTTCCCTTGCTTCTTATCTCACCCCTAAAAACACACACGCCTTTGTGACTCATATCAATCTCTTTTTCAATCACCCCCTCTCCCCATCTCTCTCTTCTTCCCTCTCTTCACCTTCCATCTATATCTCTATATTCCCTTTCTCTCCCTCTCCCCCATTAATATCTCTCTTTCCTCCTTTTTTCCTCTCTCCCTCTCTCTCCATCTTCCTTATCACTCTCTCTCTCTCTCTCTCTAGAAACCAACATCTACACTGAAATCAATGCATTTACTCAAATAAATCAAATAGGATTAGAAATCGCCATCTACACCGAAATCAATGCATTTAGTGCAAACAATCAAATAGGATTAGAAATCATCTACATTGAAACCAATTCATCTAGTGCAAGTAATCAAATATAATTATAAATCGACATCTAAATTGAAATCAACAAATTCAATGCAAGAAATCAAATTGTATTAGAAATCACCACCTACATTGAAATCAATGCATCTAGTGCAAGTAATCAAATATCATTAGAAATAAATATCTACACTAAAATCGATGCATATAGTGCAAATAATCAAATAGGATTATAAATCACCATCTCCACTTATATCAATCCATCTAGTCTGAGAAATATTCTTCCCTCTCTCCACCCTCCACCCATATCTATATCCCCCTCCATCTATTTTTTTTTGTCTCACTATCTCACCCCCCTAAACACACACAGTCTCTCACTCCATATATATCAATCTCTTTTTCAATCACCCCCTCTCCCCATCTCTCTCGTCTTCCCTCTCTTCACCTTCCATCTATATCTCTATCTTCCCCTTCTCTCCCTCTCCCCCACTAATGTCTCTCTTTCCTCATTTGTCCCTCTCTCCCCTCTCTCTCCATCTTCCTTATCCTCCCACTCTCTCTCTCTCTAGGAACCAAAATTTATTTGAAATCAATGAATTTGCTCAAAGAAATCAAATAGGATTAGAAATCACCATCTGCCCAGAAATCAATGCATTTGATGCAAACAATCAAATAAGATTAGAAAATAACTTCTACATTGAAATCAATGCACTTAATGCAATCAATCAAATAAGATTAGAAACCAACATCTACACTGAAATCAATGCATTTACTCAAAGCAATCAAATAGGATTAGAAATCGCCATCTACACTGAAATCAATGCATTTAGCGCAAACAATCAAATAGTATTAGGAATAATCTACATTGAAATCAATGCATCTAGTGTAAGCAATCAAATATAATTATAAATCGACGTCTAAATTGAAATCAACACATCCAGTGCAAGCAATCAAATAGTATTAGAAATCATCACCTACACTGAAATCAATGCATCTAGTGCAAGTAATCAAATATCATTAAAAATAAATATCTACACTAAAATCGATGCATTTAGTGCAAATAATCAAATAGGATTATAAATCACCATCTCCACTTAAATATTCTTCCCTCTCTCCACCCTCCATCCATATCTATATCCCCCTCCATCTCTTGTTTTTTATCTTTGTATCTCAGCCCCCTAAACACACACGCTCTCGCACTCCATATATATAATTCTCTTTGTCAATCACCCCCTCTCCCCATCTCTCTCTTCTTCCCTCTCTTCACCTTCCATCTATACCTCTATCTTCCCCTTCTCTCACTCTCCCCCGCTAATATCTCTCTTTCCTCCTTTTGTCCTCACTCCCTCTCTCTCCATCTTCATTATCACTCACTCTCTCTCTCTCTCTAGAAACCAACATCTACACTGAAATCAATGCATTTACTCAAATAAATCAAATAGGATTAGAAATTTCCATCTACACTGAAATCAATGCATTTAGTGCAAACAATCAAATAGGATTAGAAATCATCTACATTGAAATAAATTCATCTAGTGTAAGTAATCAAATATAATTATAAATAAACATCTAGAGTGAAATCAACAAATTAAGGTACAAGAAATCAAATTGTATTAGAAATCACCACCTACATTTAAATCAATGCATCTAGTACAGAAAGTAATCCAAATATCATTAGAAATAAATAACACACGCACTCTCGTGCATATAGTGCAAATAATCAAATAAGTTAAAAATCCATCTCTCCACTTATAGCAATCCATCTAGTGTGAAAATATTCTCTCTCTCTCCACCCTCCATCCATATCTATATCCCCCTCCATCTGCTTTTTTTGTCTCACTATCTCACCCCTAAACACACAGTCTCACTCATATATATCAATCTCTTTTTCAATCACCCCCTCTCCCCATCTCTCTCGTCTTCCCTCTCTTCACCTTCCATCTATATCTCTATCTTCCCCTTCTCTCCCTCTCCCCCACTAATATCTCTCTTTCCTCATTTTGTCCTCTCACCCTCTCTCTCCATCTTCCTTATCACTCACTCTCTCTCTCTCTCTAGGAACCAACATTTAAACTGAAATCAATGAATTTACTCAAAGAAATCAAATAGGATTAGAAATCACCATCTACACTGAAATCAATGAATTTAGTGCAAACAATAAAATAGGATTAGAAATCATCTACATTGAAATCAATTCATCTAGAGCAAATAATCAAATATAATTATAAATTGACATCTAAATTGAAATAAGCAAATTTAGTGCAAGCAATCAAATTATATTAGAAATCACCACCTACACTGAAATCAATTCATCTAGTGCAAGTAATTAAATATCATTAGAAATAAATATCTACAATAAAATTGATGCATATAGTGAAAATACTTAAATAGGGTTATAAATCACCATCTCCACTTATATCAATCCATCTAGTTTGAAAAATATTCTTCCCTCTCTCCACCCTCCATCCATATCTATATCCCCCTCCATCTCTTCTTTTATGTCTCTCTATCTCATCCCCCAAAACACACAGGTTCTCGCACTCCATATATGTCAATCTCGTTGTCAATCCCCTCCTCTCTCCATCTATGTATTCTTCCCTCCCTTCACCTTCCATCTATATCTCCATCTTCCCCTTCTCTCCCTCTCCCCCGCTAATATCTCTCTTTCCTCCTTTTGTCCTCTCTCCCTCTCTCTCCATCTTTCTTATCACTCTCTCTCTCTCTCTCTCTCTCTCCACATTTCTCTTACTATGTCTTTCTTCTTACCTCCCTCTTCCTCCCCCTCCAAGTCCATCTCTCTTTCCCTCCCTCTCTCCACTCTCTCACATCCTCTCTCTTCCTTCCTCTCTTTCCCTTTCTCTCCCATCTCTCTCTCCCTCTCTCTCTCTCTTCACCCACCAAATATGTGACTATATTGCTCCCTCTCTCCTTATATCTCCTTCTACCCCCCTACATCCATCTCTCCTTATTTTTATCTTTATCTCAGCCCCAAACATATACGCTCTCTCTTTGTCTCTCCGTTGTCACTCCTTCTCCCTCTCCACTTCTCACACTCTATATTTCTTATTTCCTACATCTCCCCCCCTCCAACTCCATCTCTCTATCGATCCCTCTCTCCTCCTCTCTCTCAAGTCCTCTCTCTCCTAACTCCCTCTCTCTTCCTTGATCTCTCTCTCTCTCTCTCTCTCTCTCTCAGTCTCTCTCTCTCTCTGAACTCCCTCTCCCTTCCTTGATCTCCCTCTCTCTCTCTCTCTCTTCCCTCCAATACTCTCTCTTCAACATCACTCTCCTCTCTCTCATCCTTCCTCTCTCTCCCCTTCTCTCCTACCTCCCTATCTTTTTTCCCTCCAATCCTCTCTCTTCCCCCATCTCTCTCCCTTTCTCTCCTACCTCCCTATCTTTTTTCCCTCCAATCCTCTCTCTTCCCCCATCTCTCTCTCTTTCTCTCTCTCCCTCTCTCTCTCTCTCTCTAATCCTCTCTCTTCCCCCATCGCCCTTTATTTCTCTCTCTCTTTATGTCCCTCTCTCTCTCTCCAACTACATTACTATATCCCTCCCTCTCTCATTTTCTCTTCTTCTCTCCCCCCTTCTTTCCATACATCTTACTTTGTCTCTTTATCTAACCCCTAAACATACACACACTCTCTTCATTTCTCCCTTATCACTCTCTCTCTCTCTCTCCACTTCTGTTTCTCTCTCTCTATTTCTTCTTAGTTATGTAAACTAATGAACAAAAATATTCCTAAATATGAAACAGATTATGGAGTAAATATGAAAAGAGCTTTATTTATATTTTTATTTATTTACCATACTTCTTTTATTTACTATGGTATTTGGCCCATGGGCTTGTTATATAATTAGTTTTTTATTTATAATCCTATTTGATATATTGTTATTTATTTACATTACCTCTTTATACCTCTTTTATATTTATTTATTTACCATACTTATTTTATAAATATGGTATTTGGCCCATGGTATCAATATTAATTTGGCCCATGGTATTCGTCCCATAGGCTTCATCTAAATAAAAACCTCTTTTTAATGTTTTTTAAATATAAAAAGGTTTATGGAGTAAATATAAAAAGTATTTTTATTTATTTACCATACATCTAGTTTAAATATATTTTTATTTATTTACCATAGCTCTGGAGTAAGTATAAAAATAGGTTTTATGTTTTTACCATATCTCGTGTTTATTTATATTTTTATTTATTTAAATTTTAAAATATTGCAACTTTGATGGAGAAATATTTATGTCTTTAAAGATGTTTAAAATTTTACTTAATTAGGAAATTCAGTGTGGTAAATTTTTTTGTTAAAGGTAAATTTATGATCCATTCAAATTCATGTATATAATTTACTATCCATTCGAATTATATAAATAATACATAGTGGTATTTTAATAGTTAATATCAGCCCATTAATAACTTAAAAAATTTATATATAATCTAAATATTCAAGTTATATAAAATTCAAGATTAAGCCGACATTAGAAAAAGTAAAATTTATGACATAACCAACATCAAAGTCATACTAAACTGTAGATTGCGCCTCTAGACACAATAACCATTACTAATCAATATGTATCTCCATCTATCTTGCACATAGTATCATTACATCAAATTCCCATCATTCCTATTCTTTCCGCGAAGGAAATTACGTCAATAATAACCATCGAGACATTTTTTTTATTTGAATAGACACTGCCCCTTGCCATTAGTGGCCACTGTAAATTATTTTTAATTTATGGGTTGCAACACTACCAGCCATTCTTCTCCGGGTTCTACCAGTGACAGCGACAGGACCTGCGATGAGCACATAGTAATAACCTCCCAATTTTTTATTCTCCATACCCAGATGGCTTGGAAAGCAGAAAGCATAATTAATATAGGGAAAAGCGTAATACTAATGACTGCGAGCCGCCATGGGGTCAATTTATAGGCAGCGTAAATTCTCAAATTGAATAAACGGAAAAACATGAAACAACTCCAGTAGTTCGCAACCAGACGAGAGCTATGAGGTGTGAAACGACCGCGACCTCCTTTTTTATTTTCAACGAGGTGTGAATGGATCAGGAGCTCTCTTTTCTTCAATACAATGTTTTTTTTATTTTCGACGAGGTGTGAATGCATCAGGAGCTCGTTTTTCTTCAATACAATGTTAAAATTGAGAGTACCTTTCGATCGTTTTCGAATTTGTGAAGTCTACCCAGTTTTCCCTGTCACATGAATAATGCAACGGACTAGAAGGCATTATAGCACCGTGGGTGCATTTTACAAGGGTAATGTGTGATTATGGCCCTATTCAATCTTGAAGTGCACAATTGTTTTTATCAAAACAAAAACAATAATTTAAACTACAGAAAATTATATTAAAAATAAAAAATTGAATTAGATTATATATTTAAAAACATATAAATTAAAAAAATTAATATGCATTTGAAAATATTTTTGATTTATTCAAGAGGTTTGGGATATAGGTGATTGTGTGTTTTATGTGATCATGTGTTATGTTAAGGCACTCCTTATGTGGAGTCACCAATTCAATTTCTCATGAGGTTATATTGGACATAATGAAGATGTAGATTCTTATTGGACATAATGAAGATATAGATTCTTATTGACCCATGGATCTAAGCTGGTCTAAACTGAATAGTGGATTAATTTGTTGGAAAAGCAAAGGATATAAACACATAATAACACAATTATTTCACACACGAAACACACGAGCTGCGGCTCTCTATTAATCAACGAACTTCAATCTCAATCAATGAATACAATGAACCTGGTGAAGGGTATTTATCCTAACTTTACATGCACAAAATTACATAAGTTGACTTGACCATCACTCACTTAACTCACTCTCTAACTCACTTACCAAATTCATCTATCACTCAACTCAAATTACTCAATTCTTATTGAATTGATTGTATAACTCTGCATGCAGGAGTTAATTAAATATTTTAACACTCCCCCTTAATTACGATCACTAAACTAAAAAATAACTCATGACAGCTCAAACATGCCTACTGGTCTATGTCTCAGCTAGGCTTACAACACCCAAGTTTCTTTTGTGAAACTCAAACACATCTATTTCTAATGGCTTTGTAAATATATCAGTCAATTGATCACTAGATTTACAAGGCTTTAAGCGGACTTCTCCATTTCTCACAAGTTCTCTAATAAAGTGATATCTAGCATCAATATGTTTTCTCTTTTGATGAAACACACTATTCTTGGATAGTGCAATCATTGAAGTGTTGTCACAGTATATCGTTGTTGATCCTTGTTGTTTCTGCTTGAGTCCATCCAAGAATCTTCTTAACCATATTGCTTGACATGCTGTTGAAGTTGCGGCTACATATTCTACTTCTACTGATGAGAGTGTGATAGTGTTGGGAAAAATACTGAGAGGGGGGGTGAATCAGTATTTAGATCTGACAGAAAATTTTTGCATTCAATTTTTTACTTAGATTATTGCTTCATTCATTCATCATAAGGTTAGTAAGAAGTAAGCATATAGAATAAACCATCACACATAAGTAACACATATGAACACCAGTATTTAAGGTGGAAACCCAATTTGGGAGAAAACCACCGCTGCTTTCGTTTCTGTCTTCAATGTTTATTATAAAGAAAACTTCTTCCAATTTTGTGCTGGCGCAGACTTATACCAGCACGCAGGCATCCACCTACAGAAAGCTACAACCTTCTCTCGTTCTCCAGTCACTACTGGAAGGGAGCTCCAACCCCCTGATCTTGACACCAGCTTGTACAGGCAGAAAGCTTCCACTTTCATGCAGAAGACTTCACCCCTCAGATCCACCAAATTTCTTCAATTTCTTCATCCGACTAACGTCAGGTCTGTATTATTTCTTTGCAGCTCTTCCTAGGCATTCATCATTTCTAAATCTAGAAACCTTGATCCTTCGTCAACTTCATAGGTGCATCATTGATTTAGCCTTTTCAGAAAACAGAGTTCAGTCACGCAGATATCTCTAAAACAGATTTATTCATTAACAACCCCTCTGCACGAACACATCGTACTATCATCCTCTTCTCCTTATATAGTTTTCGCCTTTATCAATACCATGAGTCAAAACCACTCGACCGCTAATGGTATTCCTTTGTCAGTGGCTCTTTAATTTCTTTTTTTTTAAATTTATTTATCAATTTAAAGAAATTGACAAATAAATATATTTACAACTTTTGAATTCCCAAATTATTTTCCGAACTTTTATCCCACTACTGAACTTTACGATTGAGGTTACAACCCTTCGCACTTATACACATTTAATCGCGGGAATTCAAATTATTTATGTGCGCCATGCCTTATAACTAAAGTTTAACCCTTTGGACTTTATATAAATATCCAATGCTTTCAAACAATTAACCTTATGATGAACCTTTGACCCCGGGCCCACATATATAGTCAATATCCAATCCAATACGTGCACCGTACCTTAAGTAAACTTCACGCAAGTCTAGCGTCTGATCGCCGTTAGATAGCAAGCCTCCAGATCGACAACATATATGCATATCGCTCGACCTCCGATGTCAAACGTTAATGTGCGATGGTGCGTAGTGGAGGTGGTTTTCCGTGGCTCCACCTCACTCCCCAACCAGGAAATATCGATTATCCCGCAAAAGCGGTGCGATATGGGCAATCTGCTTCTACAAATCCACTCACAGTTTTTAAACAGTGATCAATCGTCCAATCAAATTCCCGCTTCGTTCTCTAGGTTCCGTCTGCGTATATATATGAACTTTGCCCTTCATGTGTAATAAATTAACAAATATTGCTTGGTTCCATACTGCAATTACCAATGACTCATTTTGTTCATAGTGTAGCAGATGCTTTCAATAGAGACTATGAATGAAATTAATTTAATTCGACACAGGCACATATAACAATCCTTCCCTATATTACAATTATAAATTGACCTTCCTCAGATTCTCATACAGACTAAACACCTTCAAATTATACATAAATAGAGTAGCTTCACACACATTCATCTATCAAGCCCTTAACACAGATTTAAACATACAGGTTCTTCATGCTCGTACTTCAAAAACTGACTTCTCTTTTCCTGCCTCTGCTACCTCTTTGCTGCCTCTGTTCCCTGTCTATTTTTCACGTGTTGCGTATAGTTGCCATCAAGGACAATCAATTCAATATGATAGGATACAAGAAACATATTTCCAACAATCTCCCCCTTTGGACTTGATGGAAACCATGACTTAGAAAAAAAAAGCATTCAACAATATTCTCCCCCTTTGACATCAAGGGCAAAGAATAGATCAGAATCCTTTGTACCAACAATACCATGCTCCCCCCTAAGATCATGCAGCATAATATTCAATGAAGTAACAGAAATGACTTATACACTCAAGAAATGAAGTAACCGATTACAACAAGTAATGCATCCTTGCCACATGACCAATGCTCCCCCTTAGCCTATGCATCCTGAACTCCTTCAACAAGAGCGTATATAATTTAATCTTTTTGTATTTAACTAGATCTGATCTTTTGCATGGCAGAGACTACTCCCAGATTCTGTCTGAGATATTCAAACGTTTCCATGGGTAAAGGTTTGGTAAATATATCAGCAACTTGTTCTTTGGAGGGAACAGACTCCAATTTCACCTTTTGTTTAAGCACTTGTTCTCGTAAGAAGTGATATTTGATGGGAATGTGCTTGGTCTTGGAATGCATAACATGATTCTTTGAGATACTGATGGCACTTGTATTGTCACACATAATGGAGATAGGAGGTGAACACTTGATTTGAAAGTCTTGTAAGGTTTGCATCATCCATAGAAGTTGAGTGCAACATGATGCGGTAGCCACATATTCTACTTCTGTTGTAGATAAGGCAATAGATCTTTGCTTCTTGTTGAGCCAAAATAATAACTGGGGCCCCATATGGAATGCACCACCACTAGTGCTTTTCCGATCATCAACATTTCCAGCCCAATCTGCATCAGTGTATGAATGAAGAGTAAGATTAGCATTCTTTGGATACCATAGTCCAAAGTCTTGAGTTCCTTGTAGATATTTGAATATTCTTTTCACAGCCTGAAGGTGAGACTCTTTTGGATTAGCTTGGAATCGTCCAAAAATTGCAACTACATGCATAATGTCTGGTCTTGTCCCGGTGAGATAAAGTAGACTTCCTATCATAGATCTGTACTTTGGTTGATTCACCGTGGGGGAATCATCATTAGAACTGATATTACATCTGGTTATCATTGGTGTACTTACAGGTTTGCATTCTTCCATGCCATAATTCTTCAAGATTTTCTTAAGATATTTTTCTTGTGATAAGAATATGCCATATGTTGCTTGTTGCACTAGCAAGCCAAGAAATAATGTTAGTTCCCCAAGTAAAGACATTTCAAATTCTTGCTGCATATCAGAAGCAAATTTCTGACTCATAGACTCTTCATTACTTCCAAAAATGATATCATCAACATATACAACTACAATCAATAGTTTGTCATTTTCAGTTTTTGTGTATAAGTTGCTATCAGCAGACCCCTTTGAAAATCCTTGTTGATAAAGATATTTTTCAAGATGATAGTACCATGCCCTTGGAGCTTGTTTGAGACCATATAGAGCCTTTTTAAGTCTACAAACAAGTTTTTCATCATTTCCCAAGATGAATCCTTCTGGTTGTTCTATATAAACTTCTTCTTCTAGATCACCATTGAGAAAAGAAGATTTAACATCCATTTGATAAACTTTGATTTGTTGGAAGCTTGAAAAGGCAAGGAACATTCTTATGGCTTCAAGTTTGGCTATAGGAGCAAAATTTTCTTCAAAGTCTATACCTTCTTGTTGAGCATACCCCTTGCAGACAAGTCTAGCTTTATTTCTTATAACATCCCAATTCTCATTTAACTTGTTTTTGAATATCCATTTAGTTCCAATGACATTTTTGTCATGAGGTCTTGGTACTAAGTCCCAAGTGTGATTCTTTTCAATTTGATCAAGCTCTTCATTCATTGCTTGAATCCAACATTCATCCTTGCTAGCTTGACTGACATTGTGTGGTTCAATAGTGGACAGAAATGCTAGATTGCTAGAAGATCCCACAAGAGTCCTTCTTGTTTGTACACCTGATCCCTTTTCTCCCAAAATTTGAGATTTTGGATGATTCTTTTGAACATATCTGGATGGAGATTTTTTAGATAAATCATCTTCAGGTTCTTCATTGGGTTCACTATCTATATCATTCCTATTTGATGTAGAAGGATATATGTCATCATCAACTTCATATATTGTTTGTTTTTCTTCTTTTGGAGCTACAGGAGATTCATCAATAACAACATCAATACATTCAACAATATTTAGAAGTCTTTTATTGTAACATTTATATGCTCTACTCCTAGAGGAGTAACCAAGAAGTATTCCTTCATCTGCTCTGGGTTCAAACTTGCCAAGTTTTTCATCATTATTTTTGATAAGGCATTTGCTTCCAAAAATTCTAAAATGCTTTACAGTGGGAGGATTACCATACCAGAGTTCATATGGAGTTTTATCACTATTTACATGAACATGTGCCTTGTTGAGAATGTTTACTGTTGTATGTGCTGCTTCTCCCCAAAATGTGTCAGGTGTTCTGGAATCATCAAGCATAGCTCTGGCCATTTGTTGAACTGTTCTATTCATTATTTTTGCAACACCATCTTGTTGTGGAGTGCCCACTACAGAAAACTGTCTTTTTATGCCATATTGTTCACAAAATTCAAGGAATTCATCTGATGTATATTCTCCTCCTCGATCAGATCTGAGACACTTGATTTTTAGATCTAATTCATTCTCAACTAGTTCTTTGAAGATCTAAAATTTCTCAAATGCTTCATCTTTGTGTTTAAGCAGCCCAATCCAACACATTCTAGAGAAATCATCAATAAATAAGATATAGTATTGTTCACCACGTGGTGACTTTTTCGTCACAGGTCCACATATGTCAGTATGAATGAGTTCAAGAGGCTTACTTGATGATCCTTCCTAGGCATTAAATTGTACTCTGGTTTTCTTACCGAATTGGCAAGATTTGCATATGATATTTTCAGGTAGAGTAATATTGGGAAGATCACAAACAACTTTAAGTCTACTTGATTTGTTGATTTGAAAGAAGCTCAGATGCCCCAACCTTCTATGCCATAGCCAGTTTTCTGAAGATTTACTCAAGTAACATTGTTCTTTGCAGTTATTCAATACATACAGGTTTCTTGGAGTTCTTTTTCCTTTTATAATTGTTTTACCTGTATCAAGATCACGTACCGCACATTCTTTTCAATTAAAGACAAATTCAGTTCCTTGATCACACATTTGACTTAAACTTAACAGGTTATGCTTTAATCCATCCACATACATGACATTGTTAGCTTTCACCTTTTCTTTTAGAAAAACAGACCCTTTTCCCTTAATGACCGCAGGAGTATCATTTCCAAATGTAACATTCTTTTTCTTTTCTAGAGCACTATATGCAAGAAGTTTGTTTTTGTCACCTGTCATGTGTCTTGAGCATCCACTATCAATGTACCATTGATTTTCTTCACCTTCTGCAAATAACGCTATGCCACAATTTTCAACCTGTAATTCCTTCTTTTTCCATACTTTGGAGCTTGAAGGAACATGTTCTTATGGCTAAACTTTTCTCCTGCATTCAGATTCTTCATGGCCAAAGTTATTGCAATAAGCACATTCAACTTCATTTTGAAGAGGAGAAAAGTTGTTATAGGTATTTTTCTTTGTTTCAATATAAATCCTTTTCTTTCTTGCTTCTCTTGTCATGATGGTTTTATATGTAACACATTGAACAGCTTTATGACCAAAATTGTGACATGAGAAACATTGACCATTGAAGAAGAAATTTCTGTGATCATGAAATCTTCTGCTTTAATTTACCTGTTGATTGGTGTTTATTTGAAAGATATTCCTGTTAGTGTTCCTTGAATTGAGATGATCATGCTTTACATGTAAATACTCTTTATTCCCTTGCAGAGTGGCAGCATGTTGTATACCAGCTGTAGCTACTTTTAGATAATTTGGTGCTGAAGCCTGAGAAGATTCTCCGATATATCCAAGACCTGTCTTTATAAGAGGAGAACGTTTTACCTTGATAATCTCATCTAAGGTTTTAGATCCTTTAGCAAATCTAAGATTCAGAGTCTTTACTTTCTCAAGTTCTTTTCTTAGACTTACTACTTCACACTCTAATTTCTCCATGTGTTTCTCCTTTTATTCAAGCTGATTTTTCAGAGTCTCTATGGTTATTTTACTTTCTTCTAAGCATATTTTGAGTTGATTGTTTTCATCAAGAAAATCATTGTCCTCTAGAGAATCCACAAAAGTATCCTTTTCTTCTCTAGATTCTTTTTCAAATGCCATGAGAATTCTAAGATCTTGTTCACATTCTTCCTCACTATCAGATAACCCATCACTGTCTTCATGAGTATAGTAACTTTTTCTAGTGCTAAATCGATTCTTATTCCTTCTTGCTGCTTCCTTCCCCTTTTTATGTGTTTCTTTATGAGGACACTTAGCAGCATAATGACCAACTCTTCAACAATAAAAACATTTGAAAGGAACCTTACCTCTAAACCGTCCTGTGCCAAGTTGAAGTTTCTTTACAAAATTTACCTCATCTTCTTCTGAGATATACCCTGATCCTTCTGTCTCTTGTACTTCTTTCCCTTTTGTAGAAGCTTTAAAGACAACTTCTTTGACTTCAGATGGCCCTCCTCTTCTCATTTCATATGCAGTTAGTATGCCATGAAGTTGTACCACAGTAAGATTTTGAAGATCCTGAGCAGAAAATTTTGACTCAAATTTTGTCGTTAGTGATCTTAAAACTTTCTCAACCAAAGTAGATTCGGTTATTGTTTCTCCCAGATTTCTCATACGATTTACAATATCATCAAGACATAAAAATAAATTGGCAATGCTCTCCTCATTATCAATTTTTAGATTCTCATATTGAATTCCGAGAGTTTGGAGTTTAGCACTTTTTACCTTTGCATCACCTTCATAACTTAGAATGATTTTGTCCCATATTTCCTTTGCTATATTCAGCTGCATGACTTTGACAAATTATGATTCAGTTAAACTTCCCAATAGAGCATTGACCGCCTTTGCATTTGTTTCATAATTCTTTCTTTCTGTCGTATATGTTGGTACTGCAGCTGGATATTGATATCCTGCTTCAACAATTGCCCATACATCTGATCCCAGAGACTGAAGATAGGATCTCATCCTTGTTTTCCAGAAGATTAAATTGTTTCCGTTAAAAAGCGGAGGCCTGATAGATGTTGTTCCATCTTGATTGCTCATCTTGCTTGATCTTCCTTCTAGCGACTAAGCTTTTTCAGAAGGACCTGCTCTGATACCAATTGTTGGGAAAATTAATGAGAGGGGGGGTGAATCAGTATTTAGATCTGACAGAAAAATTTTGCATTCAATTCTTTACTTAGATTATTGCTTCATTCATTCATCATAAGGTTAGTAAGCAGTAAGCATATAGAATAAACAATCACACATAAGCAACACATATGAACACTAGTATTTAAGGTGGAAACCCAATTTGGGAGAAAACCACCGTTGCTTTCGTTTCTGTCTTCAATGTTTATTATAAAGAAAACTTCTTACAATTTTTGTGTTGGCGCAGACTTATACCAGCACGCAGGCATCCACCTACAGAAAGCTACAACCTTCTCTCGTTCTCCAGTCACTACTGGAAGGGAGCTCCAACCCCATGATCTTGACACCGGCTTGTACTGGCAGAAAGCTCCCACTTTCATGCAGAAGACTTCACCCCTCAGATCCACCAAATTTCTTTAATTTCTTCATCCGACTAACGTCGAGTCTTTATTATTTCTTTGCAGCTCTTCCTAGGCATTCATCATTTCTAAATCTAGAAACCTTGATCCTTCGTCAAATTCATAGGTGCATCATTGATTCAGCCTTTTCAGAAAACAGAGTTCAGTCATGCAGATATCTCTAAAAGAGATTTATTCATTAACAACCCCTCCGCATGCACACATCGTACTATCATCCTCTTCCCCTTATATAGTTTTCACCTTTATCAATACCATGAGTCAAAACCACTCAACTGCTAATGGTATTCCTTTGTCAGTGGCTCTTTAATTTCTTTTTTTTGTTAATTTATTTATCAATTTAAAGAAATTGACAAATAAATATATTTACAACTTTTGAATTCCCAAAGTATTTTCTAAACTTTTATCCCACTACTGAACTTTAGGATTAAGGTTACAACCCTTCGCACTTATACACATTTAATCGCGGGAATTCAAATTATTTATGTTCGCCATGCCTTATAACTAAAGTTTAACCCTTCGGACTTTATATAAATATCTAATGCTTTCAATAAATTAACCTTATAATGAACCTTTGATCCCGGGCCCACATATATAGTCAATAGCCAATCCAATATGCGCACCGTACCTTAAGTAAACTTCGCGCAAGTCCAACGTCTGATCACCGTTAGATAGCAAGCCTCCAGATCGACGACCTATATGCATATCGCTCGACCTCCGATGCCGAACGTTAATGTGCGATGGTGCGCAGTGGAGGCGCTTTTCCGTGGGTCCACCTCGCCATGTGTCGAAAGCTCTATGGAATCGCTCCCAAACCAGGAAATACTGCTTATCTCGCAAAAGCGGTGCGATATGGGCAATCTGCTTCCGCAAATCCACTCACGGTTTTTAAACAGTGATCAACCGTCCAATCAAATTCCCACTCTGTACTCCAGGTTTCGTCTGCGTATATATATGAACTCTGCCCTTCATGTGTAATAAATTAACAAATATTGCTTGGTTCCATACTGCAAGTACCAATGATTCATTTTGTTCATAGTGTAGCAGATGCTTTCAATAGAGACTATGAACGCAATTAATTTAATTCGACACAGGTGCATATAACAATCCTTCCCTGTATTACAACTATAAATCGACCTTCCTCAGATTCTCATACAAACTAAGCACCTTAAAATTATACATAAAGAGCGTAGGTTCACACACATTCATATATCAAGTCCTTAACACAGATTTAACCATACAGGTTCTTCAAAAATTGACTTCTCTTTTCCTGCCTCTGCTACCTCTTTGCTACCTCTGTTCCCTGTCTATTGTTCAGGTGTTGTGTATAGTTGCCATCAAGGACAATCAATTCAATATGATAGGATACAAGAAACATATTTCCAACAGATAGTGGGTTGCTTCTTAGATGCCCACGATATCACACCTGAACCAAGATGAAACACATAACCGGATGTGCTCTTCCGATCATCCAAACTACCTGCAAAATCACTATCTGTAAATCCAATAAAATATTTCTTTTTTGTACTTTCATACCTTATGCCATGATCTCTAGTTCCTACTATGTATCTCATAATTATTTTTCCAACACTGCAATGTCTGTCTTTTGGAGTCTCCATAGATCTAGAAATCAAACTCACTCCTTGCATAATATCTGGTCTTGTAGCCATGATATACATGAGGCTGCCAACCAATATTTTGAATAGAGTTGGATTGACATCTGATCCTTCATCATCCTTACTTAACTTTGTACCTGTTGCAACTAGTGTAGGTACAGGTTTACAATTATCCATCCTTAATATTTTCAACAAATCTCTTCCGTATTTATTTTGGCAAATAAAAAATCTTTTTTCAGATTGCTCAACTTCAATGCCAAGAAAATATTTCATGATAACAAGATCTTTCATCTCAAATTCTTTCATCATGGCTATTTTAAATTCGTCTAACTCAAGATCACCTGTAAAAATTATGTCATCAATATATAGGGAAACAATCAAAATATGTCCATGCTCATTTACCTTTGTGTATAATGTAGGCCCAATGCTACTTCTGCAAAATCCATTCTTAACCATGTATTTGTCGATTCTTGTATACCATGCTCTAGGCGCTTTCTTAATTCCATAGAGCTCTTTCTTCAATCTGTAAACTTTATCTTCTTTACCTTCAACTTCATATCCTAGAGGCTGCTGCACATAAATTTCTTCTTCTAGAATTCCATTCAAGAAGGCTTATTTAACATCCATTTGATATACTTTCCACTTTTTCTAAGTTGTTGTGGCTACAACTGCTCTTACAATATCCAATCTGGCTATCAGAGAAAATGTTCCCCAAAGTCTATTCCCGGATGGTGCGAGAATCATTTTGCTATAAGTCGTGCTTGAAATCTATCAATTTCACCTTTCTCATTCAACTTTTTCTTGTATACCCACTTCACACCAATGAGGTTTTTATCATTTGGTAAATTAACCAAATCCTATGTATCATTATTTTCAATAGAACCAATCTCTCCATCCATGGCTTGCCCCCAATTTTCATCTTTGATTTCTTCTTCAAACGAAGAAGGTTGAAATGACAACAATTCAAAATTTGAACTGACATTGAAATAATCTTAAATATCTTTCAGACTTGTCATATTTTTCTTACCATTGCTTGATTCATTACTTGATTGGCTACTTGGAGAATTCTTGTCTGTTGATCTGCTTGAAGATCCACACTACTATGAAAATCTTGGATTCCTTACTGGTGTAACTCTGTTTGGTGTCTTCTCTTATGATTCTTGCTGCTCATTTTCTGCTACATCATTCACTTCCATCAATGGTTCTTGAGCATCAATTGGTTTTTCTACAGTCCCATTCCATGACTCTTGTTCTTTGGACACAACATCTCTGCTAATTATTGTCTTCTTGGTGACAGGGTTATTCAATTTGTAAGCTTTTGACTACTCATTATAACCAATAAATATGCATTTTTCACTTTCAGCATCGAACTTTCCTCTTATCTTCTTAGGCACATGTGCATACTCTACACATCCAAAAACTATGAAATGAAATACACTACATGACATACCTGACCATGCTTCTTCTATTACTTTGTTCATCACACTCTTTGTAGGAGATCTGTTTATCACATGAACAACACATGCAACTGCTTTTGCCCAATACTCATTGGATAATGTTCTTGCTCTCAACATGCTCCTTTTCATGTCAATGATTGTTCTGTTCTTTCTCTGTGCTACACCATTCTGCTGCGATGTGTATATGCTTGTAAACTATCATCTGATTCCTTATTGTTTGGAGTACTCATGGAATGCTTTCGGATCATATTCTCCACCACGATATGATCTCAATACCTTGAGCTTTCTGTCACTTTGGTTCTCTGCTAAGGCTTTGAACTCTTTGAACATTGCAAAGTTTTCAGATTTCTGCTTCAAGAAGTAAACCCAATTCCTTCTGCTATAGTCGTCAATAAAAGTGAGGAAGTAGCAACTTCTATCGATCGACTGCATTCTCATACGTCCACACAAGTCTGTATGCACAAAATCAAATGGTTTATTTCCTTTGTATGAAACTCCTTTTCCGAAAACTTTCACGATGTTTCTTTCCCAAGATGCAACACTAACAAGTGCTAGCAAGTTCTTTGATGGGAGGTAATCCTTTGACCATCTGTTTCCACTGCAATAATCTTAAGCTGAAGAAATGCAAGTGTCCAAACCGAAAGTGCTATAACCAGTAATTATTAGAACAGGCAACTGTAAAAGAAATAACCTGATCATTGTAGTTCATGATTAGAGGAAGGAGTATGTTCCTCGTCATCTGCACCTTTTCTATCAGTTTCTTGCTTGGGAGTTTGTCATAAATAACACACTCATGCCCCTGAAAGATAACTTTGTATCCTTTCTGCGTTAATTGGCCAACACTTATCAAATTTTGTCTCAGACCAAGAACATAATATACCTCTGAGATTTTCGTTGGCTCCCCCTACTTGGTCAGAATGTTGACCACTCATTTTCCATCTACTTCCACAGTCTTGTCAGTCCCCAACTTTACCTCTGTCTTTACAGATTGATCCAAATTTACAACCAGATTCTTGTTTCCTGTCATGTGGTTACTACAACCACTGTTTAATAGCCACACCTTATCAGGCGGTTCATTCATGGTGTCGCATGATAGGAACATGGAGTTTATATTCTTTGTACTAACATTATCTCTTTGATTTCCCTGATCAACTATCTTATTCCCGCAATCACGAGAATAATGACCAAATTTATTACAATAATAGAATTTAATCTTTGATTTGTCAAAATTTTGATTATTGTTGAAGCTTCTGCTACTGCTGCTTCCACTATGATATTCATGCTCTTCTCGGCCATCTCTGTGACCACCATAGTTGCCGCCTCGTCCTCTGCCTCTCGATCGACCACTTGTAATATAAACTTGACTTTTGAAGGCAGTTTCTAAAGTGAAATCTTTATTTCTTTCTATCCTTGCCTCATGTGATAGAAGTGATCCCATCAACTCATAAACTGTCAATTTTTCGAAATCCTTGCCTTCTTCTATGGCTACTACCACAACATCAAACTTGGTAGACAAAGATCTAAGAACCTTCTCAATCAATGTTCGATCTTTAATATCTTCACCATATATTTTTAACTAATTTACTACAGAAATGACGCAATTCATGAAAGAGTCAATCTCCTCTTTCTCCTTCATTTGCAGACTTTCAAAATCTCTCCTAGCATTTTGCAATTTAACAATATTCACTTTGGCCATAACTTGATAGCTGGTCTCCAAAGTTTCCCATTCTTCCTTTATTGAAGAAGTGATCATTATCTTCTAGAACAATGCTCAGTCCACTCTCTGCTGAATAAGAAGAAATGCTTGTGCGTTCCTCTTCTCTTTCTTCCATTGTTCCCTGTTTTCATTACTAAGAGCTCGTTCTTCTGCATCATTCTGAGGTTATGAAAACCCAAACTTGACATGATCCCAAACATCATGCAATTTTAGCATGGTCTCCATTTTAATAGCCCAGACATCATAATCTTTCCTAGTGAAAGAAAGAGGTTGTGGTTAAAAACTTGATATGGCCATCTTACTTCAAAAATAAATTCTCTGAAAAAATCCTAATTTTCATTTTTTTATAAAAACTTTACAAACCTCTTAAAAAAATCTCTTTCATTTTTTTTTAATAAAAAAGAATAAAAACTTTATAAAAAAACCTTTTCATTAATATTATATATATATAAAAAATCTTTATAAGAAAAAAAATTATATAAAAAAAATCTTTAAAAAGTACTTATGAATAAAGCCTTTGAACTTCAAATGCTCCTTTAATAGCGAGTTATAATAATTCGAACTTAAATAAATTTTGGTTTTTCGATTTCCCAAAAAAACAAACAAGCCACCTACGTGACTTCTAATTTAATAAAATATGAAACCCTTTTCAATTTTAATAAAATATAAAACCCTTTTCAAAGGACTGACGTACCGTTTCTTTGACTTTGGTTTAAAAACACGCTGTCTGCTCTTGGTAAAGGTCCCTCTAATACACAAAACTGCGGAATAAATCTAATTTTGCCTTAAAAAATTAATAAATAAATAAATGGTAAGTTTTAGGAAAGTTGCGCAAATTTTCAATACAAAAGGTGTGGACGTTCGTTTTTGTTGTACTAAAAATGTGCGGACTTCCGCGCTTTTTTATTTCTTTAACTTTTTTGCAATTTTTTTTCTTTTAATTTCGCTGCCTTTCTGCGCTTTGCTTTTTTCTTTTTCTCTGCTCATCCACGAATCTGGTGATCCTTCCTAAGCTATGATATCAATTTGTTGGAAAAGAAAACAATATAAACATTGAATAAGACACGCATTTAACACACGAAACACTGTTACCGATCAAATAGATAACCTGACCTTAAAACGAGAAGTCTAGCCCAAAAAAACTCAAAAAACATGAAAAAACACCCCCAAAACAAAAAGTGTGTATTCCAGAACGCACTTCGTTTTTTTTTAAGGTCAAATTTCAACATTTTATAAAATTATGGTAAAAACAAAATTGTTTCTTGAAAGAAGGATTGAAAAAACACCCCAAAAACCAAAAGTGTGTATTCCACAACGCACTTCGTTTTTTTTTAAGGTCAAATTTCAACATTTTATAAAATTATGGTAAAAACAAAATTGTTTCTTGAAAAAAGGATTGAAAAAACACCCTCAAAACAAAACAAGTTGATGCTGGAATAACAAAAAAAAAAATTGTGTCATACTTTTCGCATTTTTAAAAATAGAAATAACATTTTTTAATTTTTAAAATTCAAACATTAAAAAAAAAACCTAAAATTTAAGAAAAAAATAAATTTAAAAAATAAAAACATTTAAAAGCTTAAAATTTAAAAATATATGAAGATAAAAAAAAAATAAAAATAAAAACAAAATAAAAATTTTAATTCAAACACTAAAAAAAACCTAAAATTTAAGGAAAAAAAAAATAAAACAATAAACAAAAAAAATTAAGATTGAAATTTTAAAAAATATAGAAATTAAAAAATAAAAATAAAAGCAAAATAAAAATATTAAATTAAAAAAAAAAAAAGTTAAAAAAAGAAGGAAATTATAAAAAATAAAATATAGAAATTAAATTTAAAAAAGAAAAAGAAAATGCTTATTAAATTTTAAAAAAATAAAATAATTTAAAACAAAAAATTAAATTTAAGGAAATATATTAAATTTTAATAAATTTAAAATTTTAAAATAAAAATATTAAAAAAAAAAACAATATTTAAATTAAAAGTAAAAAAATGAAAAATTAATTAAAAATAAAAAATAAAAATAAAATACAATGAAAATATTAAATTTAAAACAATATATATTAAAAAAACAAATAAACTATAAAAAAATAAATTAAATTTAAATTATAAAAAATAAAATATATATATGAACTTAAATTAAAATATGTATATATATAAGATTTTATTAAATTTAAAAAAAAAATTAATATTAAAATAACAAATTAAATTTAAAAACAAAAATATTAAATTTTTTTTTTTTTTTTTTTCTAAGTTAGGGTAATCTATTAATTAAAGAGAAATAATGTACAACTGGCCGTGGCCATAGCAGAGCCTGCCGGGAGGCATATTAACAGACCAAGACTGAAAAAGGGCTGCCCTACGAGAGGGAAACCATCCATGTGAACCAAAAGCCGAAAAAATCCCACGCAGGGGATCGAACTGATAAGTTTTAGACTGGACACTGAACAAAATAACAATGCATCTGCTTCCAGACTTTGACACGGAACGCATGACCATGACACTAAACACAGATACAATGCTTAATGTCTGAGATTGAAAAACAGCATGAAGAACTAGCAAGGCGACTAAGCATACCCTCAGAGTGGGTAGAGAACTGACAAAAAGACAGGGGGGGAGGACATAGCTACTCATCCGGTTCGATTTATTCAATGTTGCAACTGAAGTCTTCCTGAATGCCATGTGCTTGAACAGCCGGCGGAGGCACAGCGTCATGACCCAGAACGACCCCAGCATCGACCTACAAAGAAGTCTTGTTCTCAGAGGGTGAATCCTGTTGCTTCTCGTCCTTAATTGCGCTGTCGTCCTGAGCAAGCGGATCAGGCGGAGTCTCTGGCGTTGGTTCCTCCAGGAAGACGACCGAGATGGCGACGGTGACCCGGGGTTTGTCGAGGGCGCAGTCAAAGGAAAAGAGTGCCGTGTGAGATTGAGCTGGAAGAGCATCACCAGAGGGTGAGTCCAGACAACGACCTGAGCGTAGCAGTCGCCCATGAAGGAGACGGGGCAAGCTGTCCGAAGTCGCGGAGGAGCTAGACGGAGAGGAAGTGGGGGAAGGCGAGTGCCTTCTGGCCGCCCGCGAGGAGCCTCGACGGGGCCGCATCCTCTGTCTGACTCTAGGCATGTTCGCAGCAGAAAGGGAACTAGATAGCCAGTGAGAATTGGTGGAATACCTCGCAGGAGACGAGCCACGAGTTTCAGTGGCAGAAACACAAGAGCCTGTAATGGAAATGTGGGAATTCTCTGCAAGCACCAGGCAGCAGGTGTTGCAGCAGCGCAACCCGGTGAAGGTGCGGATAAAGGCCTTGTCCAGAGCAGGATTGTAGCTCGATGACAGAGGCGAAGGGGCGGACGGCTCCATGCTAAATAGCAAACCCAAACTGCAAACCAAGACTGCAAACCAAAACTGCATTGAATGACAAAGCATGGCGGTCGAATGTATAGCACGATAACAACGTTCGAGGTTGCCTCGAGAACCTGGTGCAATGAAGAAGATCGACTCCATATCCGGATCATTAAGAATAGGCTCCGGGAAATAAATGAAATCAGGTGGGCTTAAAGGTTATAAGCGGGTAGGCAGGTGGCCTCCCGTCCTTTCGCCCTGCGTCCTGTCAGTCCTCCCAATTCCCATAGCACCCGCATCCGGGGAGATCGCCTCCTCTTGCAGAAGAGAGTGGCATTTCCCTTTGTGTTCTTCAGTCTGTATTATGTCCAACGTCCCTGCCTTGAGATTGCTACCACAATCCACCCCTAGATTAGCCAGCAAGTCCGCGACCTTATTGCCATCTCTGCGTGTGTGCTTGAACAAAAGAGCCCGATGATCTTGGAGCCATCTAGCCATTTTATCCAGACGCGCCTCTAGTCGCCAGCTACTGGAGATTTTGCGGGCTTGGGCTCCGTTGAGAAGATGATCAGCGATGTTGATTAGAATTTGAGAGTCACCTTCTATCTCAATAGGGTTCAGACCCACTTGCTGAGAGAGAAGAAGGCCTTGCCATAATCCTTCCAGCTCTGCCGAGTTATTTGTGTCCCAACCAATACTTCCCATGTAAACAAGCAGAGGGGAACCGGCATGATTTCTGATGATACCGCCGAAGCCAGCTTTGCCTGGATTGCCCTTTGAGGCGCCATCAAAGTTGAGTTTATAGGTATCCCGAGGGGGGGGAGTCCACTTAAGATTGATTTTTCTAGATTGGGATCTAGTGTGCTTTTGAGTGTTGGGCTGAATGCTGAGACCCTAGTTCTCCCATATAGATTTCTCCTTGGCTTGCGTTGGGAACTCCTCTGTGCTCCAGGACTGCAAATCAAGAGTCTCCTTGAGATTGTGACAATAATTACTCCAAATGATATCTGTAGGGGTCCTTTGATCTTTGAAAATCCGTTTGTTCCTTTCTTTCCAGATAGTCCAAAAGAGGAGACCAGGAATGATTCGCCAGAGATGATTGAGAATTTCGCTGGTGTAGGGGCGATGAGGCCAATCACGGAGGGTACCTCTGATGTCAGCATTGATCTTACAGTTTCGTTGGCATCTGAAACTGACTTTCTCCCAAAGTAGAGAGGCCAAAGGACAGGCGTAAAGGAGATGCCGCTGTGTTTCTTCATTTTCCCCACAATTAGGACAGATGGAAGGGCCATGGAATTGCCTTTTGCGGAGATTGTCCCAAGTTAGAATCCTTTGGTGGCCAAGGAGCCAGAGGAACGAGGCGACCTTAGGCCAGACACCAAGATTCCAAATATTGCTCCAAAGCGGGTCCTTTGGCATGGGATCCATGCTTAGGATTCTGTAGGCCTCCCTAGTGGTGTAAGTTCCTTTAGGCAGGTGGCCCCATCTTAAAATGTCGTTATCTTGCGAGACTCTGATGCAGCGGGTATTTAGAACATCCGTGATGGCTTGACTTTCGAGAGCTGTGACGTTTCTGACAATTCTGGCGGTCTGTCTCCATTGCCGATAGCCATGATTATCGGATTCCTCCCAATGAGTGTTTACCGTCTCAAGCTGTCGCATAGGCCAGTCAGGATCCGTTGAAGGATTGTGAGTGTTGATGAGCTTTGGTGATTGGTCCCAAGAGTCTGTCCAAAACCTAGCAGAGGTGCCATTCCTTATCTCCCAGAAACTGTGCTGTTGAATGAGAAGGTGGTGAGTCATTCCTTATCTAAATTTTAATAAATAAACAAATAAACAAATAAATTTTGGAAGAAAAAAAAAAAATTAAATATAAAAGAAAAAAAAAAAACCGTTGTTAAAATAAAAAATTTAAAAATCAATTAAAAATGGAAAATTGAAAAATAAAATAAAATAATAATATTAAATAAAAATAAATAAAAAAACCAATTAATTTTAAAAATTTAAGTTTAATTAAAAAGAAAATCTATTTTTAAATACACAATTTTAATTGAAATATAAAAATATAAAAATTTTATGTTATTAAGAAAAAAAATTAATAAAAAAGTAAAACATTTAAAAAACAATATTAAATTCAAATAAATTATAAAAAAAATAGAAAATTTATTAAATTCTATAAAATAATAAAGGAAATTTATGAAATAAAAAAAAAAATCAATTAAATAAAAAAAAAAGAAAAATTTAATAAAAATTACTAACAAAATAAATTTAAAACAAAAAAAAATAATAAAATTTACAAAAAATGAAAAAAAAATTTAAAAAAAAAAAAACAAATTATATTTTATATAAAAAGTTAAATTAAAAAAAAAAAAAAAAATTTTTGAAAAAAAAAAATAATAAATAAAAAATCAATTTAAAAAAAAACAAAATTTAAAAAAGAAGAATAAAAAGCGGCGGCCGTGTTGTTGGGGCGGCGAGGGCCGATTTTAATAAATTTAAAAATTTAAAATAAAAATATTAAAAAAAAACATTATTTAAATTAAAAGTAAAAAAATGAAAAATTAATTAAGAATAAAAAATAAAAATAAAATACAATGAAAATATTAAATTTAAAACAATATATATTAGAAAAACAAATAAACTATAAAAAATAAATTAAATTTAAATTATAAAAAATAAAATATATATATGAACTTAAATTAAAATATGTATATATATCAGATTTTATTAAATTAAAAAAAAAATTAATATTAAAATAACAAATTAAATTTAAAAACAAAAATATTAAATTTTAATAAATAAACAAATAAACAAATAAATTTTGAAAGAAAAAATAAATTTTAAATATAAAAGAAAAAAAAAAATCATTGTTAAAATAAAAACTTTAAAAATCAATTAAAAATGGAAAATTGAAAAAAATATAAAAATATTAAATAATATTAAATAAAAAATAAATAAAAAACAAATTAATTTAAAAAAATAAAGTTTAATTTAAAAAAAAAAATCTAATTTTAAATACAGAATTTTAATTGAAATATAAAAATATAAAAATTTTATGTTATTAACAAAAAAAATTAATAAAAAATAAAACATTTAAAAAACAATATTAAATTCAAATAAATTTAAAAAAAAATACAAAATTTATTAAATTCTATAAAATAAAAAAGAAAATTTATGAAATTAAAAAAAAAAAATTCAATTAAATAAAAAAAGAAGAAGCAAAATTTAATAAAAATTAATAACAAAAAAAAATTTAAAACAAAAAAAATAATAAAATTTACAAAAAATAAAAACAAAATTAAAAAAACAAAAACAAAACAAATTATATCCAATTTTTTTTTTTTTTTTAATTTTTTTAAATTTTTTTTTTTTTTTAATGGTTTTTTTTTTTAATTGATTTTTTTTATTTTGATTTTTTTTAATTTCTTTTTTTTATTTCAAAAAATTTAATTTTTTTATTTAAAATATAATTTGTTTTGTTTTTATTTTTTTTAATTTTGTTTTTATTTTTTTTAAATTTTATTATTTTATTTTTTGTTGTTTTTAATTTTTAATATATATGTATATTTTTTATTTGATTTGATTTTAATTTTTATTTTTTATTTTTTATTTTTTAATTTTTAATATTTTTATCTTAATTTGATTTTTTTTATTTTTTTTTTTAATTTCAAAAGATTTAATTTTTTTTTTTATTCAATTTTTTTATCTTAAATTCAATTTGTTTAATTTTTTTTAATTTTCTTTTATTTTTATTTTTAATATTATAGATTACTTATTTTTTAAAATTTAAAATTTAAAATTTAAAATTTATTTATTAAACTTTTTAAATTTTAATTTAATTTAATTGTTTTTTTTTAATTTTTTTAGTTTATTTAGTTTTTCATTTTTAAAATCTATAAAATGTTTCATTAAAAAAAAAGCACTAAATTTATGTGTATTTGTTTTTTAATTATTTGCATGTGTTTTTTTTCATTTTTTTTTGTTTTTTAATGATAGTTTTTTTATTTTTATTTTCTTTTTCAATTTCAAATTTTATTTTTTTTTAATTTGGTTTTTTTTGTTAATTTTAAAATTTGTATTTTTTTTCTTATTATTATTATTTTTTTTAATTTAAATTTTTAAATTTAATTTTTTTTAAATTTTTTTTTTTTAATCTAAATTTTAATTTTGTAATTTTAATTATTTTAATTTTTTTTTTAATTTTTAATATGGTTTTTTTTAATAAGTTAAAAAAAAATGTTTTTTATGTTTTTTTTTTAAATTTTTTTGGTCAATTTTTGTTTTTTTTCTTTAAATTATGTGTTTTTTTTTTCAAATTTTGTCATTTCCTTTGATATAATTTTCAAATATTTTTGTTTTTATTTATTTATTTTTGTTTAAATTTTTTATTTTTAAGAGCTATTTTTGTTCTTTTAACATTTTTGTTGTGTTTTTTTTATTATTTTTATATATATTTTTTATCTAAGTTTTGTGTTTTATTACCAACATGAAAATCACCACTCTAAAAAAAAAGGTTGATGCAACATCAATACGTTTCAAAATTAGCATGAAAATCACCGCTCTAAAATAAAAAAGTTGATGCAGCATCAATACGTTTCAAAATTAGCATGAAAATCACCACTCTAAAAAAAAAAAAAGTTGATGCTGCATCAATACATTTCAAAATTAACATGAAATTCACTAACATTTTAAAACAAATATTCATACTTCATAAATAAAAATATTAGAGTGTCAAAAATGTGCACAAAAAAAAAAAATTGGTGATTCTGCATCACCACTTTTCAAGATCGGGTGCTTTTTATGCTACCAAAAAAAAGTAGGTAACATTGCGGTTACCTATTTCATTGGTAACATTGTTACGAGTTGCGGCTCTCTATTAATCAATGAACATCAATCTCAATCAATGAATACAATGAATCCGGTGAACGGTATTTATCCTAACTTGATATGCACATACATATATAACTCTAGTTGACTATCACTCACTTAAATTACTCTCTAACTCACTTACCAAATTCATCTATCACTCAACTCAACTTACTCAATGCTTACTTAACTGATTGTCTAACTCATCTAACTTTGCATGCAAGAGTTAAATAGCTATTTTAACATAATTTAATACCAAGAATTATTTCAAAAATCATATTTAACAGTAAAAATTTATAAATTCTGAAACAATTTAAAAATTTGGTTCACATAAATAATATGAAACAATTAATTTCACTACTATCTATTTTTCAAATTTTCAAAATATTTAAAATCACCAATTAACATAAAAATAATCATCATAATAAACAATAATAACAACCTAACATTAAACATCATAGCTAATAATACATAATCTATGAAAAAGTTAGTAAGTTTTTTTCTAATTTGAAAGACTTATTTATAATAGCCAAGGAGTTCATTAATTTCATAAAAGGTCATCAAACCGAGAACACTGGAACAGGCCTTGCAGGTGCTCTACAACCTAGGGTTTCCGGGAAATTTCTACAACAACGCAGTCTTCTTTCTTTCAGCCACGATTCCCAGTTCATCTTTCGCCCTGCGACAGTAAACAGCTGGTTCTGAAAGCCACACAATGGCTGACCCTCAGGGGGGGGCCACAAAGCCTTCCCCCTCTGCTGAGATGGTGCATCAAGCGCATATTCTGACAACACCTTCTGGTCCTGAACAAGGATTCATGGATGAAAAAGGCTCTCCTATGCAAGATACGATAAAGGCTCCCACTGACCAGTTAGACAAGCGCAGTGAAGGACAAGACAATGAGATTGGGCAAAAGGAGTTGCCCAAGGTTACATCAGCAACATGCAAGCCCATTGCAGCTGAACGACCCAATATAGAACTTCCTAGCTACAGAATCAATGGACAAATCCAGTACATGAGGGATCATGACCTCATTGGAAAATTTATTGGATACTGGCCAACTAAAAAAGCTCTGCAAGGATGGGTCTCGGCCAAATGGAAACCCAAGGGGCATGTTACCCTGCAGCTAGGTCCAAAGGGGTTTTTCATGGCGATATTCATCTGCCGTGAGGATCGGAACAGAGTCATGGATGAAGGACCTTATTTCTTCAATTTCGCCAGCCTGTACTTAAGGGAGTGGGTTGAGAGATTTAACCCAGACAAGGAGGACTTCAGTTGGGCTCCAGTTTGGATCAGGATGTACTCGCTCCGACTGGAATACTGGGATGAAGAATCGCTGAGAGACATTGGCAAAGGATTGGGCGAATTCATTAAAATAGCTGAAGAAACGAAGCTGCGCAGATACACTTCCTATGCTCGTATATGCATCTTCATGCACCTGGACAAGCCTCTCTCAGATTCGTTAAGTCTCTACCATGATGATTATGAATGGATTCAACCCTTGGATTTTGAACATGTTCCCTTTTGTTGTCGCAAATGCCACGCAATTGGACATCTATTTCCGGACTCCCCCCTAAATGTCAAACCCCAAACCCCTGAACCCTTTGATAAACCGACCTAAGATGGCTTCACCAAGGTTACTAATCGAAAAAGAGCGCATAAAAAATCTTTCGCTGGAAAAAAACCACTTCAGGACATCGCCTCTGCGCCTTCCACAAGAAACAGCTTTGATATTCTTGCAAAAATCTCGGATGTCCTTCCTTAGAACACCTCGCCTATCCCTCTGTTGACACTATCCACCTCTCCCCCCCCTTGGTCGAGCTCTTCATCCAAGCCCTCTCCCCCGAATGACAATTCTGGGACTCCTGAAGAGACTCGGAAGGATCCAGAATGGAAGCCTAATGGTATGGATGTTGATTGCATTCCCAGTCTGCCAATGCAATCCTCACTCACCTCAGCAAGAAGCAGTCAGATGCAGCATATGGAAGAAGAACCGGAAAGCTTTGACTTGGGAAGTCTTGACATCTTGGAACTAGAACAAGCATGCAGAAGGAAAGAATACGACAAGATACCAGAGCATCAACTCAGCACCCTGGAAGTCATCATTTCCAGGGCTTTTCAGCAACAACAACTGGGCATACAACTGGGAAGTCAATGGGATGGCAACTTCTTCCCTAAGGATTCCAAAAAATGGGGAAGAAAGACAGATCTTCAAAGAACTATCAGAATAGGAAAAATCCTGGTGGACTTAGGCAGATATGCTAAGCTGAAAAAATACTACAAGCCTGCCACTAATAGTGAATTATGAAGCTCACTTCATGGAATGTAAGAGGGCTAAACATCCTCGGAAAACTTAGAATGTTAAAAAACATCATAAAGGAAGAGCAGCCCCAAATCTTCTTTATGCACGAAACGAAATGCACCAGCAATACTCTTGGTCAAATCCTCTCCAGAGCATGGCCAGGCTATCATTCAGTTGTTGTAGATGCTTCAGGTGCCTCTGGGGGACTGGCAATAGCCTGGAACTTGCAAGCCATCATGCTCTGAGATTTTCATGCCTCCCATCATATCATTCAGGCTACCTTTCATATCATAGGCACCAACATACATGGACATCTCACCAATGTTTACTTCCCTCAGAAAGCAGGGAACAAAATTGCTCTTCTAGACACAATAGAAATGCTCAACCTTAACAGACTTCATGCTCTCTGGATTATTGGAGGAGACTTCAATATGATTACCAAGCTGGAAGAGAAGCAGAGAGGCCAAGCTAAACTAGATCAGGAGAATACCCACCTTAAAGACTTTATCCAAAACAATTTGTTAATTGACCTGCAATACTGCAACGGAATGCACACCTGGTGCAATCGTAGAGCAGGCCGGAAATCTATCGCTTCCAAATTGGATAGATTCCTCATCTCAGACAATGCAATATGTCTTGGAGGCAACATCTCGGCGTCTATCCCTCCTTTCTCAGGATTAGACCACTGGCCAATTTCTCTCCAATGGCAAAGGCCAGGTAACTCCACCAGGTGCCCTTTCCACTTTGAAGCTTTCTGGATCTCCCACCCCGCTTTCAACGACCTCATCAGATCCACTTGGACTACCTTCCCCCTGCCAGAGGGATCCAAAATGTTTTAGTTTCAATAGAAACTCAAATTCCTGAAATCCCAGATTAAGCGCTGGAATCAAGAGAATTTCGGAAACATCTTCCAGGCATAGCAAGATTTAAACAAAGAGATGAGGGAACTACAGCAACAGATAATCGCAGAGGGCTACAAGGAAGGGACTCTGGATAAGGAAAAGCACATTCACAATCAATTGGAGGAGCGAAGAAAGCAGGAAGAAATTCTGTGGAAGCAAAAATCCCATATCAGATGTTCGAAAGAGGGTGAAAGGAATACCAAATTCTTCCACAGAACTACAATACAAAGAAGAATGCACAACACCATCTCTTTTGTACACATGCGGAAAGGGGAATGAGTGGAAACCCATGATGAGATTGAACATGAGTTTATCAATCATTTCAAAGAGGTTCATCAAGAACCCCAAATTGATAGACGACCTGCAATTGAAAAAATCACTCAAAATGTGTCGAAGCTCATCATAGAAGAACACAATCAACTTCTTCTTCAGCCTATTTTGCCTCAAGAGGTGCATCTAGCTATGCACCAGCTCAAGGAAGGCAAGGCCCCAGGCTTGGATGGCTTCACTACTACATTCTTCCACTCTTTTTGGGATCTCATCAAAGAGGAGGTGTGGCAAGTAGTGGAGGAATCTTGTACTCTTCATTGGCTCCTTCCATCTTTGAATGCTAATTTCATAGCCCTAATCCCTAAAGTAGAAAACACCAGAATGCCAGAAAAATTTCGTCCCATCGCTCTTTGCAATGTTATTTATAAGGTGATTTCCAAAGTCATAGCTAATAGGTTGAAGCCGCTGCTGCCCTTTCTCATATCACCGGAACAATCTGGATACGTGGAAGGAAAACAGATTTTGGATGGCATTATCCTCACTCATGAAATCATACACTCGCTCAAGCACTCCAAACAGGCAGGTATGCTTCTCAAGATTGACCTCTCCAAAGCCTTTGATAAATTAAGCTGGATCTATATTCAAAAAATGCTAACTGCCTTTGGTTTCTCACCAATGTGGGTTCGATGGATTCTGAGCTTAATTTCCTCTACTTTTATCTCAATCCTCTTAAATGGTGTTCCCTCACGACCTTTCAAACCCTCCAGAGGTATTCGGCAAGGAGATCCTCTCTCCCCTTTCCTTTTTGTCCTAATGGTAGAAGGGCTGGGGCGCCACATTAAGCAGGCCCTCCTCTCCCAGCGTCTCAAGGGTCTGTGTGTTCACAATTCTCCAGCCATTACGCATCAACAATTTTTCGATGACAACATGTTGTTTGGGTACCCCTCTGTTCAGGAAGCCTCCATCTACAAATTCATTCTGAATGATTTCTCTGATGCCTCTGGGATGAGTGTAAACTCAGCCAAATCGAAGATCTTCTTTTTTCACATCCCCCCTGTGACTCAACATGCCATTGCTCGCCTTCTGGGCTTTTCCTTAGCCTCCTTACCCTCCAATTACCTAGGTGCTCCTCTAACAAACTCTGCCATTAAGCACACCTCTTGGCGTAAGCTCCTGGAAAAGCTGGAATTTTATCTTACCCTTTGGACTCATCGAACTCTAAATATAGCTAGCAGATCGGTGCTGATCAAAGTTGTGCTTCAGGCGATTCCACTCTATCTCTTCTCTATCTTGGCAGTGCCTAAATGGGTCCTGAAAAAAATTAAAGCTCTTCAACGCAATTTCCTCTGGGGTGCAACAGACACAAATCATAAATGGGCTCTTGCAAAATGGTCGACGGCATGCCCGCCAAAGGAAAAAGGGGGCATAGGTCTGAGAGATCCTCAGCATAACAATGAAATAATGGGTGTAAAAATCTGGTGGCATTGGCTCACTTCTCCCAACAAACCATGGGCCACCCTCTGGACTTCCAAGTATGCTAATCATGCACCAACAGAAGAGTTAATCAGATTCACTCCCACTGAAAAAGGATCACTAATATGGAACGCTGCCAGACAACACTATTCACTCATCCAACAACATAGTTTCTGGGAAATAAGGAACAGCGGCACTGCGAGGTTCTGGACTAATGCCTGGCATCAATTACCTAAGCTCAACAACATGTTTAATCCGCCTCACAGCCAGGGGAGGGAGGAGCAACAACGGGAATCAGTTCGGCAACAATGGATTCTGGAGACTGTTCAGGGATACAGACAATGGAAGCAGATCTACGGATTGACTAGTAATGCTGACAACCAGATCAAGGTGGCCCTGGAGCGTGAGCTCTAGAATAGGCGCATTAGATCTTCTAATGGCAGGGACATCCTACGATGGGGATATACCCCAAAAGGATCTTTCTCCACCAAAGAGGCTTACCGAATAATATGCAATGATCCTGTGCCCCTAGACCCTATTTGGAGAAGAATCTGGTCACCGGGCACATGGCCCAAACTCTCTTTTTTCCTCTGGCTTATGGGGCACCGAAAAATCCTTACTTGGGATAATCTTAGGAAAAATAACTTTCATGGGCCCTCTATATGTCTGAATTGAGACGCTTAGGAGGAGACACTCCAACACCTCTTGAATTCTTTCCCTCTTGCCAACCAACTGTGGGAAAAGGCCAGCTTCTGTTATCAAAAGAATTGTAGAGTGTCTGATGATATAATCAACTCCATTCGACATTGGCACCAGAACCCCTACAATAGCGAACTACTCAACCAATTATGGAGATTGATTCTCGGACTTCTCCTCTGGTCCATTTGGAAAGAAAGGAACAAGCGTATATTCAAAGATCAAAGCACCCCTTTAGATATAATTTGGGACAACCTCTGCCTTAATCTCAAAGAGACCCTGGCTCTCCAAAATTGGCATCCGGAAGATCTCCCCACTCTTGCAAATGAGAAATCCATCTGGGAAAATTGGAGCATGCAACTTCAACAGGGTATGCACAATCACAGACCTTCAAAAGGTCATAACACCGGAAAGCTCTCTTGGACTCCCCCTCCAAAGTTCTCTTTCAAACTCAATTTCGATGGAGCTTCCAAGGGTAATCCCAGCAAAGCAGACTTTGGCGGCATATTCAGAGATCATGAGGGTGCGCCTCTCCCTTTTTTCTTTGGTAACATTGGTTGGGATACTAACAATTCGGCAGAATTGGAAGGCCTCTGGCAAGGTCTACTCCTAGTCCAACGTCATGGTTTCGAGCCTCTGGAGGTGGAAGGTGATTCCCGCATCCTCATCAATTTGGCTAATCATCTTCTCAATGGTACTCACGTGCACAAAATTGCCAACAGTTGGATACTCGAGGCCAGATTGGAAGCTCTTGAACAATGGCTCCATACCAATCGTGCCATCGTTTTCCAACATGTTAAACGGGAGGGAAACTGGGTCGTTGATCTAATTGCCAATGTGGGGGTGGACAATGAGCACACACTCCTCTCCAGAGCTCTTGACATAATCCAGAATGATGAGCAACAACAAAAGTGCAAAACACTCATCCAAAGGGATGCAACTCTCCTGGATGCAGGTGTACAACCAGCGGATTAAAACGATGGGACAGGGGACCGACGAGGTGGGTCGACACTTGCCCACCCAGGACATGATGGATATTTGGATATCGTTCGGCCGATCTTGGAATTTATGATCTGCAAATCTCCTTGGCATTGATACAAGAGGTTCTGGTTTTCACCTCACGCTCTCTACGATGCTAATTGCCTTCGCATGCTTAAGCATGCTGGAGCCTTCGACCCTCATTAATGAATCTGGTCAGATGGGGAGCTCTCGAGGCGGGAGATGGAAGGATAAAGGAGAGGGAGGCGTTGTGCCTCTTGTGAAGCTGCTTCATTCGCTTCGAGCCTTCCTATACCTGGTCTCTGGTCACATTTCTACCTTAAATTGATTCTGTGTTGGCTTTAACAGGCCTGGGGTCTCTTGCTATCTGGAAGAGGAGGTTCCTTTAAAGCTGCGCTCTGGTCATATTGAGTCGTTGTTTCCGCCAGACCCTGGGCATCTCGTTCGGGCCTCTGGCCTCCTCTTGCATTGCTTTTTCACGGCCATAGCTGTTGTTTGGTTCCATTTCGATACCCCTATGCCTCGTCTATGACATAGAATGCGGAGTCGCAGAGGCGGCACCAGGGGCCAACCTCTGCGTGTGCAGTACAACCCTTCTTCTGTCTCTCCTTCTCTCTCCAGTGGTTTAATGGCCGGCCATTACTCTCGCACCCGAAGTGGGAGAGGGCGCCTCCTTGAATTTCACCTTAGTTCGGGATCCCCTGCTCGCCGCCCTCCGGCTTCCTCGCTTCCTCCCACCACAGGCTCTGCGAGCTTCACTTTCAACAGCACTCTGCTTCGTCCAAGAATCACTGCCATTTTCAATGTGGTCTTCCATGAGGAATCCCAACGGGGGGAGGCTAGCAATCTTTCAGCGGGTCTCGATGCGAACTATGCCCAGAATTCGAACATCCCAACGAGGGCTGGCGGCACGGTGATTGAGGCTTCGGAGGACCAGGCTTGTAGCATTCCTGAAGTTGAGATGGCTCCTGCTGATCCTGGCCCCTCAGTTTCTGAAGACGATCTGGCCAGGGATATGCTCGCTTCAGGTTGGTGTCAGATTGTTGAGGAACCCACAGATGATTAGTCTAGTATCTTTGATGTTTTCTCTTTACTTGCGGCCCATAGCAAGGGGCTTGTTACTTTGCAAATTGATTTTTGGAATTTTGGCTTTTCGTATTGTTTGGGAGCCATGCAAACTATGCATCTTCAAAAAGATCTCATCCTGTTCCCCTGCGTGGGTTTTGACAATTCTCTACAGATTGGTTTCCCGGTTAATGGGCAGTCTCTTTCTGTGTTTTCTCATGATCATTCTGCCTTCTTCCAGGGCAGTAGTCTTGACAACGGTCACGATGTAATTATATTTCCTTGTTAATAGATCAATCGTATTTAGAAAAAAAAAAGGAGTTCATTAATTTCAAAACTTAACCTTATAATTCTTTAATCTTAATCCATTTAAACATTATAAAATGAAATTATAATCTTAATCCATTTAAACATTATAAAATAAAATTATAATCTTAATCCATTTAAACATTATAAAATAAAATTATTATAGTTTAATTTAAAAAAATTTAAAACTTTTTATATGTTATAAAGGTTTAGAATAGCAAATCAAACCTTTTAAAATAAAATAATTTTTTAAACTGAATATCGAGAAATTTGAAAAAAAATTATATCCTTATTAGTATTAATAGACTTCATATAATATGATTATTCTTTATAATTTATTAATTGATTTAAATTAGAAAAATAAATAAACCTTTTTATCCATTATATTTTAAAACCAGAATATTATAATTAATTATTATTTTTCAAATGTAATAATTTACATTAATTTTAGACATAATAATTATCATTATTAATTATAATTTAAGTAAAATTTATTAATTAAATTTAAAACATAATTTTAAAACATTCTAAAATTAAATTAACACAAATTTAAAACCATTCTAAAATTAAATGAACATTGTAACATTTGACCATTCCCATTTATGATAAGGTGTAAAACACATATACAAAAGAAAAAAAAATGCACTTGCATCTCTTTCCGTGGTTTCCCTTGATATGAACATTAGAAGAGTTGCTTATGTACATTAATAAAGTTTTTTTTTAAAGTTGGGTAAGTCTTTTTTCATTCATTTAAATTAAAAACAAGTTACAATTATATAAAATAAGTTCAGTGACTTCAACCTTTTCTATGGGAAATGAAATGAAATCTTTTGGCTACTAAAACTTATTATAGGGCAACCAAAACCAAAATAAGACCAAAACCAAAATAAGACTTTATAACTGTAATTTTTTTTTTTTAGCAAAATTCCACGTAAGCATGAAAACATCATCTAATCATAAGACTTCACTCGAGTTCGGCTTCTAATTGCTGAAATTTAAAAGAAAAAATCAAATTTTTAAAATTAAAATAAATTTTAAAAGTAAATATCCATAAATTTGAAAATTTAATTAGATCAAAGAATTTTATATCTTTATATTAAAACTTTGATTTTATAATTTATAATATATAATATTCATTAAATTTTATAATTTATTAATTTATTTTTCTAGTAAACCTTTTATGGTTTATACTCTAAAAACCAAAATATTATTATTAATTATTATTTTTCAATCTAATAATTTACTTTTGTTTTAGAAATAATGATTATCATTAATGATTATAATTTAAATATAATTTATTAATTAAATTTAAAAAATGATTTTTTCTTCCCAAAATTCAAATTTTAAAACAATCTAACATTAAATTAACACAAATTTAAAAATATTCTAAAATTAAATTAACATTGAAACATCTAACGATTCCCTTCCCATTTACTATAAGGAGTAAAACAAATATAGAAAAAAAAACACACACACTTACATCTCTTCCCATGGTTTCCTGGGCATTAGAAGGGTTTGGTTAAGTAGATTAATAAATTTTATTAAAAATGACACATTACGATTATTTGTTCTGGTACGAATATATCAAACTTTATTTCTTTGTTTGACTTTCGCTTCTGCATATTATTAATAAGCAGGGTAGGAATTTCAAATTTGAAATACCCATTAAATTTGACAGTTTTTGTCATCCTAGTACCAGTTTTGATAATTTGAGCCAAAGATATTGAGAGTCTGAAAAAAAAGTTTACCTGCATTTGACTGGAAAATCACCCATGAGAGCCAATTTTCCCATCAAATAACATCCATGATCACAAGGTTAGGACAACTTGACATTACCAACCACTCGGATAAACTTTATGACTTGACCATACTTTGAATTTCGCTCACCAAACTACTGTCCACTTGACACATGGTAGATAACATTCGGATTAATCACATCATTAGGATTAGGTCGACGTTTTGAACCAGCCAATGTGGTTCATCCTTAGGATAGGGTGGAGATACTAAACGATCTCGAAGAATAAATAGTGGGGACACATCATTATCTAAAAATAGCCGTTGAGAACTAGTTGTTAAGAATTAGCTGTTAATACTAGTTGTTAAGAACTAGTTATCAACGGCTATTTTTAGGCAATGATGCATCCCCACTATTTATTCATCGAGATTAGTCTCTCCACCTTGTCCTAAGGATGAACCACATTGGCTAGTTTGAATCTTTGACCTAATCCTAATGATGTGATTAATCCGAAAGTTGTTTTATCTACATTATGGATCACAAAAGTCTTATATCTAACATGATACATGATGTCAATTTGACTATCCATCCACTAGTATTTATATTTGACGACCCAACATTTTCCTCGCAGAATAAGGCAACAAACCACTTTTCTTCGTCGATTCAACTCTCATTCTTCTTCCTCTGATTTGAATGGTTCTACACCAGGATCAGTCAAGATAAGGGTTTCGCACCACAATCCTCCATAAATTGACAACCCAACATTTTCCTCGCAGAATAAGGCAACCAACCACTTTTCTTCGTCGATTCAACTCTCATTCTTCTTCCTTTGGTTTGAATTGTTTTGCACCAGGATCAGTCGAGATAAAGGTTTCGCACCACAATCCTCCATAGATTTATCCTTCCAACTCTAGTAATTATTCTTTGCCATGGATTTTGCAAATTTGGTTATAATAGCTTGATGTTCGAATCAACAAATCGCCTGCAGGGTTTTTCAATTACTTCGGATTACTGCGGGAAAAATTCCCGACCTCTTCTGATTTCTTACAAGTATACAGAGGAGGTGAGTTTTAAACTGCCGTTGAATGATGTGTCGATAAACCCTGGCTCAGGTTCTTTCACATCGCAAGGGCTTCTTACAGGTACGTTGTTAGTTTTCACTGGTTGTTGTTCTCTCATGGATCTATACTTCACATGTATTAGGTTATTAATTATTTAGGTTGGTTTTTTTTGTAGGTAATTTCTGACCCTTCTGTGGCTGTGAATGTTTTCTTCCAAGACGACGTCCACAAGGTCGGCCTTAGTTGAAAACCCATTTTGTTTCATAGGTGCTCTTCGAATTTTATCTCTTGATTTGTTTGAGGGCATGGAAGGTTTACTGGTTCGGCTTTTTTGCAAGGGTTTGGGGATTAAGAATTGGGTTACCTCTTAGGGTTTAGGTGTGTGGTGGCTAGATCCCAATTTAATATGGAAATAATTTCTTATTGTATGAACCTGGGCTTAAATCAGGGGTTTTACCCTTCTCTTCATGTCACAAATTTTGTAAATTTACTCTCTTAAATTTACATTGGGGAGGTTGTCGATTCTGGATAATTCCATAGCTATGTATGCTTCCTTATGGTTTGGACTTTTAATAATAAATTATAATGTTATGGGTTTTCCAGTTTTGTTTCATATTACAATTTTATCGTATTCAATTCTATTAACAAGTCTGATTCTGGGTAATTTTACAGTGAATAGTAATTTCAAGTTTTTTGTTCTATAGATTATTGAGAATGAGGAATCATTTCCAATCCTGTTATTTTTCCTATGGAAGCTTGTGTTCTCAATTTGCTGGGTTTTCGAACAGATTTTGAGTTACTGACCCACATTGGTTTGAACCATAATATAAACGTTTTCCCCAAAATTCCTACTCTTGTTATCATTCCCCACTATCTATTTTAGCTCACAACAATGACAAACAACTAATTTAATCTTAGCCTTGCTTACATTTTCTTATGGACACGTTGGGTAATAGTATTTTTGAAAACTTCCCATCTCTTTATGTAAACATAATCACTTCTGCTACATTGTAGGTTTCAATTTTCGTTTAGCCCGGTAAACTCATTCTTATGATAGAAATGATATCAAGCTATTTATTATTATTACCATATTACTAATTAGTCACCATGATTGGCTTGCACTCCTTCTGAGGCTTTTTGGGTTACCCTTGTTGTTTTATTTGGTGTGAGATAGTTACTTATAGATGCAATTTATTAGACCTAGGTATGCAAAAGCACACATTATTTTTTAAGAAAAAGGAAAGGAAATATTCAACCAAGTCATTGCATAATGATAACTACAGTAGTTCCTTTTCCAATAATTAAATTCTTATTCTTATACTATTCTTCCTGTCATATCATTCAAAGAAAATAATAATAATTTTATGTATCTACACAAAGTTCTAAAAATCCTTATCTGACAATAAACAGTCAAGGAATTTACTCGGAAATCAACCTCTCCTCCCAACCACGAGAATCGCCGATTATGTTTGATCTCCACCCGAGATCTTAGCACTTAGAATAGTAGAGAACTAGTGACCTATATGGTATATTATGGCCTCAGTACTTCCTGTCCAGAAATTATCATACAAATTTTAATTAAGATATCCATTGGCTTATGATCAAACTGAAGAGTACCCTGATGGTAGTGTTCTGCCTTAATTTTATTTTCTTCCTCCTCCTCAATGGCTCTACCTTCCTATATTGCTATCATTGGCATCCTTTTCTTCCCACTCAGATATTTCATCTCTAAGGAAAATGAGAGGTTGTAATTGTCTCTAAATTTCTAATGCTTCCAATCTCTTTCTTGGGTCTCTTCTTATAAATTCCAAGGTTTTTTAATTTGCATCCAAGTAAAAAAGAAACTTATCATTAACCATAACCGTCTGACCAAAATTTACCAAGTTTTCATAGTAAAGTAAATGATTTTTTTTCATGATACTGGGGTGTGTCACATCTTCCCCCCTTAATGCGGAAGACCATCCCCGATGTTAAATCCTACCCCTGGAACAAACTATGATATGTTGTGTGCATAAGTTTAACGTATTGCCAAGTGACCTCCTATGGGATAAAGTGCGTCCACTGCAATTTAACTTGGGTGATAACTCACCTCCATAATGTTGTTTCTCTCTACTCGAGAATGCACAAAGGTTCTATGAGAAATTATCCATCGAGATCGACCTGAACACAATCATATGCTGGAGATTAGTTCTTAGTAATTAAAAATAGAGAACATCTATGTGTATATTGAAAAATTCATTTTTAGATTTACTTGCACTTCATTCTAGTTAATAATATGTCTGGGATCATACCCATATTTCTTTAATAAGGAAACATGAAATACATTATAAACTTGTGTATGACTAGGTAGTGCAAGCTGGTATGCTAAAAATCCTCTGTAACAACCCTGGTGAAAATTCCATGTAATAAAAGTTAATAAAGAAAAAATAATAACGAACATTATGGGACACATATTTCAAGCTGAATGTTGGGAAAAACATCCTAGTGGAGTTGTCCATATTGTTTATTAGGGCTATGGAAATTGGAAAACACAACGGCTAAGGTTTTGGAAAGGAAAAGTGGCATCAATTGGCATTTATTTATGAAAATAATTGAAAATATGAGAAAAGGGAGGTGAAAGGTCACAGGTTGCATGTGAGGAGGAAAATGAAGGAAAATAATAGAAAATTGAAGAAAATACAGGCCTCATCAATAAAAAGGCTTTTGAGGATTAGTTCATGGCTTTTATTTAGTGCATTTTTTGAGCTCTCGTTATTCTCTCTCTCTCTCTCATACTCTTGGATACTTAAAATTTTCTTGTAGCACTCTTAGAGAGTGTGGAATAATTGGAGATTTAGAGCAAGAAGAAAAATGAAGAGAAGAAAAGTGCAAGAGGACATCGGGATCAACAACTACATCGGGTTTTGATTGCATTTACTCAGTTTCATGTATGCTTTCCTCACTAGTTTTTTCATGCTTGGTGTATTCATGTGGTTTCTTGGATTTTTATTGGCATGCAGGATTTCCTAGATTGACAGTGTATTTGCATAGGCTTTCCATTTCCTGGATAGCCATGGTGTTGTGGGTTCATTTCATTCCTTGTTTTTCTAGTTGGTTCTTATGTGCCTTTAGTTGTGGGTTGAGTTATTAGTTCATGGAAGCCTTCGTCGGACAACACTTTAGAAGCCCTGTCACAACTTGGGTTGAGTTACTAGTCCTAGAGTACATGGTTGGAAAAAATGGTTTAGAACCCTTAGGTGGGTTGAGTTACAAGTTTTGTATGCCCTAGTTGTAAAAATTCTTTGGAATCTCGAAAACAACTATGGGTTGAGTTACTAGTCATGGAAGCTCTGTTTGGAAAAAACGCTCTGGCGCCCTCCACAAATTGGGTTGAGACCAATATGATAATGGTTGTGATGTCCGACCATGAGGTGGAACCACTAGTTGAGGGTTGAGGTGATTTTGCCTCTAGAATACCTGGTTTAGTATTGATGGAAATGGTTTATGAGATCCCAAATTCATGCTTGAAATATGGCACACAGGTGACTGGTAGAAGAAATATTTGGCTCAACCATGTCTATGGTTGGGTGGAACATGGAAGTCCCAGATTTGGTTTCATTTTTATTATGGAAATAAGCGATATTTTCCTCTTGTATTGATGGGTAAATATGCTTGTTATTTTGTGGCTTATATGGTTGTCATTTGCTTGTCATTTATGTTTCTTATATGCTACTTATGACTAAGTTTTATGAGGGTGATGAAGTATGGCTCTCATCATATTTTGATTCGTAAATAAGTGAACAATGTAACCATGCCTAAATAGATGATAATGTAGTTAATGTGACAAGGCAATGATGCTTCTTAAAAATTTGTAGATAATTATGAGACCCATATGCTCCGAAATGTTATTTAAACCTGTAGATTAAAAATTTGTGGCATGTTTAATGAAATTCTTGTCATTGATGGTAGGGGTCCAGTCAAGTCCTTGTTCAATTATTTGCTTTTGCACCATTATTTCATTATTACATTCCGTTTATTAACTTGTCATTAAGTTTTGGGAAGTGACATAGGCTGTGGGCCTCAAAAAGTGGCTCAAAGCCTGGGGACGCTAGCACAGGTTTGTGGGAAAAAGTCTCTGGACGCACGCATACCTATGCGTTACGAGCGTCCATAGCCTCTAAAATGCACCCTTTCCCATATCAAGGGAGCATCCGGGGGTTTACTGGTCTAAAACCTTAGTGGGACGTAGGGGTTGGCTACCTCAGTTGTTTGGATGGATGCTGGGAGTTTTTTTGCTAATGTGGAAGGTGTGTTTGATGTTTTTTCATCGATTCCACTTCCTTAAGGTCACCTAGGAGGTCACATCATATCAAAGTAACTCTTCCTCACATTTTTACCCTTGTTGACTAGTTACTTGGGTAGATGTCGGATGAAGGTGTTACAAAGTGGTATAAGAGAATGGTTCACCCCTTGGACTCAATGGGTGGTGTGTGTGGGTCATACATTCATGTCGGCTGCACGTGTGTTAATAATCCTTGTTATCTATATGGTTGTTTCATGTGCATGGTGTCGGTCATGATTTCGGTGATGTCACCATGTGAAATAGGATGTTTTTGCTGCGACGTGTGTCGCCATGAATGTATGCTTGGTTACACATTGTTACATGTTTTTACATGTATTTTCTATGTATTCTTGGTTACATATTGTTACTTCTTGTTATATGTATTGTCTGTGTATGCTTGGTTGCATGTTGTTACATGTGTTGTCCGTTTATGCTCGGTTCAATTTTTATGCTTGTGCATTGTCCATGTTTATGCTTGTGTATTGTTCGTCTACATTGGTATGGTTGATGTTGTCATGCATGAGGTGATGGTATGTGTAGTGATATGGTCATTCATTGATGACTAGACTCTAGCTAGAATGATATTTATATGTTGATACACTTATGTGTTATATTTCTATATGCTGATATGATTATATCTATACGTGCATTACGTTGATTAGTTGATCTTGCAGATGAGATATCCTCCCTGATTTATTCTAAGGTACGTTGGTTTATTGTGGCCTGGTTTAGTTGAGATTGTATGCATTGCAGGAAATAAATCAAATATGAATAGGAATATGGTAGATTATAATGATTATCCTAATGAATCAGATGAGAGACATGGTTTTGGAAACTCTTATGAAATGGTAGGAACACTCAGAAGTTTGAAGGAAGAAATAAGGAGTTTTAAAGTAAATTAATGACAGACTCATATAGGAATAGGACAAGGAAGCAGAGGATAATTTAGTAACCCTTCAAATTTTGTCAGATTTGGAGAAATAGGGACCACTTCGGATGAAATATGGATAGGAGGATGGGACTAATGAGGAATATGTCAATAGGTATCCTGGTGGTCATAGGTCAGATAGAGATTACATGATTAGAGATGACAGGTTCTTGGAAACTCCAGATAGGAGAGGTGAGAGACACATATACTATTCTAGTTCAACACATATACTATTCTAGTTCTACTTCTGTTAGGCATCATGATCATCATCATTATCATCCTTACAAGAGGAGTAATAGGTGATATTTTCTGGATGGGTTTAAGAAAGAAAAATCACCTACATTTTATGGAGAGACGAAAAAACCACACGATACAGAGGCATGGTTTCTTGGTATGAATAAGTTTCTTAGGTTGCATGATTACTCAGAAAATATGAAATCTAGAATAGCTACATTCAACCTAAGAGGTAAAGAAAATATTTGGTGGGAAGATGTAAAGAAATTAAAAGATATTTATGAGGAGGAGTTGTCTTGGAGACAGTTTGAGAGACTATTCCAGAAGAAGTATCTATTGGAGAGATGTTATGGTGAGAGGGACAAATAGTTTTATGAGCTAAGGATGGGATCTATGACTCATGAGGAGTACACCGACAGGTTCTTTGATTATTGATATATGTACCTTACCTCAAGGAGGAGAAGGCCAAGATTCAAAGATTCATTATTGGTTTGTTGATAACATTCAAAGAAAATATTTAGTTTGATGATCCTAAATCATAGGAGGGGGCCTTTCGGAAGCTAAAGCGTTGTTATGAGAAATGAAAGTGCAGATATGAGACTAAGATGAACTAGAAAGGTAATGCAATGAACAAAGGAAAATGGGAAAAGAAACAAGAAATGCCTTAGGATACAAATAAAAAGGAGGATGTTGCGCCACCTAATAAGTTCAAAACATATAGTAGATAGCAGGGACTTCACTTTTAGGAGAAGAAAAAGAATGAAATTTGGAAGCCTTTACAGTGTTGGAATTTTGGTAAATATCATCGTGGGATAGATTTTACACAACATCATGGTGGTAGAATACATATTTACGGTGTGTAGGAGTCACAAACAGTGGGATATATTGGAAAGAGTATTCCTAGGATCTATGTACTATTGGATAAGAGGTAGGAAAATCACCAAGCATCTATTATCGAGATGGACGGTACCCTTTGTGATCAATTTTTTTCTATTCTGATTGACCCTAGATCTAATTATAGTCATTTTAGTCCTTACTTGGTGGATAAGGGTGGTTTGAATACAGAAGTGCATGAATAATCTTGGCTAATGGTGTTGGCTACAGGTACCAAAAGAAAGTCCATCACTGAGTAAGAGCTTATGCATTTTAACTAAATGGTATGCCTACGTCAATGCAATTGAATGTATTTCTGTTGGGTTCGTATAGTATGATTTTGGGTATGGACTAGCTATATCTTAACAGGACCAAGGTATATTGTTATGACAAGGCTATTGAGTACTTGGATGACAATGGTGAACAAAGAGTCTGATGGGGTAAGAAGAAAATAAGATCTGTTCGAATGGTTACAACGATATAGGGAAAGTGTAGTCGCAGGAAAGGGTGTGTGTTGTTCGCATTGCATATTTCTACTGACAAAGGTAAGGAAGCTCAGGATGTTGATGTTTTGAGTAGGTACCTAGTTCTATAGAAGTTTCAGGATTTTTTTCCCACATATATTACAGAGTTTCCACCTCACATGGAAGCATAATTTTCTATTGAGTTGGTACTAGGGGCATCGGCGACATATAAAGAACCTTACATGATGAGCACACCTGAGTTGGTAGATTTAAAGTTGCATATGAAAGAGGTGCTTAACACAAACTACATTAGGCCTAGTGTATCACCATGCATTGCACCAATATTGTTTTTGAAGAAAAAATATGGTACTCTCAGACTATGCATTCATTACAGAAAGTTAAGCAAATTGACCATCAAGAACAAGTATCCATTGTCGAATATTGATGACTTGCTCGATAAGTTGAAGGGAGAAATGGTGTTCTCAAATATTGATATGAGATCAGGATATCATCAGGTACACATAAAATAGGATGACCTTCACAACATAACTTTATAGACTAAGTATGGGCATTATGAGTTTGTTGTAGTTCCATTCAGTTTGAATAATGCTCCATCTAACTTTAAGTGTATGATGAATAGTGCATTGTCTCCTTATTTGGACAAGTTTTCTATTGTGTTCATTGATGACATATTGGTATATTCTAAAAATGAGGAAGAGCAAGCCAAAAAATTAGTAGGAGTGTTGATATTTCTAAGAGAGCATAATATGTATACTAATACTATCAAATGTAGTTTCTTTCAGACATAGGTACATTTCTTGGGACATCTTCTTTCCAAGGAGGGAATAATAATAGGTCCTGAAAAGATAAGAGCCATCATGGAGTGGGTAGATCCTAGGAATGTGAATGACATGATATCCTTCTTGGGATTGGTAGGTTATTACAAGAGGCTCATCAGGAATTTCTCACATATTGCTTATCCTATAACATCATCGAAGAGGAAAGGTAAGAAGTTTTAATGGATAGAGGAGTGTGAGGCCGGTTTTGAGTAGCTTAAGAAATTGTTGACACATGCTCTAGTGTCAAAGATCGCAGATCCAGACAAGGAGTTTATATTATGTACAGATGCTTTCAAGAGAGGACTTGGTGGAGTCTTTATGCAAGATGGATAGGTGGTATGATATGAGTGACAAAAATTGAATGAGCATAAGAAAAAATACCCAGCACATGATCTTGAACTAGTAACAGTCATACGGGCATTAAAGATGTGGAAGCATTATATTCTTGGCACAAGGTTTGTATTGATGAGTGATCACAGTGGATTGTGGTATCTATTCGACCAACCGAATATGAAATCCAGGAAATCTAGATGGTTGGATACGATTAGTGAGTTTAACTTCAAGATCATGAACCACAAAGGTAAACAAAATAGGGTTGGAGATGCTCTTAGCAAGCAGATACGGGTAAATCACATAGCAGCTATGAGCTCCTATGAGATATATTTACAGGATGATCTTGCAGGAAAGTTAGCAAGATGACAGGTATATGGAAAGTGTGCATATGTTGCAACAGATTACAGGTACAAGCACATGTACAGGAACAGGTACAGGTGCAGGAGTACAAGATATGGATTATCATCTCACAACAGATGGCTTGGTTAGTTTTAGAGACAGGATGTATGTTCCAAACAACAATGACCTCATGAAGGTGACCTTGAGGGGTTCCCATATGAAACCATATTCAGGTCACGGAGGATATCAGAATACATTGACCGTAGTAAATAATTTTTACTATTGGCCGAATTTGAAGAGATACATAGCAGATTTTGTGACTATGGGCTTCAATTGTCAATAGGGTAAGGAAAAATGTAAGAATCTAGGTGGAATATCAAAACTGATTGCAATACCAGAATAGAAATGGAAGGTCATTTCCACAGACTTTATTACAGGTTCTCTGAGGACAGTGAGATAACATGATTCCATCATGGTTGTTGTGGATAGGTTGACAAAGGTAGCACACTTCATTCTAGTGAAGTCTACATTCTCAGCTAGCGATGTCTCACAAGTATTCATCAGAGATGTGGTCACATTGCATGGTGTTCAATAGAATATTGTTTGAGAGAGGAATGCAAATTTCACTTCCAAGTTTAGGAAAGAGTTGTTTGTAGGTTTGGGCATAAATTTTTCCTTTGGTATAGCTTATCATTAGTATAAAATATAGAGATATAGATAGGGTCAATATATATTGGAGGATATGTTGAGGATGTATGTGATGCAATAGAAATGAAATTGGGAAGAGTATCTTCCATTGGTAGAGTTTTCTTACAACAATGGGTATCAAGAATTTTTGAGGATGATTCCATTTGAGGAATTGTATGGGCAGAGTTGTAACACTCCCATCAGTTGGATTGGTCCAGTTAATAGGGTGTTGATTGGACCAGAAATTTTGGAAGAGATGGGACATGAAATACAGGTAATGAAGAATAATTTGAAAGGAGCAAAGGATAGGAAGAAGATATATGTAGATCGGAACATGTTGTATAAGGAGTTTCAGGTTGGTGAGAAAGTGTAATTTCACATCAATCCCAAGAATATGTTATTGTGGATTGGATCATGTGTGAAGATGGCACCTCCATTTTGTGAACCTTTCAATATTATTGAAAGGATTGGGCCATTAGCCTATCGACTTGGACTGCCTCTAATAGTGAGAGTCCATGATGTTTTCCATGTGTCATTTCTTATAAAATATTTTAAAGATGTTGATCATGTGATTAAATAGTGTGTATTATAGGTGGAGACATAAGAATAATTCGATTTGGAACCTCAGTGGATTTTGCATAGAAAAACACGCATGCTCTAGAATCAAACAATCAAGCAGGTTAAAGTGAAATGGGAGCAATTTGGGCCCGATGAAGGTACATGGGAGATGGAAAATCAGATGCGGGTCATTTATCCTTCCTTACTCGTTGGTTGAGTGAATGTTTTGGTATATGTGAGTATGTTTTTTGGTATAGGTACTTATGTGTATGGATATAAATGGGTAAAAATGTGAAGTTGGGTTACACTTTTGTGAGAATTAGGGGCAGAATTTTTTTTTTGGCAATAGTTCGGCCGAAATTTCTCAAAAGTTCGGCCGAACTATTATATAGTTCAACTGAAATTTTTGAGAAATTTCAGCCGAACTCGTTCTGCCGTTTAGATTGAAGGCGTACTGATGACATGGGAAAACATATTTCTTTCTGGAGATGGAAAAATTGACAACAACAGTTCAGCCAAACTCATATTTTATAAATATAGCACCCGCAAACTATTCTCATTTTCATACGTTTCCATTCTAATTTTTTTTGTTTCGCACGTTTCTGTTTGTACCACTCCGTTACTGATCATATTTTGTTGAATTTTTGTGGCAATGTTAAGAAAATTATGTGGCGCTGCTGCAGCTCTGCTGCTAATCATATTTTGTTGAATTGGTGTGGCGACGTTAAGCAAATTTCCAGGTAAGTATAATCCACCAGTTTTCCTTCTCTGAAACCACTAAATTTTATCTATTCCAAAAGAATTATGGGTTTTCTAAGCTACTCTTAGTGATGTAATGAAGTGTAGAAGCACTGCTTAGTTTTGATACTTCATTTTTTTGGATTTTTACAACATTACAGTTGTAACTGCACAATCATTGCAAAAGCTTTGTTAAATCTCTGTTTGCAGACATTGGTGATAAGGGGACTTGAAACTTATTTCTAAAGTGTGTTTTATAGGGAAAAATGTCCAGGTCTAAAAAACTGTTAATATTTCTGTATCAAATAGAAATACACCCCAATCAACCTTTTTATTAGCAGGAAAAAAATAGTAGATTTTCAATTGAAAGTAGAATGCCCCGACTATACCTAAAAGGCCATTGGTTCATGTTTTATATCTGTGTGAAGCTAAATTTAGGGTATTAGACAAAAAACCATAATTTTTGGTCAATCAGAAGTGGTGTAAATGAGGATTTTTTTTTTTTCTCAGCTTAAAGTCCCCTCCTCCATTGATGAATGTGCTGAGTCAAAAAGGGACATATATAAGGATTTAATGATTCCAAATGTAGAAAGGGAGATGGAACTAAATGAGACAATAAGTGAAAATTTTGTGTTTAACTGAAAGAAAATCGAGGACTTGACGAACTAGATTATAGATTCATACATATGATTTGGATGATGAAAACCAAAAACATTACTAAAAACATGTACATTGGAAATATATCATTTTTTACAGAGATACGGTAGAGAGAAACAAGATAGAGCATCTCTTGAATATTTTTTTTGCTGTTAAAAAAATCTTTTTCTTCTGTTTAAATTTTATATTTACAATAAAATTACAATTATTATACAAAATTTCCCCTGCAGAATGATTCTTAGAGGGAACCTGGAGTATCATCTATTTTTAACTATCATTGGTACTTGGGTGTTGTGATAGTCGCTGATTTAGATCTTCCTACCTTAGATTTTTGGAAAACTAATAATTCTCTATGTAACTCAACTGCATGTTTTGACAACAGATTCTGCTTAATATAAATTCCCCAGTTACGGTTTAAAAAATAAAAAATTAAAAGTCACCAAAAATATGGACAAGGAAACATATAGGTCACTTAGCATTGTAAAGTTATACTTCTTTGCACTTGTTCTGAAGAAGAGATTTCCTAAGTTTCCAAAAAAATTACAACATGAGGAGAAACAAAAAAATAGAAGAATTTCACCAGCTGTGCACCACCATTTATTATTCATTATCGTCACTCATCATCCAAATTAGTTAAATATTAAATAGTGTCATCTAAAGAGAGAGATGGACTGATAGGGCCGTGGGGTTTAATACTATGGGACATCAAAACATCCATGTTGGTGGGTTCTATTAGACAAATAAAACAACATTGATTAATATCTGTCTAATCTCCTATGTAGATGCGCCATTAATATAGAGCAAATCAACAGATACAGTACAAATGACCACAGACAAAACCACCAAGATTTATAGTGCTAAAACCCACACAATGTATAGGCCCTAGGGGAAACATTAGGACAGACATGAAATCCTACAGAATCTTATGAGAAAACAAGGTAAGAAATAAAAATCCATTTAAAGAAGGATTTCTTCTTCTTGCCTTGGGCCGATTCATACAATAGCAGTAACGAAAAACACACATTGTTGAGGACCACAATGTAATCAGATCTGTTTTTAGTTACAGAGAGGAATTGAAATAAATCTTCCTCTTGATTTAGATGACAGTCCTTAGTTCGGCTCTCTCTATTAACAGTTAGCTACTGATTCATACAATAACAGCAACAAAAAACACAGATTTTTGAGGACCAAAATGTAATCAGATCTGTTTTCAACTGCAGAGAGGAATTGAAATAACTCTTCCTCTTGAGTTAGATGACAGTCCTTAGTTTAGCTCTCTATATTGATGGTTAGCTCAATAGATTTATTAGGGGAATACAGATCAATTTAAGAAAAGGGAAACAATTCATCTACTGTTAACTATCACTAGTACTTTACTTTTAGTAATAATAGTAATGGTTACGTATTAGTTACTAAATAATCTTAACTTGTGGAAACCTGTAATCTAACCAGTCATCCCATATTATAGAGACATTGCTTATCTCTACCAATTTTTGATCATGTAATTGTATTGACTTCTCATATTCAATGTGCTCTAATTACATATTGACTTTACATATTGATAGGCCTAATAAGTGCTTATAGAAGATTCCAGAATATACTTCAAAACAAAAAGTGATTTGAGAAAAGCACATTACCCAATAAAAAAGCCATTTAAACCAAAAGTGATTTGATACAAAACATAGGTTTTAACCTTATATAGGTAATTGTTTCAAATATATTCTTAATTTAAAATGAAAAATAGTCAATGTGAAACACATGCATTCTTATACACCCTTATGTCTACGTAAAGTAGTTTGAATGATTCCACGGGTCCTCTACACCCTTCATAGGGTATAATTGGGATAGGTAGTGTTAACTTCTACAAGTTCTATAGGCAGAGTCTGTAAAGGGCCAGGTAGCCTCTGGATCTCATCTTTTATGAAAGGTGACATATCCATTAAATGCCCCTACAATCAATCTCTCGAATAGATATAAATATAAGTTTTTCATTTTCATATCCGTGGTCTCAAACAATGAGAGAGAGAAAAAAAACCTTTTATATTCAATGTAAAACACAAATTAGCCATAAAATTTTCCCATTGAAACCAAAAGTGATTTGATACAAAACATAGGTGATTTGATTCAATGGAAATGTGTATCTTCAATATCTAGCCTAGTTATGTAATTGGTATCATATCCTTTTAGAAAAATATTTTTTAATGAAGCAAATATATCCATAGTGATCCACTGATATTTTTTCACAGACAACTATTCCATTCTAGACTTTTATATCTCAAAAATATGCTCATTGAATTTATGCATCTATATTTTTAAACTAATTGAAACAATTTTATTACACCATAGGATTCATTTCAAAACTATGCTCATTGAATTTATGCATCTATAGTTTTAAACTACTTGAAAATATTTTATTACACCATAGGATTCATTTTGATATATCTCCCATTTTAATGGGGTGTATCACATTTCAAGAAAAACAGATTAGCCATAAAATTTTCCCATTGAAACCAAAAGTAATTTCATACAAAACATAGGATTTAACCTTATATAGTTAATGTTTCAAATAGATTTTTAATGAAATGAAAAATATTCAATGTAAAACACATGCACATTAACATATAATTGTGATCAGCGAAAATTTTAAGGGCTAATATTCATAGATGGGCTAATTTTCCATGTTTAAAAAAAAAAGATTTTCCAATTCCCATTTTTTGCTGAAAATGATTCGCCCAAAATTTTATAAGAAAAAAATATTTTACTTTAAAAATCACCAAAATTTTATAGAGGCTATATAAAATCATTAGAAGTTTGAATAATTTTATTAAAATATCACCAAACATTTTATAGTTTTCATATTATGGATCAGTAAGATTCGGCAAGGTTTCTAATCTTTAAGATAAATTTCCATCCTTAAAATTTTCCTTGATTGTGATACTTTCCCTTCTTTCCAACTTAGTGGACATCATTCTAGAAAAATCCCTTTTAATGAAGCAGATATATATCCATAGTGGCATTGATATTTGTTCACAAAAATCTCCTCCATTTTGGAATTTAATATCTCAAAACTATGGTCATTGAATTTATGCATCTATATTTTACTACAACATAGGAATCATTTCGATATATCTCCCATTTTAATGGGGTGTATCACATTTCGAGAAAAATGCATTAGCCATAAAAGTTTCCCATTGAAACCAAAAGTGATTTGATACAAAACATATAGGTTTTAACCTTATATAGGTAATTTTTTCAAATAGATTCTTAATTTAAAATGAAAAATATTCAATGTAAAACACATGCATTCTTATACACCCTTATGTCTTATATAGGTAATTGTTTCAAATAGATTCTTAATTTAAAATGAAAAATATTCAATGTAAAACACATACATTCTTATACACCATTTTTTCTATGTAAAGTAGTTTCAGTGATTCCACGGGTCCTCTACACCCTTCATAGGGTATAATTGGGACAGGTAGTGTTAACTTCTACAAGTTCTATAGGCAGAGTCTGTAAAGGGCCAGGTAGCCTCTGGATCTCATCTTTTATGAGAGGTGAGATATCCAGTAAATGCCCCTATATCTAAATATAAGTTTTTCATTTTCATATCCATGGTCTCAAAAAATGAGAGAGGGAAAAAACCTTTTATATTCAATGTAAAACACAAATTATCCATAAAAGTTTCTCATTGAAACCAACAGTGATTTGATAGAAAACATAGGTTTTAACCTTATATACTTTAATTCTTTCAAATAGATTTTTAATAAAATGAAAACTATTCAATGTAAAAAACATAGTATTTAGAAACAAAAAGTAATTTGATACAAAAAATAGGCTTTAACCAAGTATATAGTTAATTGTTTTCAAAATAGTTTCTTAACAAAATGAAAAATATTCAATGTAAAAAACATGCACATTAACATATAATTGTGATATTTTCCCTTCTTTCCAACTTATTCCATCCTTCTAGAAATATCACTTTTAATGAAGCAAATATATCCATAGTGAGCCATTGATATTTGTTCACCAACAAATATTCCATTTTGGACTTATATACCTCAAAACTATGCTCATTGAATTTATGCATCTACATATTTAAACTACTTGAAACTATTTTATTTCACCATAGGAATTATTTCGACATGTCTACCATTTTTATGGGGTGTATCACATTTCGAGAAAAAACACATTAGCCATAAAAGTTTTCCATTGAAACCAAAAGTTCAATTTGATACAAAACATAGGTTTTAACCTTATCTTTGAACTACTTGAAACTATTTTATTTCACCATACGAACCATTTCTATATGTCTACCATTTTAATGGGATGTATCACATTTCAAGAAAAAACAGATTAGCCATAAAAGTTTTCCATTGAAACCAAAAGTTCAATTTGATACAAAAAATAGGTTTTAACCTTGTATAGGTAATTGTTTCAAATAGGTTCTTAATTTAAAACGAAAAATATTCAATGTAAAACGCATGCATTAACATATATAATTGTGATACTTTCTATTCTTCCAAACTTAGTGGAAATCCTTTTAGAAAAATATTTTTTAATGAAGAAAATATATCCATAGTGATCCACTGATATTTGTTCACAAACAACTATTCCATTTTGGACTTTTATATCTCAAAACTATGCTCATTGAATTTATGCATCTATATTTTTAAACTACTTTAAACTATTTTATTACAGCATAGGATTCATTTTGATATATCTCGCATTTTAATGGGGTGTATCACATTTCGAGAAAAACACATTAGCCATAAAATTTTCCCATTGAAACCAAAAGTGATTTGATACAAAACATATAGGTTTTAACCTTGTATATAGGTAATTATTTCAAATAGATTCTTAGTTTAAAATGAAAAATATTCAACTTAAAACACATTCACATTAACATATAATTGTGATAGTTTCCCTTCTTTCCAACTTAGTGGACATCATTCTAGAAAAATCCCTTTTAATGAAGCAGATATATATCCATACTGGCATTGATATTTGTTCACAAACAACTCTTCCATTTTGGACCTTTATATCTCAAAACTATGCTCATTGAATTTACACATCTATATTTTATTACAACATAGGAATCATTTCGATATATCTCCCATTTTAATGGGGTGTATCACATTTCAAGAAAAAACACATTAGCCATAATAGTTTCTCATTGAAACCAAAAGTTCAATTTGATACAAAAAATATAGGTTTTAACCTTATCTTTAAACTACTTGAAACTATTTTATTTCACCATAGGAATCATTTCGATATGTCTACCATTTTAATGGGGTGTATAACATTTCGAGAAAAAACACATTAGCCTTAAAAGTTTCCCATTGAAACCAAAAGTTCAATTGGATACAAAACATAGGTTTTAACCTTATGTCTAGAAAATTGTTTCAAATAGATTCTTAATTTAAAATGAAAAATATTCAATGTAAAACACATGCATTAACAGATATAATTGTGATACTTTCCCTCCTTCCAGACTTAGTGGACATCCTTTTAGAAAATTCATTTTTAATGAAGAAAATATATCCATATTGATCCACTAATAGTTGTTCACAGACAACTATTCCATTTTGGACTTTTACATCTCAAAACTATACTCATCGAATTTATGCATCTATATTTTTAAACTACTTGAAACTATTTTATTACACCATAGGATTCATTTCGATATATCTCCCATTTTAATGGGGTGTATCACATTTCGAGAAAAACACATTAGCCATAAAAGTTTCCCATTGAAAGAAAAAGTGATTTGATATGAAACATATAGGTTTTAACCTTATATATAGGTAATTGTTTTAAATATATTCTTAATTTAAAATGAAAAATATTCAATGTAAAACACATGCACATTAACATACAATTGTGATACTTCCCCTTATTTCCAACTTAGTGGACATCATTCTAGAAAAATCCCTTTTAATGAAGCATATATATATCCATAGTGGCATTGATATTTGTTCACAAACAACTCTTCCATTTTGGAATTTTATATCTCAAAACTATGCTCATTGAACTTATGCATCTATATTTTATTACAACATAGGATTCATTTCAATATATCTCCCATTTTAATGGGGTGTATCAAATTCCGAGAAGTAACACATTAGCCATAAAAGTTTCCCATTGAAACCAAAAGTTCAATTTGATACAAACATATAGGTTTTAAACCTTATATTGGTAATTGTTTCAAATAGATTCTTAATTTAAAATGAAAAATATTCAATGTAAAACAAATGCATTCTTATACACCATTATGTCTACGTAAAGTAGTGTGGGTGATTCCATGGGTCCTCTACACCCTTCATAGGGTATAATTGGGACAGATAGTGTTAACTTCTTCAAGTTCTATAGGCAAAGTCTGTAAAGAGCCAGGTAGCCTCTGGATCTCATCTTTTATGAAAGGTGAAATATCTAGTAAATTCCCTTACAGTCAGTCTCTAGAATAGATCTAAATAGAAGTTCTTCATTTATCTCATGATCTTGTTTCATTTCTCCCATGCATTTGCAATAAATGTCAATTTACTATATATTTTTATTGATTTTGTTTTTTTTTTAGGGATAGGAAAACCATTAAATATGGTTGAAAAATGGAAACTATGCATAACATTTTCTTGCTATCCCAATCCAAGGAAAGCAGTGATTACATATGTTCTTTCCAATATTGTGACTAGAAAAGTTGTCCAAAGGAAAATGAATATACCGGGAAGAACAACAAACAATGAGGCATATTATATTGGATTGATAGAAGGCTTGGGAACATCTATGGAGTATGGATCAAATGGAATTGTAGTTTTCACCAATTCTGAACTTGTGTGCAACCAGATGAATGGCGTGTCCCAAGTTAAGAAGGAGAGGCTAAAAGAACTGCATGGAGTAGAAAACAATATTGTTAGCCAATTTCAATTTTGAAGTATAAGAGATTGTACAAATGTAAATAATATGTATGTTGATCTATTGCGTGGGGCAATGAAAATTTAGGATTCAACTATCAAAGATGAACTAATAGATGAATTAGAATTATACAGGGCAATGCCAATACCAGATTCATCTCTCAAAGATGAGTTAGTTTTGAGACACTCTTCTTAAAAAATTCAGGATTCAACTCTCAAATATGAATTAGTTTTGAGACGCTCTTCTTAAAAAATTCAAGATTCATCTCTCAAATATTAATTAGTGTTGAGACACTCTCCTTCAAAATTTATTGATCGACATTGTAACGTATCTTGGATATGTGTGTGTTGTGTACTTATAAATGCGTCTTTTCTAATGACCATGTGCTTTTTTCAATTATATACCAATTGTGTTCCCACCACACCATGTAAAGCGCAACTTGGTGAATTTCACATTTGCAACAAGTGGTGAACTTCACATTTTTATTAAATTAAAATGCGGGGACTTCAACAAATTTTGTTTAAATGGAGTTTCACTTCTTTTTTAATGACAATGTGTTCTTTTCAATTTTATATTAAGTGTGCTCTCACCATGTAAACCACAATTTGGTGAACTTATCATTTTTATAATTTTTTTTTGCTTAAATTGAGTTTCACACAACAATTAGTGCTTTGAAAGTTGTGTTTTACATAATTTGTGTACACTAAATTACATTAATTTTTTGAAATTTATTTTGAATTTATTTTAAATGAGTCATTTAAAAAAATAATTGTAAATGTCCACAGTAGATATATATATCATGGAGGATGAACGATGAAGAAGATCAACAGAATACCATATCTCTACGAGAGGGGGGAATCATGGATCGAGGGATGTTCATGGTATTTAAATATAATCTTAAATCTCCATACATGTGTGTACATATGGAATTTATTTTAAATCAACTTTGTGAGTTAAATTACTTGTTAATAAGTTTCATTTTTTTATTTTTTAGGAGCTAATAAGAGGAGAAGGGTCTCTATTCCATCTATGGAGCATGCCCATGGTTCACCCAGTCATGGTATGGTTTGAACGCAATTGAATCAATGAATATGTACATGTGTATTTATATGTATGAATGTATTTTTCAATTGATTATAAATTCGTTATTGTTTATGAAGCTTCTCTCTCGTCTCGACAGGTTGGTGATGGTTCAAATACCCTTAGAGGGCCATCAATAAGTGCTATCAGGCTGCGTGAAGGTGGTGATATTTATTCCTCCGGAAGCCAATCAACAGCTGGTGGTGCTGGTTCTCAACAGTTTCAGGGTGGGGAAGATGCTAGCCAACCACGTTGAGGTTGCCATAAATTTCAATAATTGTTTCATTCAATTTGCACCAATTTGTTTACATGTTTTTTTTTTTAATATACAAAATTTTATATGTTGGTGCAAAGGCTGAAAATGCTCCAAATGTTGATAAAAAAAGATGCAGGGTAGAATGCTACATTCAAGAAGAATTTTTTCCACCCACCATGACTTATCCAGTCGACATTTCTAATATACCTTGGGAAAGAAACATGGCGCAATGCACTTTAGAATGGTGTCAACAACTTCATGAAAAATTGCAGAGAGATCTCGTGGCTTTGACTCTACCTGCTGAGAATCAATAAAGCTTGGAAATAGTTAGACATTATTTAGGTGAACTAGTAGTTGTGTACTAAAATTTTGGGCCAACGACTGATACATTTGTAGAAGTCATGAGAAAGAAAGGAAACAGTAATGGGTCCCGATAAATGGGAGGATGTAAAACAAAGAGTTACAAAAGAAATGGGGAAGTCAATGCTTAATTTCAAAGAAGGGCCGAAAAGAAATATGCTAAAGGCGCAATCTTCCAAGCACCCCAATATAGCTCACTGTTTGTATGATAGACACCTTGCGGCCTATGGAAGACTCCCATGAAACGATAAGGTTCCTCTTTATTTTGAAAAATTGTTTTATGTAGAATTCTTTTTGGAAATGAAACCTAATCACAATGACCTTATGTCTGAATTTTTTGGTCTTGGGAAAGGTCGATTGTGTGACCGTAGGGGCGCTAGGTGTGATTTTGAGTTGCCTCTCCCTGAGCCACCATTGGTTAGTCAACCTTTTCGGGTCGAAATTTTACGATCATAGATGGGTGCCACTGCTCAAATTGGTCAAAAAGCAAGGGATGCCATCATCAATAATGTTCATAGTGAATTGGGTGGAGTTGATATTTTTCTGAATCGACAAAGAGCACGTGAGAATGCACGCTCCAATTTGTCTAATTTACAGATGAAGAGATTGACAACATGAGTGTTTAGGATCTCAAAATATATGTAAAGAATTGTTGCAATGGTTGGCAAGACCTAATTATTCATAGGAAGAGGGCACGAAAATTGTATGTGTTAATGGTTAGGGTTCAATTATTTTAACACATACATGTACAATTTGTAATAAATACACATGTATATGTATACATTTATTTGTATGTAAATTAATCTAACAAAAATGTATCATTATATGGTAAACACCATTTGAAGTTGTCACACATGATGAATGATGAAAATTTTAATATCACGTTCGGAGCCTCTAGTTCCAACAATCAAGATGGGTCTCACCATCAAGATATGTTGACAAATGTTAGTGTTTTTTAAGTGATATTTTTAAAATAAATAATTGTGCACACATGTACATGTACATATATAATAATAAAATGTTTTAACAAATTCTAATTCTGTCCAATGTTTTTGGGATGGCAGTGCCTTCTTCTTCCTTGGGAGATGTACCTTCTACTTCCTTAGGAGATGTGCTAGATCCACAACAAGTATGGACAATTTTTCACTTTTAAAAATTATGTTTTTAAGTTATATATATTCCACCTCAAAAAGTTCCATTAAAAAATGAGATATATCTGTATCTTGAGTTATTTTAAATTTTTTGAATTTTAGGTTTTTGGAGATTTTCTTTTGGAGCCTCTCTTAGGAGATGTCCCAAATTCCCCTGCAGAAGTATTCAATTTTTCACTTTTAAATATATATGTTTTCTTAAAAGTTATAATTTATAAATTTAAGTTTAAAAGTTTTATTATAAATTGAGATCTTGATCTTGAGTTATTTATACTTTTAAAATTTTGAATTTTAGGTTTCTATAGAATATTTTTTTAATCCATGGACTCTAGTGACAGAGATAGGAACATCCACACCATTTCAAACATTTGAACAGGTTGTCTAATTTTTTTTTTAATATTATTAAAAATAAGTTTATATATACATGCATTTTCATCTGAAAATTTTTAATATATATATATAACTGTACATGTATATTGTACAGGTTACTGTTGGAGATGTTCCAGGGAAGTTATAGTAGGCGAGCAACAAATGGAGAGGGAACCTCATGAGGTATTGCATGATATTTTTTTATATTTTTTTTACATGAAGTTCTATATATTCTCACTAATTTTTAAAACATAAAATTTTAATGTTTGTATGTGCATTGTGTACAAGTTCCCCATGCTTCGCAAGATAGCTCGTGGATTGAGACTCTGCTAGGAAAGACACTACATCCATCTGCATTTGATGGACATGATTTCTAGATTTGATTGATATTTCTAGTCTTAAATTTACTTTTTTATATATTATCTAGATGCACAGTCATATATATATATATATATATATATATATATATATATATATATATATACTTGATACTTGTGAGATCTACAATTTTTGGACATATTTTATTGTGTTAATATAATTTGTTTCGTTTTTAAAAGTTAAGTTTTGGATGGTTGAAGTACTTTTTGCATGTGAATGTGAAGTAATGTTGCTATATAATTTGTTTGGCTTTTAAAACTTAAGTTTTGGATAGTTGAACTACTAGTAATGTTGTGATCTATAAATTAATGTTTTTCTTTTGAACTACATTTGGCATGTGAAGTAATGTTCTGATCTATAATTTTTTTGTTAAATTAAAGGTTAAGTTTTGGATGGTTGATCGACATTTGGCATGTGATATAATGTTAAATTTTTTTATTGGATAGTTGAACTACAATTGGCATGGCATGTGAAGTAATGTTGTGATATAATCCAAAAGTTTTTAAAACTCAAGTTTTGGATGGTTGAAGTACATTTGGCATGTGAAGTAATGTTGTGATCTATAATTTTTTGTTAAATTAAAAGTCATGTTTTGGATGGATGATCTACATTTGGCATGTGATATAATGTTAAATGTTTTTATTGGATAGTTGAACTACAATTGGCATGACATGTGAAGTAATGTTTTGATATAATAAAAAAAAAATTAAAACTCAAGTTTTGGATGGTTGAAGTACATTTCGCATGTGAAGTAATGTTGTGATCTATAAATTTTTTGTTAAATTAAAAAAATTAAGTTTTGGATGGTTGATCTACATTTGGCATGTGATATAATGTTAAATGTTTTTATTGGATAGTTGAACTACAATTGGCATAACATGTGAAGTAATGTTTTGATATAATCAAAAAGTTTTTAAAACACAAGTTTTGGATGGTGGAAGTACATTTGGCGTGTGAAGTAATGTTGTAATCTATAATTTTTTGTTAAATTAAAAGTTAAGTTTTAGATGTCTGATCTACATTTGGCACGTGATATAATGTTAAATGATTTTATTGGGTAGTTGAACTACAATTCCCATGACATGTGAAGTAATGTTTTGATATAATCAAAAAAAATTTAAAACTCAAGTTTTGGATGGTTGAAGTACATTTGGCATGTGAAGTAATGTTGTGATCTATAATTTTTTGTTAAAGAAAAATTAAGTTTTGGATGGTTGATCTACATTTGGCATGTGATATAATGTTAAATGTTTTTATTGGATAGTTGAACTACAATTGGCATGACATGTGAAGTAATGTTTTGATATAATCAAAAAGTTTTTAAAACTCAATTTTTGGATGGTTGAAGTACATTTTGCATCTTAAGATTGAATTTTATATATACATGCTCTTGTTTGAGTGAAAAAATTTACAATGTGAACAACATAGCTTTTGAATCCAACTAACCATATCAATTGAGCTCTAATTGAAAAAAGAGTAAAGAAAAGTTAACATGCCAACAAAACATGTCAACAAAATAACATTCGTGGTTGTCATTTTTATTGGAATAGCTAAATCATATTTTAAGGATTCTCCATCCAAAAACAATTTCAATGAAGAGAATCCTTAATATCATTTACTTATTCCAATAAAAACAACAACCAAAGATGTTATTTTGTTGGCATTTTGGTTTTTTTTACTTTTTTTTCAAATAGAGCTCAATTGATATCGTTAGTTGGATTGAAAAGCTATGTTCTTTTCACTGGAAATGTTTTCACTGAAACAAGAGTATGTAGAGATCAAAAACAATCTTAAGATTAATTTCAAGTACAATCAAGTGTTCCAAACATTTTCCCACATGATGCTGCATTCATTGACCTTTAAAAGGTAGTTCATGGGCTATATGTTCTGTGTCTTTCCCATATAAACCCCTTTAATTTTGATTGGAAATATAAGAAGTAGATATATGTTTGTTGAATTGGGGTCAATGTCATTAATGCACTCAACTAGGTAGCCTTGTTGATTTATAAATTGTTAAATTGATGACATTCAATTAATTGCATGCTAGAACATATATATTCAATACGTGAAACATTTTTCATCAATGCACATGGGAAAAATACTTGAACAATTAATTACATTCTAGAGCACACACACGCACACACACACACACACACACACAGATATATATCTAATACGTGCAACATTTTTCATCAATGCCCATAGAAAAACTACTTTTACTTAATTGCCTAGAACATATCTGACCATTGGACACACAAATGTTGTACTAGATTTTCTATCAGGAATAGAGATGTGGGTCAAATCCCAACAAAAGTTGAAGAAGTGCTCCGAGTCTCTTGTCTGCAAGGAATATTCGTACAAAACTGTACTGTGGAGGATTTATTTACATTCCATAATTTTTACTAGAAAATCCCACGAGAAAAACCGGTTGCATTCAGTCCATGTATATATCCAGTACATGCAACATTTTTCATCAATGCACATAGAAAAACTACTTTCAGTTAACTGCATTCTAGAACATATATATTCAGTACATGAAACATTTTTCATCAATGCACATATAGTAAAAATACTTGAACAATTAATTTCATTCTAGAACACACACACACACACACAGATATATATATATATATATATATATATATATATAGATATGTAATATTTTTCATCGATGCATGTATAGAAAAGCTACATTCAGTTGATCCTAGTGTGCATGTACCAAAATAATCTGTACATGTGAAAACACTTGCACAAATAACATAACAAGGAAACTCAATTTTTAGTTGAGTTTTGGAAGTTCTAAAACATAATCCAAAGTTGGGTAGTTCAATCAAAAAAATTCCAATGGAATGCCATCTTCAATGATCCGTTCATAATCAGATTTTGAAATTTTCCATTTCTTAATTTTCATTTTCTTCTTTGATTGAACCTCTATCAACTTTATGTGTGTTGCACACACCAAGTGACTATATTGACAACTTATAACATCAAGTTCATATTCTTCAAAGTAAAAAAAATCCCCACTTTGATTAGTTTGTCTGAAAAAATATCCTTTTAGTATAATAGATCCTCCTTCATATGGAAACCCGTGATCATTATAGTTTTCTAATAATTTCATTTTTCGTTCAATGCAACACATCAAATAATACTTCACATTTTCATCATTGTTAGCAGGTGCAATTACAACAAAACCATCTCCTGCACAATAAAACAAGCTTAACAAACTTATGTATTTAAATTTATTTATATATCTTTATCATTTGAAAGAAATTCAAATGTTACCTTCTCTAACAAGATTAGAAACTCGATCACCATCGGAAGATATTGTAGTCTCCTCTAATTTCATTTCTTCAAACATTGCAATGGACATTTTTCCCTTTGTATTTAGCTCTGTATGTTTCCAATCTTTTACATACATTTTGTTTTCACAAACGTCATTGGATTCTGTGTTGTTTATGAAAATATGACGAAAACAAGAATATTTTCTTTTATCTAATGCAAACACATTTGTGGACAACTTTGTTTTAATTGAATGCAATTTTCGAGTCCCTTTTATTGTTTCAATGTCATTTCCAATTGATTTATCTACTTCTTCAATCCCAATATGCCAAAAAAACCTTTATATGGAAAATTCAAAGAAGAATGTAAATATGATATCAAAATACAATCAAAGATAATCAATCATAGATAATCAAATTTTGATAAATGTACATTGTTTAAAATTAGATATCCAATAAAAATTAAAATGAATGTACCTTCGCACTTCCCTTGATTGGTTAGTCTCATGGCTTAGAGCAACGATGCACCATTGAACAACTTCTTTAGCATCCACAAGTCGGCTTGTAGAGGGATTCATTTGATATCTTCGAAGTGCTCATTTTATGCATGTGCCTAAACCATCATGTTCTCCTTTTCCGTGACCAGTCTCGAAGAAATTCCAACAATGTTTAATGCAGGTTTTCTTATGAAGACAACACAACCAAAAGAATGATCGTGCAGATTTGAATTGACCTGTGCATCCATATGACCATATCCAATGTTCATTGAATGTTATTCCCCTTCTTTTCAAGGAATCATAAATATTTCCAAAGCAGTGTTGTGCAAAATATGTATCATGTGTACGATCATCACCGAAATAAAAGTGATATTCTTTAATAAAATGTTGACTTTCACTGGTGCTTTGTATTTTATCGTAGTTTTTTTCAGCATCTCTATATAGAATATGGACGAGCATGGAGACTTGGTTAGAATGATAGTATTCACTCTGAATTTATTTTTGTGGAAAAAATGTCTAGTTTTCTACAAAATCAATTACTAACAAAATGGTCCCTAGTGGAAATACTTCACGGGATTTTTTGAATTGCAAGTCTTGCCATCGAGCTCTATGGGAATGCTTGGTGTATTTATAAATTTCCGCCTCAATCTTTCTCAAATATTCTCTCACAAAAATTTCTTCTTCTCGTAATTCAATCCTTTTAGCACTATTTTCACCTTGAATAGATATACAGATATATACATATCTCTTCCATTTCACTTTCAACATTTTTCATCAATGCCCATAGAAAAACTACTTTTACTTAATTGCTTAGAACATATCTGACCATTGGACACACAAATTTTGTACTAGATTTTCTATCAGGAATAGAGATGTGGGTCAAATCCCACCAAACGTTGGGGAAGTGCTCCGAGTCTCTTGTCTACAAGGAATATTCGTACAAAACTGTACTGTGGAGGATTTATTTACATTCCATAATTTTTACTAGAAAATCCCACGAGAAAAACCGGTTGCATTCAGTCCATGTATATATCCAGTACATGCAACATTTTTCCTAAATGCACATAGAAAAACTACTTTCAGTTAACTGCATTCTAGAACATATATATTCAGTACATGAAACATTTTTCATCAATGCACATATAGTAAAACTACTTGAACAATTAATTTCATTCTAGAACACACACACACACACACACACACACACACACACACAGATATATATATATATATATATATATATATATATATATATATATATATATATATATATATATATTTCATCAATGCATGTATAGAAAAGCTACTTTCAGTTGATCCTAGTGTGCATGTACCAAAACAATTTGTACATGTGCAAACACTTGCACAGATAACATAACAAGGAAACTCAATTTTTAGTTGAGTTCTAGAAGTTCTAAAACATAATCCAAAGAGAAGAAATTGTTGGGCAGTTCAATCAAAAAAATTCCAATGGAATGCCATCTTCAATGATCCATTCATGATCGGATTTTGACATTTTCCATTTCTTAATTTTTATTTTTTTCTTTGATTGAACCTCTATTAACTTTATGTGTGTTGCACACACCAAGTGACTATATTGACAACTTATGACATCAGGTTCATAGTCTTCAAAGTAAACAAAATCCCCACTTTGATTAGTTTGTCTGAAAAAATAACCTTTCAGTATAATAGATCCTCTTTCATATTGAAATCCGTGATCATTATAGTTTTCTAATAATTTCATTTTTCGTTCAATGCAACGCATCAAATAATACTTCACATTTTCATCGTTGTCAATAGGTGCAATTACAGCAAAAACATCTCCTGCACAATAAAACAAACTTAACAAAATTATACATATTTAAATTTATTTCTAGATCTTTATCATTAGAAAGCAATTCAAATGTTACCTTCTCTAACAAGATCAAAAACTCGATCACCATCGGATGATATTGTAGTCTCCTCTGATTTCATTTCTTCAAACATTGCAATGGACATTTTTCCCTTTGTATTTAGCTCTGTATGTTTCCAATCTTTTACATACATTTTGTTTTCACAAACGTCATTGGATTCTGTGTTGTTTATGAAAATATGACGAAAACAAGAATATTTTCTTTTATCTAATGCAAACACATTTGTGGACAACTTTTTTTTAATTGAATGCAATTTTTGAGTCCCTTTCATTGTTTCAACGTCATTTCCGATTGATCTATCTACTTCTTCGATCCAAATATGCCAAAAAAACCTTTATATGGAAAACTCAAAGAAGAATGTAAATATGATATCAAAATACAATCAAAGATAATCAATCATAGATAATCAAATTGTGATAAATGTACACTGTTCAAAATTAGATATACAATAAAAATTAAAATAAATGTACCTTCGCACTTCCCTTGATTGGTTAGTCTCATGGCTTAGAGCAACGATGCACCATTGAACAACTTCTTTAGCATCCACAAGTCGGCTTGTAGAGGGATTCATTTGATATCTTCGAAGTGCTCATTTTATGCATGCGCCTAAACCATCATGTTCTCCTTTTCCGTGACCAGTCTTGAAGAAATTCCAACAATGTTTAATGCAGGTTTTCTTATCAAGACAACACAACCAAAATAATGATCGTGCAGATTTGAATTGACCTGTGCATCCATATGACCATATCCAATGTTCATTGAATGTTATTCCCCTTCTTTTCAAGGAATCATAAATATTTCCAAAGCAGTGTTGTGCAAAATATGTATCATGTGTACGATCATCACCGAAATAAAGGTGATATTCTTTAATAAAATGTCGACTTTCACTGGTGCTTTGTATATGATCATAGTTTTTTTCAGCATCTCTATACAGAATATGGACGAGCATGGAGACTTGGTCAGAATGATAGTATTCACTCTAAATTTATTTTTGTAGAAAAAATGTCTAGTTTTCTGCAAAATCAATTACTAACAAAATGGTCCCTAGTGGAAAGAATTCACGGGATTTTTTGGATTGCAAGTCTTGCCATCGAGCTCTATGGGAATGCTTGGTGTCTTTATAAATTTCCGCCTCAAACTTTCTCAAATATTCTTCCACAAAAATTTCTTCTTCTCGTAATTCGATCCTTTTAGCACTATTTGCACCTTGAATAGATATACAGATATATTCATATCTCTTCCATTTCACTTTCAACATTTTTCATCAATGCCCATAGAAAAGCTACTTTTACTTAATTTCCTAGAACATATCTGACCATTGGTCACACAAATTTTGTACTAGATTTTCTATCAGGAATAGAGATGTGCGTCAAATCCCACCAAAAGTTGGAGAAGTGCTCTGAGTCTCTTGTCTACAAGGAATATTCGTACAAAACTGTACTGTGGAGGATTTATTTACATTCCATAATTTTTACTAGAAAATCCCACGAGAAAAACCGGTTGCATTTAGTCCATGTATATATCCAGTACATGCAACATTTTTCATCAATGCACATATAGTAAAACTACTTGAACAATTAATTTCATTCTAGAACACACACGCACACACACACACACACACACACACACAGATATATATATATATGTATGTGTGTGTGTGTAATATTTTTCATCGATGCATGTATAGAAAAGCTACATTCAGTTGATCCTAGTGTGCATGTACCAAAATAATTTGTACATGTGAAAACACTTGCACAAATAGCATAACAAGGAAACTCAATTTTTAGTTGAGTTTTGGAAGTTATAAAACATAATCCAAAGAGAACAAATTGTTGGGTAGTTCAATCAAAAAAATTCCAATGGAATGCCATCTTCAATGATCCATTCATGATCGGATTTTGAAATTTTCCATTTCTTAATTTTCATTTTCTTCTTTGATTGAACCTCTATCAACTTTATGCGTGTTGCACACACCAAGTGACTATATTGACAACTTATAACATCAAGTTCATATTCTTCAAAGTAAAAAAAATCCCCACTTTGATTAGTTTGTCTGAAAAAATATCCTTTCAGTATAATAGATCCTCCTTCATATGGAAACCCGTGATCATTATAGTTTTCTAATAATTTCATTTTTCGTTCAATGCAACACATCAAATAATACTTCACATTTTCATCATTGTTAGCAGGTGCAATTCCAACAAAAACATCTCCTACACAATAAAACAAACTTAACAAACTTATGTATTTATATTTATTTATATATATATTTATCATTTGAAAGCAATTCAAATGTTACCTTCTCTAACAAGATTAGAAACTCGATCACCATCGAATGATATTGTAGTCTCCTCTAATTTCATTTCTTCAAACATTGCAATGGACATTTTTCCCTTTGTATTTAGCTCTGTATGTTTCCAATCTTTTACATACATTTTGTTTTCACAAACGTCATTGGATTCTGTGTTGTTTATGAAAATATGACGAAAACAAGAATATTTTCTTTTATCTAATGCAAACACATTTGTGGACAACTTTTTTTTAATTGAATGCAATTTTTGAGTCCCTTTCATTGTTTCAACGTAATTTCCGATTGATCTATCTACTTCTTCGATCCCGATATGCCAAAAAAACCTTTATCTAGAAAATTCAAAGAAGAATGTAAATATGATATCAAAATACAATCAAAGATAATCAATCATAGATAATCAAATTGTGATAAATGTACACTGTTTAAAATTAGATATACAATAAAAATTAAAATAAATGTACCTTCGCACTTCCCTTGATTGGTTAGTCTCATGGCTTAGAGCAACAATGCACCATTGAACAACTTCTTTAGCATCCACAAGTTGGCTTGTAGAGGGATTCATTTGATATCTTCGAAGTGCTCATTTTATGCATGCGCCTAAACCATCGTGTTCTCCTTTTCCGTGACCAGTCTCGAAGAAATTCCAACAATGTTTAATGCAGGTTTTCTTATGAAGACAACACAGCCAAAAGAATGATCGTGCAGATTTGAATTGACCTGTGCATCCATATGACCATATCCAATGTTCATTGAATGTTATTCCCCTTCTTTTCAAGGAATCATAAATATTTCCAAAGCAATGTTGTGCAAAATATGTATCATGTGTACGATCATCACCGAAATAAAAGTGATATTCTTTAATAAAATGTCGACTTTCATGGTGCTTTGTATATGATCGTAGTTTTTTTCAGCATCTCTATACAGAATATGGACGAGCATGGAGACTTGGTCAGAATGATAGTATTCACTCTGAATTTATTTTTGTGGAAAAAATGTCTAGTTTTCTGCAAAATCAATTACTAACAAAATGGTCCCTGGTGGAAAGAATTCACGGGATTTTTTTAATTGCAAGTCTTGCCATCGAGCTCTATGGGAATGCTTGGTGTATTTATAAATTTCTGCCTCAAACTTTCTCAAATATTCTCTCACAAAAATTTCTTCTTCTCGTAATTCAATCCTTTCAGCACTATTTGCACCCTGAATAGATATACAGATATATTCATATCTCTTCCATTTCACTTTCAACATTTTTCATCAATGCCCATAGAAAAACTACTTTTACTTAATTGCCTAGAACATATCTGACCATTGGACACACAAATTTTGTACTAGATTTTCTTTCAGGAATAGAGATGTGGGTCAAATCCCACCAAAAGTTGGAGAAGTGCACCGAGTCTCTTGTCTACGAGGAATATTCATACAAAATCGTACTGTGGAGGATTTATTTACATTCCATAATTTTTACTAGAAAATCCCACGACAAAAACCGGTTGCATTCAGTCCATGTATATATCCAGTACATGCAACATTTTTCATCAATGCACATATAGTAAAACTACTTGAACAATTAATTTCATTCTAGAACACACACACACACACACACACACACATATATATATATATATATATATATATATAATATTTTTCATCGATGCATGTATAGAAAAGCTACATTCAGTTGATCCTAATGTGCATGTACCAAAATAATTTGTACATGTGAAACTCAATTTTTAGTTGAGTTTTGGAAGTTTTAAAACATAATCCAAAGAGAAGAAATTGTTGGGTAGTTCAATCAAAAAAATTCCAATGGAATGCCATCTTCAATGATCCGTTCATGATCGGATTTTGAAATTTTCCATTTCTTAATTTTCATTTTCTTCTTTGATTGAACCTCTATCAACTTTATGCGTGTTGCACACACCAAGTGACTATATTGACAACTTATAACAACAATTTCATATTCTTCAAAGTAAAAAAAATCCCCACTTTGATTAGTTTGTCTGAAAAAATATCCTTTCAGTATAATAGATCCTCCTTCATATGGAAACCCACGATCATTATAGTTTTCTAATAATTTCATTTTTCGTTCAATGCAACACATCAAATAATACTTCACATTTTCATCATTGTTAGCAGGTGCAATTACAACAAAAACATCTCCTGCACAATAAAACAAACTTAACAAACTTATCTATTTAAATTTATTTATATATATTTATCATTTGAAAGCAATTAAAATGTTACCTTCTCTAACAAGATTAGAAACTCGATCACCATTGGATTATATTGTAGTCTCCTCTAATTTCATTTCTTCAAACATTGCAATGGACATTTTTCCCTTTGTATTTACCTCTGTATGTTTCCAATCTTTTACATACATTTTGTTTTCACAAACGTCATTGGATTCTGTGTTGTTTATGAAAATATGCCGAAAACAAGAATATTTTCTTTTATCTAATGCAAACACATTTGTGGACAACTTTTTTTTAATTGAATGCAATTTTTGAGTCCCTTTCATTGTTTCAACGTCATTTCTGATTGATCTATCTACTTCTTCGATCCCGATATGCCAAAAAAACCTTTATCTGGAAAATTCAAAGAAGAATGTAAATATGATATCAAAATACAATCAAAGATAATCAATCATAGATAATCAAATTGTGATAAATGTACACTGTTTAAAATTAGATATACAATAAAAATTAAAATAAATGTACCTTCGCACTTCCCTTGATTGGTTAGTCTCATGGCTTGGAGCAACGATGCACCATTGAACAACTTCTTTAGCATCCATAAGTCGGCTTGTAGAGGGATTCATTTGATATCTTCGAAGTGCTCATTTTATGCATGCGCCTAAACCATCGTGTTCTCCTTTTCCGTGACCAGTATCGAAGAAATTCCAACAATGTTTAATGCAGGTTTTCTTATGAAGACAACACAACCAAAAGAATGATCGTGCAGATTTGAATTGACCTGTGCATCCATATGACCATATCCAATGTTCATTGAATGTTATTCCCCTTCTTTTCAAGGAATCATAAATATTTCCAAAGCAATGTTGTGCAAAATATGTATCATGTGTACGATCATCACCAAAATAAAAGTGATATTCTTTAATAAAATGTCGACTTTCATGGTGCTTTGTATACGATCGTAGTTTTTTTCAGCATCTCTATATAGAATATGGACGAGCATGGAGACTTGGTCAGAATGATAGTATTCACTCTGAATTTATTTTTGTGGAAAAAATGTCTAGTTTTCTGCAAAATCAATTACTAACAAAATGGTCCCTGGTGGAAAGACTTCACGGGATTTTTTGAATTGCAAGTCTTGCCATTGAGCTCTATGGGAATGCTTGGTGTATTTATAAATTTCTGCCTCAAACTTTCTCAAATATTCTCTCACAAAAATTTCTTCTTCTCGTAATTCAATCCTTTTAGCACTATTTGCACCTTGAATAGATATACAGATATATTTATATCTCTTCCATTTCACTTTCAACATTTTTCATCAATGCCCATAGAAAAACTACTTTCACTTAATTGCCTAGAACATATATGACCATTGGACACACAAATTTTGTACTAGATTTTCTATCAAGAATAGAGATGTGGGTCAAATCCCACCAAAAGTTGGAGAAGTGCTCCGAGTCTCTTGTCTACAACAAATATTCGTACAAAACTGTACTGTGGAGGATTTATTTACATTCCATAATTTTTACTAGAAAATCCCACGAGAAAAATCGGTTGCATTCAGTCCATGTATATATCCAGTACATGCAACATTTTTCATCAATGCACATATAGTAAAACTACTTGAACAATTAATTTCATTCTAGAACACACACACACACACACATACACACAGATATATATATATATATATATGTAATATTTTTCATCGATGCATGTATAGAAAAGCTACATTCAGTTGATCCTAATGTGCATGTACCAAAATAATTTGTACATGTGAAAATACTTGCACAAATAACATAACAATGAAACTCAATTTTTAGTTGAGTTTTGTAAGTTCTAAAACATAATCCAAAGAGAAGAAATTGTTGGGTAGTTCAATCAAAAAAATTCCAATGGAATGCCATCTTCAATGATCCGTTCATGATCGGATTTTGAAATTTTCCATTTCTTAATTTTCATTTTCTTCTTTGATTGAACCTCTATCAACTTTATGCGTGTTGCACACACCAAGTGACTATATTGACAGCTTATAACATCAAGTTCATATTCTTCAAAGTAAAAAAAATCCCCACTTTGATTAGTTTTTCTGAAAAAATATCCTTTCAGTATAATAGATCGTCCTTCATATGGAAACCCGTGAGCATTATAGTTTTCTAATAATTTCATTTTTCGTTCAATGCAACACATCAAATAATACTTCACATTTTCATCATTGTTAGCAGGTGCAATTACAACAAAAACATCTCCTGCACAATAAAACAAAATTAACAAACTTATGTATTTAAATTTATTTATATATATTTATCATTTTAAAGCAATTCAAATGTTACCTTCTCTAACAAGATTAGAAACTCGATCACCATCGGATGATATTGTAGTCTCCTCTAATTTCATTTCTTCAAACATTGCAATGGACATTTTTCCCTTTGTATTTAGCTCTGTATGTTTCCAATCTTTTACATACATTTTGTTTTCACAAACGTCATTGGATTCTGTGTTGTTTATGAAAATATGACGAAAACAAGAATATTTTCTTTTATCTAATGCAAACACATTTGTGGACAACTTTATTTTAATTGAATGCAATTTTTGAGTCCCTTTCATTGTTTCAACGTCATTTCCGATTGATCTATCTACTTATTCGATCCCGATATGCCAAAAAAACCTTTATCTGGAAAATTCAAAGAAGAATGTAAATATGATATCAAAATACAATCAAAGATAATCAATCATAGATAATCAAATTGTGATAAATGTACACTGTTTAAAATTATATATACAATAAAAATTAAAATAAATGTACCTTCGCACTTCCCTTAATTGGTTAGTCTCATGGTTTAGAGCAACGATGCACCATTGAACAACTTCTTTAGCATCCACAAGTCGGCTTGTAGAGGGATTCATTTGATATCTTCGAAGTGCTCATTTTATGCATGCGCTTAAACCATCGTGTTCTCCTTTTCCGTGACCAGTCTAGAAGAAATTCCAACAATGTTTAATGCAGGTTTTCTTATGAAGACAACACAACCAAAAGAATGATCGTGCAGATTTGAATTGACCTGTGCATCCATATGACCATATCCAATGTTCATTGAATGTTATTCCCCTTCTTTTCAAGGAATCATAAATATTTCCAAAGCAGTGTTGTGCAAAATATGTATCATGTGTACGATCATCACCGAAATAAAAGTGATATTCTTTAATAAAATGTCGACTTTCACTGGTGCTTTGTATACGATCATAGTTTTTTTCAGCATCTCTATACAGAATATGGACGAGCATGGAGACTTGGTCAGAATGATAGTATTCACTCTGAATTTATTTTTGTGGAAAAAATGTCTAGTTTTCTGCAAAATCAATTACTAACAAAATGGTCCCTGGTGGAAAGACTTCACGGGATTTTTTGAATTTCAAGTCTTGCCATCGAGCTCTATGGGAATGCTTGGTGTATTTATAAATTTCTGCCTCAAACTTTCTGAAATATTCTCTCACAAAAATTTCTTCTTCTCGTAATTCAATCCTTTTAGCACTATTTGCACCTTGAATAGATATACATATATATTCATATCTCTTCCATTTCACTTTCAACATTTTTCATCAATGCCCATAGAAAAACTACTTTTACTTAATTGCCTAGAACATATCTGACCATTGGACACACAAATTTTGTACTAGATTTTCTATCAGGAATAGAGATGTGGGTCAAATCCCACCAAAAGTTGGAGAAGTGCTCCGAGTCTCTTGTCTACAAGGAATATTCGTACAAAACGGTACTGTGGAGGATTTATTTACATTCCATAATTTTTACTAGAAAATACCACGAGAAAAACCGGTTGCATTCAGTCCATGTATATATCCATTACATGCAACATTTTTCATCAATGCACATATAGTAAAACTACTTGAACAATTAATTTCATTTTAGAACACACACACACACACACACACACACACACACACACAGATATATATATATATATATATATATATATATATATATATATATATATAATATTTTTCATCGATGCATTTATAGAAAAGCTGCATTCAGTTGATCCTAGTGTGCATGTACCAAAATAATTTGTACATGTGAAAACACTTGCACAAATAACATAACAAGGAAACTCAATTTTTAGTTGAGTTTTGGAAGTTCTAAAACATAATCCAAAGAGAAGAAATTGTTGGGTAGTTCAATCAAAAAAATTCCAATGGAATGCCATCTTCAATGATCCGTTCATGATCGGATTTTGAAATTTTCCATTTCTTAATTTTAAATTTCTTCATTGATTGAACCTCTATCAAAGTTATCCGTGTTGCACACACCAAGTGACTATATTGACAACTTATAACATCGAGTTCATATTCTAAAAAGTAAGAAAAATCCCCACTTTGATTAGTTTGTCTGAAAAAATATCCTTTCAGGATAATAGATCATCCTTCATATGGAAACCCGTGATCATTATAGTTTTCTAATAATTTCATTTTTCGTTCAATGCAACACATCAAATAATACTTCACATTTTCATCATTGTTAGCAGGTGCAATTACAATAAAAACATCTCTTGCACAATAAAACAAACTTAACAAACTTATGTATTTAAATTTATTTATATATCTTTATCATTTGAAAGCAATTCAAATGTTACCTTCTCTAACAAGATTAGAAACTCGATCACCATCGGATGATATTGTAGTCTCCTCTAATTTCATTTCTTCAAACATTGCAATGGAAATTTAGCCCTGTTATTTAGCTCTGTATGTTTCCAATCTTTTACATACATTTTGTTTTCACAAACGTCATTGGATTCTGTGTTGTTTATGAAAATATGATGAAAAGAAGAATATTTTCTTTTATCTAATGCAAACACATTTTTGGACAACTTTGTTTTAATTGAATGCAATTTTTGAGTCCCTTTCATTGTTTCAACGTCATTTCCGATTGATCTATCTACTTCTTCGATCCTGATATGCCAAAAAAACATTTATCTAGAAAATTCAAAGAAGAATGTAAATATGATATCAAAATACAATCAAATATAATCAATCATAGATAATCAAATTGTGATAAATGTACACTGTTTAAAATTAGCTATACAATAAAAATTAAAATAAATGTACCTTCGCACTTCCCTTGATTGGTTAGTCTCATGGCTTAGAGAAACGATGCACCATTGAACAACTTCTTTAGCATCCACAAGTCGGCTTGTAGAGGGATTCATTTGATATCTTCAAAGTGCTCATTTTATGCATGGCCCTAAACCATCGTGTTCTCCTTTTCCGTGACCAGTCTCGAAGAAATTCCAACAATGTTTAATGCAGGTTTTCTTATGAAGACAACACAACCAAAAGAATGATTGTGCAGATTTGAATTGACCTGTGCATCCATATGACCATATCCAATGTTCATTGAATGTTATTCCCCTTCTTTTCAAGGAATCATAAATATTTCCAAAGAAGTGTTGTGAAAAATATGTATCATGTGTACGATCATCACCGAAATAAAAGTGATATTCTTTAATAAAATGTCGACTTTCACTGGTGCTTTGTATATGATCGTAGTTTTTCTTAGCATCTCTATATAGAATATGGACGAGCATGGAGACTTGGTTAGAATGATAGTATTCACTTTGAATTTATTTTTGTGGAAAAAATGTCTATTTTTCTGCAAAATCAATTACTAACAAAATGGTCCCTAGTGGAAAGACTTCACGGGATTTTTTGAATTGAAAGTCTTTCCATCGAGCTCTATTGGAATGCTTGGTGTATTTATAAATTTCCGCCTCAAACTTTCTCAAATATTCTCTCACGAAAATTTCTTCTTCTCGTAATTCAATCCTTTTAGCACTATTTACACCTTGAATAGATATACAGATATATTCATATCTCTTCCATTTCACTTTCATGTTGGGAAATGATTGATTATTTATATCAATACGATATTTGTTTTGAAATTTAGTCAAATTTCCACAATCATCACATTTTTTACCACCAACACATTTATTTTCGTAAAATAGGTCATCACTTTGTCTTTCACATAGAATTTGAGATATGAAATCACGGATAGTGGAAGGAGGAGGTGAATCCTTCCAAAATTTTCTACCAAAATTAAGGAATGTGTCATAATATAACTCAAATTCCACATGATAATGACAACAACAACTATCGCGTGCGGTGATAGGTTTTACATACCATGGTTTTTGTTGAAAAAAATCACTGATTGATGCATGAATTTCATGATTCTCTTCTTTTAACTTGTTGAACAACTCTATCTAAATGGTTTCCAAGAAACATTTTTCATGTTGTTCGTACTAATTTCGTGCTATTCTTCTTCGCATCACATGTTTTGCAGTTGGTGAAACACGCGAATTGTTCTTCCAATATTCATATATTATTCTTTTAACATGTTCTCCAAGTCTATCTTTGTATGTTTTCCTACAAATAGCTCTCCAACAAGCGATTTCATCATTTACATATATTTTCAACCGAAATTTCTGATGTTTGTGAATTTTTTTTCATGAGGATCGTAATGCTCGTGCCATAGATTTTACCAAGAGATTCTCTTTAGTACTTGATGAAACCACTACCATATGTATTGCTCTACAAAAAACTGAAACATTTTTCTATATAGATCTTCTAATTGAATTTATAGCACTATTTATATTTTGTATCACATTTTCCTTCTTCTTTTTTTTATCTTTGGTTGATTTTTGAATACCCAATAAAGTCGTAGCTTCTTTTAATTTCCTTAATGATAGGAGACCTTTCAAAATTTGGGCTTGAACTGTCACATGTTCATTTATGAAGTACATATTAAAAATGCGGTTAACATGATATCGTATATAATGGTCAGCTTTTTTATCTCCATATGTGTGACTGTCAACATTTTCCAACATCTTATCATCGACATTGATTTCATCTATGCATATTAAAATGAATAATACGTAATGAGTTTATATATTCAATAAATAACTAAATTAAGAAATATATGTATAATTTCAATAATACGTACATGTTTTCAACATATATATGTACATACCTTGTGATTCAATTGCTTCACTTGAATTTCTTTCAACATTTTCACCATCTATATGTCCAATATCTCTTTCAAAATTTTGTATCTCATCATCAATGTTTTTAGTAACATCTCTCTCTGTTTACATTGCAAAATATTTTTCAAATTATTTCATAAAATAAAAATTAGGCTTACATTTTACACTAGGAAAATTTTAAATATATCAAAATCATAATATTTACATTTACATACCTGCTTCAACTTCTAGTTGAGGTTGATTTTCCACTTCAATATTCGAAAGTGTTTCTATCTTTCTTTTGCGAGATTGTCTCGTCTCTTCTCTAGGTTCCTTAGGGTTTCTTTTTCGATCATATTTTCTCGTACAATTCGTTCGATTTCCCATGATAATAGAGTATGAAGTTCAAAACATTTCCTTCAAAAATTTAGACAAAAACACAATTAAAAAAAAAATCACAAAAGATTTAATTTAAAAAAAACTCATTTTAAAAATTTTGCAAAAAATACATACTCCAATCCAAAACACTTGCTTTAAAAAATCCGAGAAAAAAATGTCTTATAAAAATGAAACGAAGCTCAAAATATTTACTTCCAAGTCCTACAAAAAAAATTCATTTAAAAAGTTATACAAAAACTCATTTTAAAAAATCATTATAAAAGATTTACTTCAACCCAAAAGACGTACTCTAAAAAAATGTCACTTCAAAAAATGCCTCCAAAAAATTTCCATTGAAAATTAATTCCAACTTCTTAAAAAAAACCACTTTAAAAAGTACTTCAAAAAATATCTCTTTAAAAAATACTTCCAAAAAATGTCCAAAAAGCGTCCTTTCGAAATTAAGCCCGGATCCATACTTTCAAAAAAAATGAAGCCCGAAAAACATCCAAAAAATGTTTCACATACCTCCAAGAAATTTCCTTTGAATGTACCTCCAAGAAAAGTCCTTAAACCCAAAATAATTCTTTGCAGAATCAGACCTAGAACTTTGTAAAATATGACCAAGAACTTTGTAAAATCAGACCAAATGCCACTTTAAAAAATAATTCAAAAAATACTTCCAAAAAATGTCGTTTCGAAATTAAGCCAAAATCCATACTTTAAAAAAAAATGAAGCCCAAAATACATCCAAAAAATGTATCAAATACCTCCAAGAAATGTCCCAAGAAATGTCCTTTGAATGTAGCTCCAAGAAAAGTCCTTAAACCCAAAACAATCTTTTCCAAAAATGTTCCTTGAATGTACCTCCAAGAAAAGTCTTTAAACCAAAAAAATTCAATTCTTTGCAAAATCAGACCAAGACCTTTGTAAAATCATACGAAATGTGTGAAAATAGGCAAAAATAATGAATGATTTTGCAGGAATTTATATTACCGCAAAATGTTTTTTTTGGAGGGGTTCCATGATATTTTTTGGCCGACGGAAAACTGGGTGAAAGTTTGGCCGAATTTTTATGTCGTTAGACTTGATGGGCCATCGACGCAAAAAAGAATTCGGTCGAACTTTTTTGAAGAGTTTGACTGAACTAACGCATCAGCAATTACGCAGGCCCAAGCTCGGAATACATATCTGCAAATTTGGACTGATTAAACTCCATGAAAAATTCTAAATTAAATGTCGGAAACAAGACAAGCATTTTCAGAATTGAATCTACTTTTAGGAAATGTAACTTTTATTGAATTTGATAAATATTTACTAATTTTAATTAATTTTGTAATAAAATGGGTACAAACAATTTCTGAAGGTTATTATGATTCAGTGAGATCATAATTTTGTATCTTCCAAAATTCATTGTACAAGAAATTGAAACAATTATGGTGCATTACATTGGTCCGTCGTCTCTAATGGGTAGTTTTTATATTTTTAGTTTATATTTTATATGTTAAGGAATTTATTATGTCATGAAACATATTCAAAATATGCAATTTTTCATATTGGACTAGTTCAAAAAATTCTAGTAATTTTATGATATGCATCCATTGGCTTTGTAAATATGACGAAACCGAAGTAGACTGTCTAGATTGTTGTAACACATTTTTTTTCTCAAAAACAAAAAGTTTCAAAGAATACAACACTGTGTATTAACATGACTTCTTATGAATCCTTTGATTGCTAAAAAACACGCACTCAAAGAAACACTAAGTTGACATATCAAATGTGTATAAAACAATTCCAAAAAACAAGTAATAGAAAGCTAATAAAATTTCTAACAACTTTATTTTTATCGTAAAATGAAATTCTAAACAGAAAAATTGTTTTAGCTTGCAGAAAGTTGAAGAACAGAAAAATTGAAAGTTTTTTCTCAAAAAAGGGAAAAAAGTGTAACCCAACTTCACATTTTCACCCAAATCTACCATTTTCCTCTTCACATTACCACCATGATCTATGCTATAAAGCTCCAATAAGCGGTATGGGTGTCATGTCATTATGATGTTATGTTGTTATGTTCATTTTCTTCTTAGAAAGTTGATCATTGTAAATAATGCAACGAGCTAAGTTAAAAATATCCATCGGTAGTATGTTTTGTTTACGACAGTCTTGTTGCTGGTAGGTGTTGTTGAACAGCAAGGACAATGTTCCCCCAAGGGGTAGAGTTCTGTAACAACCCTAGTGAAAATTCCATGTAATAAAAGTTAATAAAGGATAAATAATAACCAAGGTCATGGGAAATGTATTTGAAGTTGAATGTTGGGAAAAGAATTCTAGTGTTCTTGTTCATATGGTCTATTATGGCTGTGGAGATTGGAAAATGAAATGGCTAAGGTTTTGGAAAGACGGAGTGGCATTAATTGGCATTTATTTATGAAATTAATAAAAAATAGTATAAAAGGGAGGTGAAAGGTCATAGGTTGCATGTGAAGAGGAAAATTAAAGAAAATAATGGTGAATTAAAGAAAATAAGGGTCTCATTAATAAAAAAGGCTTCGAGGGATCAGTTCATGGCTTTTGTTCAATGTAGTTTGGAGCTCTGATTATTCTCTCTCTCTCTCATACTATTGGATAATAAGAGTCTACTTGGAGCACTCTTGGATAGTGGGGCGTACTTGGATACTTGGAACAAGAAAGCAAAGGAAGAGTAGGAATTGCAGGAGGACATTGAGATCAACAACTACAACATGTTTTTATTGTAGGTACTGAGTTTCATGCATGCTTTACTCACTAGTTTTGGCATGTGTGGTGTATGCATGTGGTTTAGTTGTCATGATATATCATTGGTATGGAGGATTGCCTAGATTGACAGTGGATTTTCCTAGCCTTGCAATTTCCTAGATAGCCATGGTGTTGTGTGTTGATTTCATTTCTTGTTTTTCTGGTTGGTTTTAATGTGCCTTTAGCTATGCGTAGAGTTATTAGTTTCTACAAGTCTTTCGTGGTAAAACGCTCTCGAAGCCCTGTAAAATATTGGGTTGAGTTACTTGTCATGGAATCCTTGTTTGGATAAACACTCTAGAAGCCCTAGGTGGTTTGAGTTACTTGTCCTGGAAGCCTTGGTTGGACAAACACTCTAGAAGCTCGACATTAGTTGTGGGTTGAATTAATAGCCCCACAAGCCTTAGATGGAAAAAATGCTCTAGAACCGTCGATACCTTGGGTGGAGACCAATCTAGGGATGGTTGTGATGTCCGACCACGTGGTGGAATCACTATTTTAGGGTTGATGTGTCTTGGTCCCTAGAAGCCCTGGCTTTGTTTTGATGTATTTGGTTTATGAGATCCCACATTCATGTTTGGAATATTGCATGGGGTGACTGGATGAAGAGATATTTGGCTAAGCCATTTCTATGGTTAGGTGGAACATGGAATTTGCAGACTTGGTTGCATTTTTATTATGGAAATTAGAGCTATTTTCCTCTTGTATTAATGGGTATACATACTCATTACTATGTGGCTTATATGGTTGTTATGTGCTTGCCATTTTTTTTTCTTATATGTTGGCTATAACTGATTTTTATTATGGTGATGAAGTATGGATCTCATCATGTTTTGATTTGTAAATAAATAGACAATGTATTTATGCCTAGATAGATGATAATGTAGTCTATGTGATGAGGAAACGACGCTTCTTAATGATTATCAGATAAGTATGAGACCCCTCAGATATGTTATTTAAAGCTGCAAATTACATATTTGTGACATGTTTGATGAAATGCCTGTCATGGCTAGTAGGGGTCCAGTTAAGTCCCTTTTCAAGTGTTTTATTTTGCACCATTATTTCTATGTTATATTTCATTTCTAAAATTTTCATTGAGTTTTAGGAAGTAACTTGGGCTTTGGGCCTGAAAAGTGTCTCAAATCTCGGGGATGCTGGCACAGATCTATGGGAAAAATTCCCTATATGTATGCATGTCTATGTTATGGAAGAATCTAGAGCCTCCCAAATGCACCCGTTCCCATATCAAGGGAGCGTTCATGGGTTTAATGGTCTAAAAATTTAGTGGGACCCAGGGGTTGGTTACCTAAGTGGTTTTGATGCCTTCTAGGAGTTGTGTTGTTGATGTGGAAGTTTTGTTTGATATGATTGCAGCAATTCCACTTCCTTAAGGTCACTTAGGAGGTTGAATCTAATAGTAGTAACTATTCATCACCTAATTACCCAAGTTGGTCGGTTACTTGGGTAGATGTGAGGGGATGGTGTTACATCCTAATCTTCCCAATATTTGGAAAGGGTTGTAGTAATGGTGAGATAATTTTTCACAGCTAGCCCACCTTAATGTACCTCTCTTGGGTTAAAACTGTACATAAACATGATATCCAATATGAAATTCCCTGTAAGGCATTTTTTTATCTACATAGGGATTTTTTCTATCTTGGGAAGCGTTCAAGTTTTTCTGAACCTTTTTAATAGTTTTCTCCATTTCTACTATCATACCATGCCCTAATAATATCTTATCCTTTGGGTTACTCCAATTTTATGGTGTTTTACACTTCCTTCCATATAACACTTCGAAGGGGCTCATTTTGTGTTACTCGTCATAATTACTATTATATGAAAGTTTAACCAGATGAAGGTAATATTACCATTTGGTTGGCTTCTATATAACATACCATTTTAACATTTCTTCAAGCAATTGGTTCAAACGTTTAGTATTCCTATCAGACTGAGGATGGTAAGCAACATTGAATTGAATTTGGGTTCCCATTCCTTCAAAAGTATCCTTCCCGAATGCAGAAGTAAATTTTACATCTTTGTTTGAGATGAACACCCTAGGTATGCCGTGAAACTGAAACATTTATCTCATGAAAATGTTAACGATTTAAACAATTTTGTATGTAGATTGTATGAGAATAAAATGGGTTATTTTACTGATCTTATCCACAACTACCAAGATAGAGTCATTGTGTCTTTTTTATTTGGGTAATCTTGTTATGAAATCTATAATAATGAAATACCATTTCCACTCAGGGATGGGTAATGGATGTAAAAATTCTGCTGTGTGTTGGGGCTCAACCTTGACTTGTTGGAATTCCAAGAATTTTTCTAAATATTATGCTACGTCCCTTCTAATTATAGTCTAGAAATAAATTTTCTATATTGTTGTAAATAGTTTCTGGTATCCGGGGTGGGAAACATATGGGATTTTGTGGAATTCATTCAAATACAGTTTCTTAATACTTAGTTGCTTAGGCACATAAACTCTAACTTTGTAAGTTAACAAACCTTGTTTGTTCATACTGTACTCACTTTGACTTCAGAGTTGAGGGCTAATTTATCTTGTTGCCATAGAAAATTATATTATGGATCCCTCAGGGTAGTTTCCTTAATCTGGTCCAAAAAACTAACTTATAATTGAATATATGATATTTCATACACGCTATGCAATTTCTTACTTAAGGCATCATATACATGGTTTTCCTCCCCCTCGAGATATTTTATGTCAAAGTAGAACTCTCTTAGAAAAGAGGTACACATAGCTTGGCGGGAATGAAGGTTAGGTTGTTTAAAATTTTTTGCTAAATTGTTATAGTTGGTCATTGAAATAAATATTTTTCCGAATAAATAATGTTGCATAATTTAAAACCATGAATTACAAGGGTAATTTATATATCATAGGAAGAATGTACATTTTATGATTCCCCTTCAACTTCCGATATTATTAAGCTATAACCCTACCTTCTTGCATTAAAAATTTGCCCAATCATTCTTTGCAAGCATTATTAAAAACTATAAATTGTTTTGGAGGGTCAATAATTTTTAGTACAAGGGTTGTAGTCACTAAGTGTTTTAGTAGATCAAAGATATGCTGACAGTATGTTGTCCAATGAAATTTTTTTCCCTTTTCTTACAAGGAAGTTATAAGATATGCGATTTTGGAAACAATCATATAAAGAAATGATAGTATCATACCAAGACCATGAAAGGGAAAATATTTGACACGTTCTTTCAGATAGGCCACCTCATGATAGTATTTATTTTCTTAGGATCTACATTTATTCCTTCAACGGAGATTCTATGCCCTAAATATTGTATTTGATCCTTTTAAAAATCACATTTTACATACTTACCATATAGCTGATGATCCTGCCACATTTGCAATACTATCCTACAATGTTCTTTATGTTTTTCCAGGATCCTTCAGTAAGTAAAAATTTATTCAAGAAAAATTAAAACAAATTTATCCAAATAAGGGTGAAAATTTCCATTCATTAAGCTCATAAACGTTGCTGGTGCATTGGTCAGCCCAAATGGAAACACCATAAATTCATAATGCCCATATCGAGTTCAAAATGTTGGCTTATAAATGTCACCTTACTTTATTCAAATTTGATGATAGCTAGATCGTAAATAAATTTTTGAAAATACAGTGGCACCTTTAACTTGATCGAACAAATCACCAGTTCTCGAAAAAGGTCATTTATTTTTAAATTTCATATTTTTCAGTTTCCTATAATCAATTCATACTCATAGGGTGCCTTTTTTTTTCTTTACTAACAATATAGGGGCTCCCCAAGGCAACACACTCAGATGGCTATACCTTTTTTCAAGTAACTCTTGCAACTCAATATTTAATTGTTTCAACTCTGGAATACTCATACGAGAGGGATATTTTGACATTGGTGTTGCTTATGTGATAAATTATATCGTAAAATCAATATATGTTTTCGAGCATGATCAAGAGCTAAATTTTTGCTCAAAAATAAAAATTTCATAATGATATGAAACCTGAAATACCATGTAGTGTTCGTCTCCTGATTTTGGAGCAACTCATTTCACAGAAAACCAATATCGTATGATCATGGTATTGTCTTCTGTCTATTTTCCTAAGAAACGAATTTGGAAAAATAAATGTGTAGACAGGGAGCCCAGTCATCAGTCCATACTACAGATGTGGCATGCTAACTGGGAAGGTGAACAGGCAGATCAATGAGTTGGTAAATGCAGCTCACCGACAGATAGAATATTTCCAATTCGCATGGTGTGGTTGGTGAAAATTGGTGTTTTAATGGCATGTTATTATTGGTCGTTGGGAAGGCCAACGAGGAGGAGAAACGTGGCTCAAACTATCGCCACCGTGTGTCCCCCTCATGGTATGGTAAAATTTTGGGTTATGGACCGAAGGGACCAGGTAGGGGTTGAACACGAGAACCAAAGAGTCTAAAGAAGAGAACCAAAGATAGTTGAACGAAAGAGTCCAAGTGGACACATCCAAGATCAGAAGGGAGTTTGAAAAAATATTTGTACCTCAAACAAAATATGGAACCATTGGTAGTCATTTTTATGCTTCTTATTTTCATAAAGGTGTTGAAGAAATTTCATTTGTAGCTTTTGAAAAGTATGGTAATGGAATTTGATCCAAGTTCCTGTATAAAATGGGTTACAAGGGAGGAGGTCTTGGTGTGAACCAATAAGGCATCGAGAATCCAATAGAAGCCAATGAGAGACCTAGGTATGAAGGCTTGGGCTATGTTGTATCAGAAGAATGGTATTCTGATGAAAGTTATTGTATGTCATGTACCTTTTGTCACAAAAGGGGACATGAGGAGGCAAGATGTTGGAATTTTCACCCATAACTAGTACCCGCTTGGTTCTTCAAGAACAAAGAAGACTTGAAGGTATCTCCAAAGAGAGATAGAAAATATGAAGAAGAAAAGAAATTAAGTTCTTCTCACTATGAAGTTTCTACTTCCCATTCAAGTTCTTCATGCAAGAAGATCAAGTAGAAAAACAAGCAAATGAGGTATAAATATCTTGTTGTATCAAATGATTTTCAAGAGGGAAAACAAAATGAAAATTTGAACAACTTGTTGAAGAATGTATTTCCATGTGCTTTTTTCCTTTCATCTAACATAGTGTAGATAAGTGTGAAAAGAAGGAAGCAATTCTCAAGATGATGTACATGTCTATTGGAAAGAAACTCGAGAAGGGAAAATTTAATCCAAATTTTGAGGCATGTGATCTAAGAGGACCTCAAAAGAAATTTTGTACTCATTTCGAAATCAATGGACATTGGGTTGCAAAATGTTGGAGATTGTTTCCACATTTTCATCTTGGAAAGGATAGCAAAGTTGTGCATGTACCTGAAGAGGAAGCAACCATGGAAAAATTGGCGCAAGATTCGACCATCCCTGAAGCAGCTCTAGAAGGGGAAGAAGTTAAAATAGAGGGTTCATTTACCTAGTTGGGTAAAAAATGGCTGGACTATTTGTCCAACTGAAGTTTGTAAATCTTTTTTTGCACTAGTTGCATGTCCCAAAGTTGGACTATTTAAAAAAGTGATATTCATAAATAAATCACTTTATGTGAAACAATGTTTTGCTATGAGAATTTTCATGCTAATTTTGGCTTCAGAATAGTCATTTTTAATGGAAAATTTGGATGTCAAGTTATTTCCATGTCTCCGGATGCGGATGATTAGAAACGAGCAAGGGCCAACAGGCCAGGTTATGATCCCAACGCAACCCACTTGGGGTGGCCACATGGCCCCCCATGGCAACTTAAATGCTATGTTTATTGCCCATCTGCGATGTGCATTCATAACTGTTCGCCGCCATCTCCTGTGCATTGGTCAGTGCACTCGTCCTCAAATGGCGCATAATCGATCCAATTCTCCCGATTGCTCCATCGATGGCCACCGTCCTCTGTCGCCTTTGAGCTCGCTCTGCCCGGGAGGCTCTGCTACAGGCAGAGAGAGAACAAATACAGGTCGACGGTGCGCGCTGCATTGCTGTTTGGAAATCGCTCCAGGCTTCCATTACACCCACAGTAACTTCTGCCCGATTCATTTTAATTCTCAAGTTTCTCCGGTTTCGTTTGATAATTCTTCTGTTATAACTGCTGCTCCCTCCAAAGGCTGGGCGAACTCTTCTAAGGTTTTCACCATGCCCAGATTGAGGCAGCGAATGGCTTGTAGGAAGGGGGCTTCTCGGGGAAGATCCATGGGCGAGCGCCCTCCCCTCAGCCCCAATGTCGACCGCCCTTTGGAGCCTTCTGCTAGGCGTCCTGCTCTTTTATCTTCGGACCCTCCTGGTCCTCGCCCTGACTTCCATGACATGGCGCCTCCTTGTTCTGCCCCTCCGCCCCTTGCTCCTCCTTTGTTCCCGCCCCAGCCTTTTGTCGCCGCCTCCTCTCCTTCTCAGAGCGGTAGGTTCCTCAGACAGTCCACGCAACACACTGAGTTGCGCTTCGACCGTGCGTTTGACCACCCTTTCTCTGTTTTCCTTACTGTTACGTTGAGCGAAGAGCTCCCCTTCCCTCCTGCCTCACACCCCAGTCTCCTGCAGACCCCTTCTGCTCCTGCCTTTGTTCCTCCTCCTGGCCCTAACCCTGCTCCTTTCATCCCTTCCTCCTGCGCGCCTACTGTCCCCATCCCTTCCTCCTCGGGACTTTTCAATTTGCAGATGGACACAGGCCTAACAGAAGACGAAGAGAACAAGACTGATGAAGGGGACCAGGACAACCAGTATGGCTGCAGAATTGTGGAGGAGCACTCTGCTTCAGATTAATTGTTCTCTCACCTCCATGACAAATTTCCAGTATGAAATCTGCTTTAAAAGTTTTGCTAGTTTCAGGTGTTTCAATGACTGCTCATAGCAGATATAGCTGCATGTATTTTTTGTATCTTTATAGCTTTCATATGCTCAGGACAGTCAACTCTTCGCCGGTTTCCCAGTTGTTGGGCGGTGTAACTACTTACAAACGAACTGGTTTCCCGTTTATGGGCAGTTCTATATCTAGACTGATAGTAGCAATCAAGCCCGACCTCAGGCTTCCTCAGCTGAGCCGTGGCAGTTTTGTAATTTTATGTTCATAATAGAAATAACGCAATTTAGCAAAAAAAAAAAAAAATTATTTCCATGTTGTAAAAATGCATTTCTAGATATGTTTTTAGAAAGAATTTTGAAATGGCTGTATGAATAGTAGAAACACATGTAGTAAGATATTAATGTGTTAGGCACTCATTTGTAAGTATTCACTACATGAAAAGTGTTTGGTTTATTTACCAAATTCTTTTTGGATGATATCCTTGGTAAATATTTTGTAGCAAGAATGTTTCCTTGTGACATTGGCATACATCATATGTCAAAAATGAAAAGTGCAAATACCAAAGCAAAGCCAAGTTGTTGAAGAAGGGAATCACTAGACCATCTCTTCCACCATGCTGTGCACCTATGGTTTTGGTGCCCAACAGAATGGAAAGAATTGTACTGTGAGGCACAAAATGAGTGGCTTTCATCAAAGAAGAGTTGTTGAAGGAGCTCCATGACATGCATTGACATGTGTGAAAAGGTATTCCCGTGGGGAGGAAAGAAACAAGATGCATGTAATGTTTCAAATAAAAAGGTCACTTGAGTTTAGGGTTGATGCAACTGGCTTTTCCATTTCATTGCATTTAGAAAATTTTAATGGTGCGGTGATTAAGTTGCATCAATTAAGGCACTTTTGTTAGATGGTTTTTCATCAACAACTCCACTTGGTCAAAAGGTATAAGAGAGGTATAAGCGACAATTTTGTTGTTACTTTCTAGGCATGTTATTTGTGTAATTATTGTACTCAAGCATCATTTTGTTTTACATGGAAGTATGTTCAACAATATGCATACTTCCAAGATGTATATTCAATATTGAGTCAAGTAAACCAAGTAGTGGAACTTATTAGTTCAATTTTTTTAGTTTCGTTTTGGGGACTTATCCTTAAAGAGGATTTTGCAGAAGATCGCCTTGAGAATTATTCTTGGGAATGATGTTGTTGTACATGACCATAACAACATGGACAACACAAGAAGAACATTGAAGTAGAATTCAAAAAATTTGTATTCCAAGATCAGCTTGAAAAAGAGCCTAGACAAGTACAGGTCAAGGCACGACAGGTGTCGATTTTATCAAGTTTGGAAGAATGAAGGAACTGAATTACTGAAAGTGATATTTTGGTTTCCAAAATATTTTTAGTGTGGAAGAGTGATCAGGAGCTAATTTTTTTCTCCAAATCAGTTTTCTCAAAATGACGTGAAACCTACACGACTACGTAATGTTTGTTGTCCTAATTCCAGCGCAACTCATTTTGCAGAAAATCTATATCATATGCCCAAGATATCGTGTTCTATCTATTTTCCTAAATAGGTGAATTTCGCAAAAAATTGTGCAGACAGGGAGCCCAGTCAGCAATCCGTACTGTTGATGTGGCATGTTGACTCAGCAGGTCAACGAGTTGATCAACGCATTTGACTGAAGAATAGTGAAATACCAAGTGGGATGGTGTGCTTGGTGAAAATTGGTGTTTTAATGGCATTTTATTATTGGTTGTTAGGAAGGCCAATGAGGAGGAGGCATGTGACTCAGCCTCGGGCTGCCTCATATCACTCTCATGGTATGGTAAAATTTTGGGTAATGGACCGGAGGGACCGGGTGTGGGTCGAACATGAGACCTCCTCTGAATAAACCCTCATGCATACCATCTCGTCTACACGGTGTCACTTAATCATATGGGTGGCCATTTCTATTTCAACTTTAACATTGTCGACATTTGGGGGAGTGGTGGCCAGCCTCCTGGGATAGCCCCCAAAACAAACGCCACATGTGACCTTAACCGAGGACCAAGGGCAGAGCGTGGGAGGCACTAAACACTAATGTGCCATTAATTTCTTAATCTGGGATTAATTAACTCTTAAACAAAATTAACTAACTCTAATTCAGATTATGGGAATTCTTAACAAAATTAATCGTCCCAAAATTTGTGTCGTCGGTCGATGAATTTGTATGACATTTTTCCAAATTCCAGACGGATTTCTAGGACCGGCCCAAATTTTGTGCAATTTGTGGAGCGAATAGTGTGAAATCTAGGAGAGGTCATAAATCTTTCATTTTTCGACTAAATTGGACGCAAAAAGAGGCTAAGGTACAATTCTTGACTATTTTGGACTCAATGGAATAGTTCTCAAGATCCATAGAGAACTCTAGATAGGATTGTTTTGCAGGTTGAAGCCTAAGGGTTCCATGATCAACCATGGTGTTGAAACAACTTATGGAGAATTTTAATGATGAAGATAGCCTGCAGGGGCTGTCTATTCTCCATATTCTTCCTAAAACAGAAAATTCATCAGAGTTGTAACTTCTTATTCTTCTTTCCTCTTTATGTCTCTGAAGGAGAGATTTGTTCATGTACTACAAATTTTTTTATGGTGCAATTGTAGCTCTTTGAAGCCGGAGATTAGGATCTTGATGTAGATTCCTACTGTTGCTGATTATTTACATGCTTTACTGAAGGTTAGCATGCTCATGGGATGATGTTCTTGCATCAATATGTTTATTTGTAGGAGAAACTAATCATTCCTTTGTTTAGCATGTGTTGTACTCCTGTTTAGAGATCATTGAGCATAATTAGAAGAGATCATGCCATTAGAGCTGATCGAAGGAGATGTAGCCCGCGAGGGGTGAACTCCTTAAACAATGGTTGGTGTAAGACTACTGATTACATGCTTCCATTTTATTTTTTATTTCATACAAAAGAATTCATGAACATAAATTAACAAAACACATAAAACCAACTACTTCTACTTGCCATTTGGAGGGAAAACCTTAGTCACAGATATTTTTATTATGAATAGTATCTTAGCATAGAATCACTAATATTCCCATTCAGATCAGGGTGCAGCCCTAGAATTTATTCAGGAAATATATAAGAAAATTTCTAAGCAATAGGTAAATTTTCAAAGGTAATTATTTTCTCCTTGGTGTTAGAATATCCAACTTGTACAACGTAAACCAAACATCCTTTTCTAATACATTTACCTAGCTATGTTATTGTAATCAGTTGTAACTTAATAATAGGAATTTTCATTTCGGAAAGTTCTTTCCTATGTCCATATACAGTGATAAAACTTATGGTTTTCTCCTTACAATTCACTAGGGACCAATGTCCTTCCAATAAATCCATTCCAATTAATACATCATATGACCCGAAATGTAACATATTCAAATTCACTCTAATCTGGTGTCCTACTACCTCCATAAGACAATTATCTACCTTAGCCATCACCCTTCGTTTTAATCCCGTAGATAATTTTACTAACTAGTGGTTTTTAAATTTATTAGCTTGTACCAGACATGAATTAACTATTTTGGGGCTGACATAACTCAAGATTTCCCCTAGATCTACCAAAATAGAAACAATACAATTAGCTATTCTATCTTCCAATTCTTTCATTGAACATAAAAATTTCTCAAAAATGAGAGTTGACAGGGAAAACATTTTTGCTAGTGGTAGGCTACCCCGTGGCCTCTTCTGGTTGGTCTAAAGGTAATTTATTTGAGGCTTATCAGGCCTCCCCACTTTTTGAGTTTCTATTGGTTGTTGGTTGGCCAAATTCTATTGATTCTGCGTGGGCGAATTTTTATTGGTCGGTTGGTGGCCAACACCATGCTTCCACGTGGTCCAATCAGAGCCTGCCATGTGTTAGCACAGGGGACACCAAAATATTTTTAGGGCCAAACTACACCACATAGGAATTTGATAATGCAGCCTCATCGCTAACAACATGGATTCTTGACCGAATAAGCCATTGAAGTCCTTGTTTAAACATATGGAACAAACTATATTTAAAATGGATGTGGCGAAGTATTGGGGGAAGGGGCCAAGCGTTAGCACCAACTCCCCCATATACACCATATAAAGACGACCAGAGACCACAAGCATAATGGAACTTCTACTTAGAACTCTACCCAAATCATCACGGTCACTGCCCATGTGACAACCACTTTGACCACTGATGGTTTCCGCTTAATTTTTTAATCAAAAATAAAAGTTAATGCGCCATATGGTTATGGTTAGATTTTCATATTTTTGGCATTAGTGGAAAAATTAAGTGTTTGAAAAGTTCACCCTAAAATCTGAAAAATTGTCACTCCATTAGACGAAAACAAGGTGAAATTGTAGGACCAGTCTGTATTTTGGGGAAATTGTGGTGCAGTTAGCAGCAAAACTAGGGAGGCTCATAAATTCTTAAGGTTTTGAACAGTTTTAGATAAGAAATAATGTAGATAGGAATTTTTGGGTATTCTGAATCTAATGGAACAAGTTTTGAAGCCATTTGAGCACTACAAATTTATGTAATCACTGTTTTTGGCATAATGAAAGAGGGGCAAGCAATTAGAAGATGGACCAAGGAGATGTAGCCAAAGAGGGGTGAAATCAATCATTTGTTGTGTTGTGGTTATTCTTGTGGTGTAATTGTCTGTTGTTTCTATATATTTCAGATTTTTTTTCAAGCTTTATGTCTTTTTAAATTTAACATAAAGGCTCAAAAACACAATTTTTAACACTTGTAATTTACAAACACTCAAGCACATTTACATTAAGATCTCATACAGATCAAGTTTGGTATAAAAGATTTGGTTTTATTTTCTACTGTGAGGATTTAATTATTTTCAAGTGTATGTGATGCTTACATGGTTGAAGCTCAAGAGAGAATAAGGAAATCTTGTGGTTGCAAGTCCTCAAGTTAGGTAAAGGACAAGGAGAGCAATTTTTCCACAATCTCCACCACAAATTCTTCCTCCAATTACAAGTGAAGCTTCGAAAAGCATGTCACATGAAGGAGAACCTGACAATATGTGAGAGGATGAAAAATCCTTCAAGAAAGAATTCTTTGATATGACAAGAATGGAAAAAGTTCTCTATGAGGAGAGAAGCAGAAGGATGCAGGGCGAGAGCTCCAATTCTTAAAAGGGAGATAAGCCTTCAAAAGGAGAAGGAGGAGATGGAGACAAGCCTTCAAAAGGTAATTGGAATGGTAAAAAACCACCTTTGACACAACCATTCTCCTCACCACTATCCTCATCACCATATTCACCATCATCCTCTTCCACAACAAGCCCTTCACAAACACCTCCATAATCTCCAAAATGTCATGGTAAAACTCCATTTTTAAATCTTGACATTAAGTTTGATTTGGCTATGTATGATGGAGAGGTTGATCCTGATAGATTAGACAAGTGCGTATGTCACCTTAGAGTGTATTGGAGGATAGAAAGAATCAAGGATGATGACCCCAAGAGTTAGCTTACTTCACTAAGATTTGAAAGTGAAACACTTATTTGGTGGGAAGCCAAAAAACAAGAGGACATGATGAAACAGAGTAAGGTATTAACCTCTTGGAATGTTTTTTTTTTTACGTTAAGGAGACAATTTTATCGATTAGCATACATGCAAAAGGCTATAGCAGACTAGAAAAACTTTAGGCAAGGTAAAGCAAAAAGCGTGCAAAGCTATAGTCAAGAGTTTAGGAGAAGAGCACTAATTTTGGGTGTAGATTTGACATCTCAAGAAACCTTGTTAAAGTACATTGGAGGTTATTTACCTAAGAAATAATATTCTCATGTTTAATCCTTCAAATTTAGATGAAGTATGTGTGCAATACACACATCCAGTGGTAAGAGGGAAATTTGTTTCAGATGAGATAATTGAGGATACCTTTGAGTCTTAATGTAATATTCCCAATTAGCTTTCAGCTAGTTTGAATATTATATGTTTCTTCTATTCATAGTCTATATGAATAAGTGGGGTAGGGAGACCGTTAAATCTCTTTAGTAGGAATAAATCACTTCTAGAATAGATGTGGATCAGTTTAGATAGTCAAAATAAAGCCACCTTGTGTGTGAAAGGGGGAAATGCATGTAGACTGGGTCAAGGTTGATCAAATCAATAACGCTGCCAAAGAAGAGAGTGGAGCTAGTGGGGACAACGCAATTTTGGAGGAGAAGTCTTTGCATGGAAGTAACCTCATAAATGAGTGAGGCCAAGGGTGAGGAAGCTCACCAAGAATATAAGGGAAGGGATGGCAGCGATGAGAGGCATTCAAAATATTGTTTATGTTTGAGTCTTATGACTTATTGCATGCTTGAGATGTTTAGCTAAGTTTGGTGTACTATTTAGTACAAGGGCATTTCCAGGTAGGAATCCCATACTCTATCTTGGAGGAATTGAGAAGGTTATCTGGGAGGAGTATTTTGAGCTTCATTTCCACCATCTGGCATTGGGCCAAGTAGTCACCTACAGCCACAGCATAGTCTCCTTGAGGAACTGCATTATTTTTCAGGGTGTTGGAGTGAAAGGGTGTAAAACCCTGTTTATGAGCTTGTTTCCTAGTGAAATGAGCAGCCTTTCACCCAGAAAGATAGGCAGGAGAAGTTATGGCCATATCTTTGTCATTTCAGCCATGTTACAGTATAACTTTAGTGATACTAGGTGATTCAGCCATAGAGTTGCAGTCTGCACTTTTTGTATCTTGTGTATTTCAAGAAACCCTTACTGGGTTATCTTGGGATTGTGTTTGAGAGACTAGTTCTCCATTTTCATTACATTTTGAGTAATATATCAGCAGATCCATTCATTTCTATTTTCCTGTATCAGTAACCCTCACTAGGATTGCATTTTCATGTATTTCGACATTTCTGTATTGCAACATCCCTTGGGATTGTAGTATTTCTGAGATTTAGAGGCTTGTTTGCCTAGTTTGAGTGATTTGTTCCTCAACACATTGTATATTTTTATGCTCTAATACATAATCTAGTGGATCTATGATTTGCTCATATTTTTTGCATCATTATTTTATGTACATTTCAATTTGGTGTTCAATATTGTTGTCTTTCCTAATTTGGAATATTACAGTGGTATCAAAACTCTAATCTTGGCTCAGCTTGTGGGGAAATACATCTATAGCCATGGAGGAGAAAGAGATCCCAAAAATTCTTCTTAAGATTATGCAAAACATTGCAAAAGATATCAAGGATATTAGATTCAAAAGATAGAAGGAATCTCCTAGAGGGTTTCACCATGGAGAAAGCTCTGGCACTTCACATTTATGGTGGGCGCAGTTAGTAGCACAACCTTCTTCACAACACTCCACTATGCCCACATTCCTATCATTGGAAGGTGAGGAAGGAGGGCCTTTGAGGGAAGAAACCCTTGGTGACTATTTTGTGGAATATGAATCTCAATCCCGGAGGTTCAAGGAGCATTTGAACTTTCAGGAGTTCTGTTGGATGAAGGATGGTAGGAGATCCTTCAATCACCATAAAAATGGAGAGTACATGCAGAACCAAGATCTAAATCGCAGTTTGTGCATATTATTTTTTCCCTTGTATGATGGATCACCCAAGTGCACAGCTAAGGCTTAGGTAGAGAAGTTGGATACTTACTTCCAACTCAATAGAGTTTCAGAATTGGAGGCTATCAAAATAGCAACGTTTCACCTAGAATTTGAGGCACATGAGTGGTGGTTTCATGGGTTATGTACACTTGGGCATGCTAGTATCACTTGATATTCAGAATTCACCTAAAGGTTGGTGGAGAGATTTGATCCCAGGGTTTTGGAAGCACACTTTGTGGGGCTAACCAATTTGAAGCAAATAGGGGATTTAGAAACTTATATCTCTAAGTTTCTAAAGCTTCCATTCATGGTATGTGACCTCACTATGACCATGAGAGTATGCATGTTCCTTGATGGGATGGTTGAACCATTGCATGGGTTGGTGAAATCTACTAGACCAACTACACTCCAAGAAGCTATGGAGAGGGCTAGGGAACTACATCATGCTTTACCCAAGGCAAAAGCCCTTTTTCAGAAAAATATCTCCTCTTACACAAAGGAGTATCAAGAGAATAAATATCTTAATGATAATGGCCAGAGAGATCTAAGGAAAAATAAACCTTGTTTCACTTGTTGGGAGCCATGGGTACCAAACCACCAATGTGTTGTAGGGAAGGCACATTGTATTGAGATATTTTCTGATGAAGAGAAGGAGACTAGTGTTGTAGTAGCAGGAGGATGTGCACCACCCATAGGAGACGTAGTTGGAGCATTTTCTCCAATGGGAGGAACTCTTGCAGCTTTGAGGGGAGTTCCCAAGTATCTAACTTTAAGGGTTAGAGGCACTATTCTAGGGCAAAGAGTATTAGTATTGGTAGACAGTGGAGTGACCCATAACTTCATTGACATACAATTGGTGCAGAGGAGGGGCATTCATATAGAATATTTTGAGGGTTTCTTAGTTTTGGTTCTGGGAGCTAGAACCATGCAGTGTGCCAAATATATTCTAGCATTAACCATCACTATGGAAACCTACACACTGACATACCACTTATTTTTGGTTGATATTCCAAACACCAATGTGATATTGGGTGTCCAATGGTTAATCACCTTAGGTAAGGTCACCACAGAGTGGGAGACATTTTAGATGGAATGGACAGAAAAAGGGAGTGGTAAACATTAGAAAATCAAAGGCATACACAACTATCCACCCCAGTTTGTATTAGCACATAGGATGGAAGCTAATTTGTGTAGAGGGGACATAGAGTGGGTAGTAGAACTGCATATCTCAGAAGCGAGGAGCAAGGATTCACCAGCACACCTAGATGTACAATCTATTTTGGACCGATACTCCATAATATTTGGAGATATCCCACCTGGGAGACCTCCTAACTGAGGATTTGAGCACACTATTGAGTTGGAGTATGGGATCCAAGTATTGATCACCACACCCTATAGGCATCCCAAAGCCTACAGGGATGATATTTAAAATGCCATTTAGGAGCTTTTGGCCTTAGGACACATTCGGCCTAGCACCAGTCCTTTTGCCTCTTTGGTGGTCTTGGTGAAGAATAAGGATGGCACATTGAGGATGTGCATTGATTATAGAGCTTTGAACAAAAAGAACATGAAGAACACACACCCAATTCCCAGGATTGATGAGTTGATGGATGAACTAAGAGGGTCCAAGTATTTTTCCAAGATTGATTTGAGATCGGGGTATCAACAAATCAAAGTGACAGATCAAGACATCCCCAATGTTAAACACCATGTTGAAGCACACACATGGTGTATGAGGAAGAAGAATGCACACACACAAGAGACTCAACACAATGAAAGATAAGCGTGAGGCTTTCTTATTTTCCATTATACAAAGATGTACATTTATAGTACAATGGTGTGACTCTTGGTTTCATATTCCAAGGTCACTTGGACTCCATTGTGACTTTCGCATTCCACACCTACCCATGTAGGATTAGGTGTTCCAACATCCCCCCTTAATCCGAAGGGGTATGTGTGAGTCCAAGAAAAGAGTTGTAATACAAATCTGCAAAGTATACATGGCAGCACTAGGGCTGAATCAACTCTCTGAAATGTTGGAAAAAAGAGGTGGTTTTAGGATGACCACAAACACTGGAACGCAAAACTTGTTGCAGTTCCTGGAACTCTTCCAAAAATGGCAAGAAGCTAAAAGCTTTTGCTAGAGGAATTGTCCCTCATAAAAAAGGCAGACCTTCAACCTAAAAGAAGGGAGGTCTACTACCTGTGGTGATTTTAGGTTGTCCACCAACCAAAGATGATGGTTTTAGGTTTTCCACCAACCGAGAATGATGGTTTTAGGTTATCCACCAACCAAAGATAATGGTTTTAGGTTATCCACCAACCGAAGGCATTCTCATGGGCATCCGTATCTCTGGCTACATCTCTGAATCCGGAATGACGAATTGTGGCTCAGGCTCGCTTGAACTGCTGGCTACAACTCTGAACATGAAATGAGAGATTGTGGCTCAGGCTCGCTTGATCTGTCTTCAAAGCTTGTACATGACCACCATTTTCCCCCCTGTCAGGGACAAGGTGAGATGATGGCGAAAACTCAACTGCAAGTTTGTTCAATATTCGTGAACAAGTTCTAACGTGTGTCATAAACATCTTTTTGGTTGCTGATGCCCATTGCCAAGAAGCGATCCATCCAAGATGAATCTTTGTTCTTGTAGGAGGCTTGTGTCTGAAGCATCTGTCTGAAGAACGGGTGTGCCGACCACAGTGCTTGCATGGATGAAGATCAAAACAGTGATCTTTCATGTGGCCAAATCGATCACAGTGTTGGCATTTCTCAATCTGATGTTGTTGTTGTGGAGCAGGGTCTGGAACCGTTGCAGGTGAACTATCATACAAGAATCCGGCACTCTGAAATATGATGGGCTTGGTGTAGTCTAGAATATGAGAGGACACATCCTTGTCATATCCAAGACCAGTGCGGTGCTTGTTGTGGACAAGCTCTTCCCAAGGTCTGATGATGGGCTTGAGAAGTGCATGTTGAACTGCTGCATCTGCATGTACATCTGCTCTAGTACAATGAACTGAATGTGAATCAACTGAAACTTTATATTCTTTCTTCAGATGAGAGTCCTTCACAATGTTCTAAACAGAAACAGGTTCAGAATGGTGACTCTTTTGCTGAAGTTCTTCTTGTTGGAGCTGAGATTCCAACTGTAAAAACTCAATCTTCTCATGTGCATCTTGTAAACAACTGTGAATTTTACAAAGAGCATCCTTGCTCATTTTTATCATGTCATCAACATTGGAATGAATGAGGTTATTCAACAACACTAATACCTCATTGATTTTAGCCATTTCAACAACTTAGGCTCAAAAAATGAAAGGGTGTCGGCTTCAACCGAAAATGCACCCGTTTACAATGTGTGATGCAACTTGCTTTCAAGAAATACAAATGACTCCAAAGAATTTCCAACTATGGAAATCTCAAAGTACAAAGTGTGCTCCTCAAATGATGGAGGACAATCAACAATGACTTACATCAAAAACTCAAATTTTCTGATTCCAACTATGAATGAAGAGGCAAATTCCACTCAAAATATAATGTCAGCTCAATACATATCTCTGCAAAATATTTGTAAATGTGTAGCTGAAAATACTATGCAGCTGAATTTTCTTCTTCAAATAGATGTTTTGCAATGATGGAAAACTTGTCTTCAAATGTCAATTTCTTCAATGTCAAATCTGCAATTTTCTCTATGTGTACTGTCCATTTACTGATATGCCATTTTCTCTTCCTCTCTGTTGTTCATATTCTCTCTTTCCTCTCTCTCTCTGTTTTTTTTTTTTTTTTAATTAATTAAAAATTAATTAAAAAAATTAGTTATTTGAAATGGGAAATAATAAAAAGGGAGGGGGATGGAAATTTAAAAAAATGTGTAGGGAGGGGAATTAAAAGGGAGGGGGGATTTAAAAGGAGTGGGAGAGTAAGGAGAATTTTTTTTTGTTTTTTTTTTTTTTAATTTTTTTTTTTAAATTAATTAAAACAATTAATTAAAAATGGGAATTTAAAAATCGAATTTTAAAAAGTGTTGGAGGGAGGGGAATTAATGTAAAAAGGGAGGCGGATTTAAAATTGAAGGGGAATGGGGGTATTATTAATGGGGGAGCGGGGGCGGGGGTATTATTAAATTAAATGGGAAGGGGAATTTAAAAATGAGAGGGGGGTTTATTTAAAAAAGGGAGGAGGAGATTTTTTTTTTTAAATAAAAATAAAATCGAAATTTTGAACGCTGTAGTGGAATGGGGAGGTGAGAGCATGGTTATGAGCATTGGTTGATTGAGAGGGGAAGGTAAAGAGTCAACGTAGGAGATGGGGGTGGCAGTCGAAGGAGCCGAGAGGTATGTGAACGCTGTGAGGGAGTATATTACAGTGAGGGAGTTTGAAAACGGTGAGGAGGCTGCGAGTAGGGCGTAGTTGAAGAGTTTGGGGAGGCCAGCAGAGAGTGAGGGGCCGCTGTGAATCGATTTCAGGTGGAGCGGTGTAAGGGGGTGGACAACAGTGTTGTGAGAGGGAGAGCACTGTAGGGAAGAATCGTATGGAGTAGGGCGTGGGGACAGCGTAGTGCGTTAGGGCGTTGTGACTTGGGGAGAGCGGGTGTGTAATGTCGTGGGGAGTAGAGTATTGTGCAGGGCCGAAAGGCCGTGTTAGGAGAGAAAATTTTTATTTTTTATTTTTTTTTATTTTTTGTAATGCAGGTTGTAGGCGTAGGGATTGGGAGTGTGGATGGAGCAGTGGGTTGCAGAGGTGAAGGGGGGCCGAAAGGGCCAATTTGCAAAGAAATTTTTTTGTGTTTTTTTTTTTTTTAAAATTAAAACAGCAGAGAGATTCCAGAATTGCAGAAATGGGGGTAACAGTACAAATTTGAAGTATTGAAATGCAATATCAGATTGCCAATAAAACCCAGAAATTTGTTCAGAAACCCAATATAAATCGTATCCAGCAGCTCTTCAAAATACAGAATTTAAAATGCATAGATTGCAGGAAGAAATAAACCTTGAGATGTGCAGTGCTGCTTGCTGCTCTTCTTCAAAACAAATGCTGAATGCTGCCAATTTCTGAATGCTGGGATTTTGAATGCTGCTCTTCTTCAAAACACTTCTGAATGGCGACAAAAACACTGCTACAGAAACTCTTTAAATGCTGCAAAAAATGCAGATATGCACAGGCCATAAACACAAATGGCTCACTCAAATTGAAGCAGGGCCAGCAATCGCCCGCTCTGATACCATGTTAAACACCATGTTGAAGCACACACATGGTGTATGAGGAAGATGAGCACACACACAAGAGACTCAACACACAATGAAGGATAAGCGTGACGCTTTCTTATTTTCCATTATACAAAGATGTACATTTATAGTACAATGGTGTGACTCTTGGTTTAACATTCCAAGGTCACTTGGACTCCATTGTGACTTTTCGCATTCCACACCTACCCATGTAGGATTAGGTGTTCCAACACCCAAGACAACATTCCTATGTCACTATGGCCATTTTGAGTTCTTGGTAATGTCTTTTGGGCTAACCAATGCTCCGGAAAAATTCCAGTATTGCATGAACCACATTTTCCATGCTCACTTGAGGAAGTTCGTATTGGTTTTTTTTTGTGACATTCTCATTTAGATCCATACATGGGAGGAGCATTTACAACAGATTGAGGCAATATTACGGATTCTTAAAGAGCAGCAGTTATATGATATGCTATCTAAGAGTGATTTTGGGCTTATAGATATTCTCCATCTTGGCCACATCATTGGAGTAGATGGGGTGAGAGTTCATGAAGAGAAGATATGTGCTATCAGAGATTAGCTCGAGCCAAATAACTTCATAGAGCTTCGGGGATTTGTAGGCATCTTTGCCTATTAGCGTAAGTTTGTAAAAGGGTTCTCTCAACTAGCAGCACCACTTACAGATCTAACTAAGAAGGGAGATTTCAGTTGGATATCCGCAATGCAGAGAGATTTTGATAAGCTCAAGGAGGTGATGATTAGCTACTCGATATTAGTTCTGCCATATTTTTCCCAGCCCTTTGTGTTGGAATGTGATGCTTTGAGAGAAGGTATTGGAGAAATATTGATGCAAGGGGGACACCCCATAGCTTTTGAGAGTTGGAGGTTGCTGCCACCTGAGAGACTATACCATATATATGATAAGGAGATGCTAGCTATTATGCATGCTTTAGCCAAGTTCCGGAAATATTTGGTGGGTAATAGATTTCGAGTGAAGACTGGTCATAAAAGTATTCGATTATTCTTAAGAAGAAGCAGCTTCAGAAGAGGAAACTAAGGAGTAGGGTGATTAAAGAATATCTTATTCGATGGAGGAATCTTCCTGATGAGGATGCCACTTGGGAGGGGGGAAATATTTTTCAACATCCTTATTTACTGTTGCTTGAGGAAAAGAAATTTTTTGGAGAGGAGGACTATAATATTCCCAATTAGCTTTTAGCTAGTTTGAATATTATATTTTTCTTCTATTCATATTCTAGATGAATAATTGGGGTAGGGAGACCCTTAAATCTATTTAGTAGGAATAAATCACTTCCAGTATGGGTGTGGATCAATTTAGATAGTCAAAATAAAGCCACCTTGGGTGTGAAAAGGGGAATTTCATGTAGACTAGGTCAAGGTTGACCAAATCAATAGCGCTTCCAAAGAAGAGAGTGGAGCTAGTGGGGACGACGTAGTTTTGGAGGAGGAGTCTTTGCATGGAAGTAACCTCAAAAATGAGTGGGGCCAAGGGTGAGGAATCTCACTAAGAATATAAGGGAAGGGATGGCAGACATGAGAGACATTCATAATATTATTTATTTTTGAGTCTTATGACTTATTGCATGCTTGAGCTATTTAACTGAGTTTGTTGTACTTTTTAGTACAAGGGCATTTCCAGGCGGGAATCCCATACTCTGTCTTGGAGGACTTGAGAAGGCTATCTCGGAGGAGTATTCTGAGCTTCATTTCAACCATCTAGAATTAGGCCAAGCAGTCACCTACATCCACAACACTGTCTCCTTGAGGAACTGTGCTATTTTTCAGGGTGTTGTAGTGGAAGGGTGTAAAACCCTATTTCTGAGCTAGTTTCCTAGTGAAAGGAGCAACCTCTTACCCCGAAAGCTAGGGAGGAGAAGTTACATCCATATCTTTGTCATTTCAGCCATATTTCAGTTGAAATTTAGTGATACAGCATGATTCAGCCACATAGTTACAATCTGCACTTTTTTTATCTTGTGTATTTCACGAAACCCTTGTCAAGTTATCTTGGGATTGTGTTTGAGAGACTAGTTTGCCATTTTTAGCACCTTTTGAGTAATATATCAGCAGGACCATTCATTTCTATTTTCATGTAGCAGTAATCCTCTCTGGGATTGCGCTGTCATGTATTCTGGCATTTCAGTGTTGCAGCGTCCCTTTGGATTCTAGTATTTCTGGGTTTTGGAGGCTTGTTTGCCTAGTTTGAGATATTTGTTTCTCAACACATTGTATATTTTTCTTCTCTAATACTTAATCTAATGGATCCATGATTTACTCATATATTTTGCATCATTCTTTTCTGTACATTTCAGTTTGGTGTTTAATATTGTTGTCTTTCCTAATTTGGAATATTACACTTAAGAGAAAGGAAAGGGTAATTTCAAGGGTAAAGGTAAGAAGAAAGATTCCATCAATATGGAGAAATAAAAACTCACATGAAAACATTGTTCCAAATATGGGCATGATGAAGATCATTTTTGGAAACTTCATCCAAAGATGAGACCAAAAAATCTTAAAAAGAAGGAGAAGGAGAAGTCATCTGCAATAACAACACATGATTTAGGTTCAGATTCCGCAGATGAAACAAAGATCATTGCAATTTGTTTGAAAGGTAAGCACATTGGAACTAATAGTTCTTCAAGTTTTCAAAATAGTACTCAATATGATGAAACAAGAATTGAACTTTTCCATGTTAGAGTTATTTCAAAGCATACCAAGATTGGCACCCTATTCGATAGTGGTTGAGAATCAAACCTTATTTCATAAGACTTAATGAATAAGTTGATTTTAGAAACCATTCCCCATACAATATTGTATCCTCTAGGTTGGATATGTAAGAATTCAATCTTGCAAGTGATGAGGAGGTGCATACATACATTTGCAATAACTGCAAACTTTATTGATGAAGTTAAACTTGATGATATTCTGCTTGATATTTGTAGTATTGTTTTGGGTTGACCATATATTTATGACAGGAGAGAAACATTTCATCGATATGAGAATAAGTATCACTTGTTCAAGAATGAGATTGAGCATATTTTTAGAATGCATAGTAAGAAGGCGACTTTGTCTCTTATGCATGCTGGAAAAATGAAGAGAATTATGAATGATAGTCAAAAAATTTCTTTGTTAATGTTCAAGCATCAAGATGTTGTGAATGTGACCTTTCAAGGAGATGCATCGAATGAAAGTTCTGATTTCATTGAGGTTTCTAATGGTTGTGCTAAGAATTTTCACGAGTCTAACATTTTGCATTCAGAAAGATGTCAACAAGATTTGGTAAATTTGCAAAAGCATGAATTATTGTTGAGCATTGATGTGAACAAGATGTCAATGCAAGAGAGTGCAAAGATCAAAGGGAAAGCATCAAAGAAATTTGAAAAAGAGGGAATTGAGTTCAAAATTTCTTGTTGTAGGTTTCACAATGTATTTTCTTTGAAATGTGATGTTGCATGGTGATGGCGATCACGCTTGGTCAACAATCGAGCCAAGTACAAGGCAAGACACACTAAAAATCGCCATGTCAAGGTGTTCGAGGTGAGAATAATTTCAAAATGTTTAAGTGTACTTTGATTGAAGACCAAGGAGGGATTATGTTTGTTTCTTAAAGGAAAATTTATTGTTCTGCAAATGCTGGGAAATGGAAGCAAGATCGTATCTATAATAGCAAGCCAGGGTCTCTAGAATCAAGGAAAAATATTAGTTTTCATAAAAAGCTCAAATTATTGAATTTAGGAAAATTACAGTGGATTGAGACTAGAAGGGTGAGCGTGTTGTACCCTCATCCACATGTTCAGTAATGAAAGATATTTTGGGGTCCAAAATATTCTAGTGGGGAGGTGTGATCAGGTGGTCAAAAAAATTCTCAAAAATGAAAGTTGTTGGAATGGTGTGGAACATGAACAACCACATAGATATTTTCGTTCTGAATCTAGTGAAACTCGTTATGTGGAAGAAAGACACTGTATTCTCTCAGAAATGTGTTCCATTTATTTTCCCAAATGTGCAAAATTTTCAGAAATGATAGCCGACGAGGCAAACATTTGGGCCAGTGGCAAGCGACTGAGACTAGAAGAGTGGGGGGGTTGTACCCTCATCCACATGTTCAGTAATGAAAGAGATTTTGTGGTCCAAAATATTCTAGTGGGGAGGTGTGATCAGGTGGTCAAAAAAATTCTCAAAAATGAAAGTTGTTGGAATGGTGTGGAACCTGAACAACCACATAGATCTTTTCGTTCTGAATCTAGTGCAATTAGTTTCATGGAAAAAAGACACTGTATGCTCTCATAAATTTGTTCCATTCATTCTCCCAAACATGCAAAATTTTCAGAAATGATAGTCGACGAGGTAAAAATTTAGGCCAGTGGCAGGCTTCCACGTGGCCTCTTCTGGTTGTTCGAAAAGTTTCCATTTTTTAGGCCTATCAGGTATCAGCACTTGTGAATTTTGTAATGGTTTTTGGTTGGCCAAATTATATTTGTTCTGAGTCAACAAATTTGATTGGTCGGTTGGTAGCCAACCACATGTTGCCACGTGGCCCAACAAAAGGTCACCATGTGGTAGCACAGGAGCCACCAAAATATTTTTAAGTCCAAAATTCACCACAAAGGGATTTGATACGGCAACCTCATCTATAACAACACCAAGTCTTAACCAAATGAGCCACTGGAGTCCTTGTTTTAAGTTATGGCGCAAACTATATTTAAAATGCATGTGGTAAAGGATTGAGGAAAGGGGCCAGGGCTTAGCCCCGACCCCCCCATATTCACAATATGGCCAATGGTCACAGACCATAGGTGTGGCGGAGCCTCTGCTTAGACTACTACTCAAACCATCACGGTCACCACCCATGTGAAAACCACTTTGACTGTTGGCGGTTTCCGTTGATTTTTTTAATTAAAAAAATTAATACACCATATGTACATGGTTAGATTTTTAGATTTTTGGCACTAGTGGAGAAATTAAGTATCCATAAATTTCACCCAAAATTCTAGAAAATTGTCACTCAGTTACCCAAAAACAGGAAAAATTGTAGGATCAGTTCAGATTTTGCAGAAATTGTTGTGCGGTTACGAGCAAAACTAGGGACATTGATAACTTCTTCAATTTTTTGACCAATTTAGGATATGAAAGACGCTAGAAAGGATGTTTTGGGTATTCTGAAGCTAATGGAATAGGTTTTGAAGCCATTTGAGCATTGTAAATGTATTTAATAACCATTTTTAGCATAATGAAAGAGGGCCAAGCCATTGGAAGTTGGCCCAAGGAGACATAACCTAGGAGGGGTGAGCTCCTTCACCATTTATTACGCTGTGGTTATTTCTATGGTCTAATTGTCTATTTCTTCTTTATATTTCAGAGTTTATTTTCAAGTTTTATGTGCTTACAATTTTAACATAAAGGCTCAAAAACTCAGGTTTTTACACTTGTAATTTACAAACCCTCAAGAACATTTACATTAAGATCTCATAAAAATCAACAACATTGATTATTGGCATAATAATTGCTACCTCTCCAACCATTGAAAACTCTTGAATGTTAGTGGTTGGTTCCGTTATGGTACGATGTCCATATTTCTTATCATAATTAGGTTCCCCACAACCCCAACATTGTAGGGGAGGCTTTGTCGCTTGACTTGGTTTCGGTTTGCTAGAAACTTCAATTTGTCGGGGCTCATTCTAAAATTTACTTTTTGCTGATTTCCCAAACTTTTCACTTTGTTGTCCTTTATGTGTCCTCTTGGTATCGACGGGTTTTGGATTTCTGACATTCGGGTAATTTTTTTGTCCTTTCTTATTTTCCCAATTCTTTCCACCCTCTCCTTTTTACCTCATCTGTTGGTAGAAAATATGACCCTTGCAAATTGCTTCGTGCATTTTCCCAAGATTGTTAAATTCCAATATTTCCTTCATAAATGTCGACAGACTAATAATGAAGCGTTGTACCTTAGCTTTCTCCTCTCGAATATAAGGAACATATCGCAGTAAGGATGTGAACTTAGTTAGAAATTCATCCATGGTTAATTGTCCCAACCTTTGATTATGAAATTCCTTGGTTTTTGCATCATAAAATCACTCGGTTAAATATTTTTATTTAAAATGTTTCTAGAAACTTTCCCATGTTAAGCCTCTTGCTCATTAATTCCTCGGACTTTCTTAGTTTCTTCCGACCATAACCTGGCTTTGCCTTGTAGTTGGTAAATGGCTAGCTTAGCATTTAAATTATCAACGTATTTATAGATCTGAAAGTATTTGTTCATATTATTGAATCAGGGCTTTGAATTATCTTTGATATCCCCATCAAAGGCTAGGGCTATAATATTTTCAAAATTCCCCCTACAATTGAACCTTCCATATTTTGGTCTCCTTACGACTTGAAATGTTATCATGCTCTTCCTCGTTATTGTTATGAGCTCCTTCAGACTCTAGATTTTCCTCTCTCTGCTAATGAGCTTCCATTTTGTTTTCATTATCACAGTCGGGATCAGGATTTCTTGGATTTTTCCTATTAGAGAGGCTTTTATGAATTATTTACTGATCCAACCTCGTTATTTCTTTATCCTCTCTTAAAATTTCCATCTCAACTTGTAGTTGTTGAACAATTTCCACCATCATGGCATTCATGTTAGGAGATTATTCTCCCAAATGATCTCACATTTATGGGTTCCCTTCAACCATAGGCCCACATCCATCTCCAAAATTTGGTTGTATGAATATTGCTTCTCTCCTCATCTTGTTTCCACTCTGTGCAACATTACACATTTTATTATCCATAGTGACCCAAACAGGTCGCAATTTTAAAACTCGGCCCTATGATACTACTTGTAATATATAACCATTCCCATTTACCATAAGGCGTAAAAAACATATGAAATTAAAAAAAGAACACATACTTGCATATATTCTGATGGTTACCTTGATTTGAGCATTAAAACGGTTGGTTAAGTAAATTAATAAAGTTTATTACAAATGATACATTACATTTAATATGTGATTATTTGTTATGGTACCAATCTATCAATTTTTCTTTCTTTGGTGGACTTTGGCTTCTACATATTATTAATATCAAAAGGTTGATGCTCTTCATGTGCTTTATAACATTAACAAGAAATTGAGATATAAGACAAGGACATTTCCAACCACCTAGATAAACCTTATGATATGACTATACCTTGAAGTTCTCCCACTGAATTATCTAGACTATATTTTCAATAGGACACATGGTGTCGATCTGAACCTAGCTCCACTAGGGTCTATATTTGACGACCAAAAATTGTCCTTGTAGAATAAGGTAACCAACCACATTTCTCTATTGATTTGGCAGTCATTCCTCTTCCTCTGGTTCAAATGGTTCTTCACCAGGCTGAATTGAGAAGATGGTTTTGCACAACAATCCTCCAAGTACACCTCTCCACCTTCAGGAATAAATTTCTCCTTTCAACTTTGGTAATCATTCTTTGGCATTGATTTTTTGAGTTGGGTTATAATAGCTTGATCTTCGAATCAAGAAATCTCCTCTAGGGTTTTTCCATTTCTCTAGATTACTGCTTTGACATGGAAAGTAAAATTCCCTACCTCTTCTAATTTCTTATAGGTATACCCAGGAGGTGAGTCTCAATTTTATGTTGAATGATGTGCTGATAAACCATGGCTCAGGTTCTTCCACCTTGCAAGGTCTTCTTACAGGAATTTTGTTAGTTTTCACTCGTTATTATTACCTCATATATCTATACTTCACATGTATTAGGTTATTAATTATTTAGGTTTTTTTGTTGCGCAGGTAATTTATGACCCTTCAATGGTTGTGAATTTTTTCCCTTCAGTGGCTCTGAATTTTTTCTTACAGGATGAATTCAACAAGGTTAGCCTCAACCAACTGCTCTTTTTGTTTCACAATTTCTCTTCTAATTTTGTCCCTTGATTTGTTTGAAAACATGAAAGGTCTATCGGTTCCGGTTTTAAACAAGGGTTTAGAGTTTAATAATTGGGTTACCTCTTACGGTTTGGGTCTTCCTTGCTTATATCCCAAGTTAATATGGGAATAATTTATTATTGTATGAGCATTGGCTTAGGTCAGGTTTTTTATCGTTATCTACAAGTCAAATATTTTATAAATTTACTAGGTTAAATTACATTAGAGAGGCTGTCTCTTTTGGATGATTCTGTAATTGTGTATGCTTCCTCATTTGGACTATATAATGTTCTCGGCACATAATTGGACAATAGTTTGGACTTTTAATAAAAACCTATAATATTATGGGTTTTCCAGTATTGTTTTATATTGAAATTTTACTATATTCAATTCTATTAGCAACTTTGATTCTGGTTTACAGTTGATAGTAATTTCAAGTTTTCAGTTCTACATATTATTTACCATAAAGAATTATTTCCAAGCATGTTCTTTTTCATAGGGAGAGATTATTTTCTCAATTTTCTTGAGTTTTCGAACAAATTCTATGTTTCCGACCCATGTTGGCTTGAACCAGAATCTAAAAGTTTTCCCTAAAATTCCTACTCTTGTTATCATTCTGCGGTATCTCTTTTAGCTGACACAAATGACCTACAACCCATTTAACTTTATCCTTTATTACAATTTTTTATGGAAACACTGGGTAATACTATTTTCGAAAACTTCCTAGCTGTACATGTAAAAAAACTCACTTCTGATAGACAGTAAGTTTCATATTTTGTTTAGCGCGGTCAACTCATTTTTATGACGGAAATCATATCATCCTAGTTATTATTATTACCGTATTACTCATTGGTCACTGTGCTTCACTTTCGCTCCCCCTAAGGCTCTTCTGGTTACTCTTGTTGTTTTATTTGGTATTAGATACTTACTTATAACACTTTTTTTAAGAAAAAAATAAAGGAACAAAGTTGATCCAAATTGTATTCTCTAGTTTAAAATTGAAAAATTACCAAGATGGTCCTTATAAGTAATTATTCATCGAATTTTGTAACAGCAGGTTTGTGTCAAAATTGTGATGAACAAGAAGGTCCATTATAAGAAATTTTTCATCGACTCATGTCATCAGCAGGATGATGTAAAAATTGCGAATCGACTAAGAAGGTCTTATAATAAATTGTTCATCGATGCATGTCATCAAAAGGATCGTGTTGAAATGGGTAAATTACAAAGATGGTCACATGCAGAATTCTTGTTATGAGCAGGGATACAATTCATTCTCAAAATCAACATGATCATCGTTAGCTTCGTCATCAATGTTAGTGACTTAAATAGTATTCACCAATGTTGTCTCTCTTCATCAATATGAAGTTCAAAGTGTCATCATGTAGATAGTCATGATGTTAAGTTGTGTCGAGCTGTGACATGAAAACATCAAGAATGGCTTAGTCATGGTGAAAAATTGTAATGTGCTAAATATTTTTAAGGACCTAAGGAAAAGTAAATCCTAAGTCTAAGACATTAGCACTATGAGTCCAAGTTACATAAGCTAAATGTTAAGTGTTAGTACTAGGAAAATATGTTAGTGATTAGTCATGTTAAAATATTAAATCCTAAATTCCTATGTAAAACACGAGAAAAGGTCATTTTTAAACCTAATCCCTAGCTTAAAACTAAGCCTAAAGACTATGGCCTAAGTTCCTAGGTCTAAAACCTATGACTATAACTTAAGAGGAATTAAACTTAGGAATAAAGGCCTTTCGGCCATGTAATAAAAATTTATATTAAAGTTTTAAACATAACACAGTCAAACCATGAAGGTAGACCATGTCAGAGTCTGGGCGCATGTGAACGTATGCAATCATGGTGGACAGTCACCACAACAGTTGTTGTCAGCTCCAATCATTATCCAACCATCGGAGTTCATGTGAATGCAGAGTTTAAGGATGGCATCGGGACTGCTAGCTTAGTGCAGTCATGCCGATCGTAATCGCCGGTGATAACCTTATCACATGCCAAATTCTATCCACCAGCAAAAGTCGTGACCGCCAAAGTGGACCGCAAACATAGCCGCCAACTGACCTGATCACATGTTGCCGGTTACACCTCCGCTCAGTTTGGATAACTTTCATTGTTATATTCGATTATAATTTTTTTTTTTGGTTTTTTGGCATGTTAAAAGGTGTTAGGTAATTAAAGGACCTAGTCACCTATGTGTCATCAAGCCCGAGATCAAATAAATTTTAAGTGCTCAACCACCAACCAATCTTGGTTTCGAAGATCCCGAGGATGCCATGAAGATCTAAACAAGGTCTAAAAACAACTTGAAAGGATGAGAAGCATTAAAGTCAATAATTAAATATGACATTGAGATAAAACCTAATGCACCTTTGATGTCGACGAATGAAGATTGAAATAATGAAAAGTTTGGTTTTATATCATGCTTCCCTCATCTTATTTAAGGCACAAGGTTGTGTTGTGCTATACAACAAACCCCATTTATTTTTCTAAATAGGGACCCTTTAGAAATAAATAGGAAATTATTTTAAATTTTCTAAAACAAAAAACTTTCGAAATAAATATTTTCTTTTTAAAGTTTTCCGGTTTATTTTTTATTGAGCACATCGCAAATGACATATCTTATGAATTTCAAAGACTCATAACCTTTGAAATGTGTGAGTTGTGATATGCTCTCAAACTTTTCCGAAGATATGTTTAATCTTTACAAAAACTTCAGTCACCATTATATTTACTTTGTTGCATCGCACCTCACCTAATCAATCAAAAAACATTAAAATAAAATTGATATACGTTGCAACTTCGTAGACCTGAGAAGAAAATAATGAAAAGAATATAAAACCTTCGGTAATCACGGCCACTTAATTTTTGCAAAAAGGCGCAATTCGCATTTTGCACAACTGATAACATATGCCAAATTTTTATCCTATAAAAGTTTCGATCTACGATTTATGCAAATCACATTTCGCAGTCTTTAAGGGTAAGAATTACGAATGGTTATAAGTTATAACTTGTGATACGTGTGCCGACACCATTTAAATAGACCAAGTGTGTGAAACAACTTGTGTCATATCAAAACGAAATTCAAGGTCTTGTCAGCTTTAAAGTGATTGATATATTTTATGCATGAAGGTGTATGAGATATTAATTCAGACATTATAGTTGATGATTGATGTTATATCTTGATAGATTTATATCTGCTTGCATGTGTTTGAAATAAATGATAGATTTATGTCTTTTATACTCTATACCTGTAAAATTCACTTTGTTTTCAGGAAACCAGTTAACGGATTGAGGAAGAGAAAAATGAGAAAAAAAGGTAAAGAAATTTCTTAGACGTCGTCCACTGAAGATAAAGAGATGTCTCCATTATTTTCAGACATTGTCTGCAACAAATATTGCGGTAGTTCAACATGGAAGACAATGTATAAGCTTTTTGAAAGTGAAGGACCAAGGGTGATAACCAAAGTTTCTTCAATGGGAACCGCATCTACCTCTAACGCAACTCTTTTTGATGTTGCATGCTCATACGTCCACAGGACAGCTATAAAGGCCAAAGGTTCTCCTGTACATAGACATGGTTAAGTGGGTAATTTATCACTTAAATATTGAAGATAGAATGTTCAATAATTCGAAGGGAGAAACTATGGGTTCTTTTAGAGCAGAAGATTTAACAACGATGTACCATCTACCACCCCGTAGCAGAAATATGATAAAGACCTTTTGCAGAATTTTAGAGGAGAACATTCATATCTTATTAAAGTCATCCAAGAATGGAATGAGAATCAGGGGAAGTTGAAGCAAGATAATTTTGGTATGTACCCAATTTTCCAAATTTCTAATCCTTATTTTTATGCTACCGGTATGTTATGTAGATTATTTGCAAAACCTGATAGCACTAGATTCTCAAAAGAATGGGTTCCCTTGATTGACGCAATCGTCAATTCATCAATTTTGAATTGGGGAGACATCTTATTTAATAACCTAGCCAAACACATTACCGAATATAGGAATAAAAGGAGTATTTCATTCAGAGATATACCTCCTTTTAATATGTCTACCTATATCATGGATGCTATTTCTTTTATTTCTAGTTTTCCTACCATGGGATGGAAATGGACCACCCAAGACCGTACCCAAATTCACATTCACCACAGAGAACTCTGGGATTCATACTTCCACCTACACTTCTATAAAATATGTTACGGAGTCATATTTCCTATACACCAGGTGATTTTCAATAAAAGGGCCCCTAGGATTTCTGAAGAAGCCAATGCATACATTCTTCCTATAGCTAGATGGTTTGCAGAGGAGAATTTTACATATTTTAGAGTATTCGAGAGTTATGCTTCTCCCCATGTTCTACCCTATTACGTTCCCGATAAGTTACTTGCAAAAGAAATAGCCTATTAGCTTGTTAATGGTGTTACGAAACAACTGAAAGATGCTAAAAAGGCTATTTGGCCTAATTTCCCTATACAATGTGGCACTTTTGCACTGTCTCACATCGGCCATAATTATAAGGAGATTTCCAAAATAAATTTATTGAAATTGGAATTAATTCCAAAAAGGTTATATGATTCAAATGATGTAATTAAAAATTACATCACAGAGCTTAAGTTAAAGCCTTTTGTAAAGGAAGAAGATGGATTTGATGATCTCTTCCTCGGCATGGAAAAATCTTCAGATATTATCAAGTATGTATCTAGTCAACTAAGTCAAGATGATTTTGAAGCTTTCCAAGCATACAGAAACAAGAAACTAGATAAAGTCCCTCTCAATTTGTTAACTATTGAAGATGAAAACAAACACACTCTAAGTGTTAGCCTGGATGATGAAGTAAAAGATATGTCTGCAGACGAATTAGGTCAGTCACAACAGTAATCTCATGATTCGGATCACTCTGAATATGAATATGAATATAAAAATGAAAGATCAAAAAAGATAATTGACCAAGTAATTCATGAGATAGAGATGCTAGAGGAAATAAGAAATAATGGAACAGAATCAGATTCTGAAATAGTTCAACATAGTCACAATATGCTAGATCAGTCTAGTTTAGCACAAACAAAAGATCTTATGGATGAATGGAAGGAGTTTTCCAAATAAAAAAAACTCCTAAAGATAATTCTAATACTGATCAGGCAACGAGTTTACAGACACCTGAACACTCCCAGAAGATAGTGGAAACTTTTAATCCACTACAAAGAGTTCCAGCAATGCATGATAAAGAAATCATACCGGCCTAACCTATAGATCAGATAGTTGTAAAAATTGAAGAAATTCCTTCATTGGATATTTTCTACAGTCCTAGTTATAAGGTTGTAGTTAAAAGAAACAAAATGAGGAGAATTTATGAAACAACTTTAAGGCCTACAGATGAATCACTTGATGTGTTATGGAAATATTCCTCAGATGATCCTAATGAACATCTAACCAAATTATCACAGTATGTAGGGGCATATGCTATTGCTAATGTTGATAAATCTACTGAGGTTAGAGTGTTGTTAAAACAAAAGGAAGCTAGAGTAAAAGAACTAGAGAGGTTGTTGAATGAAGAGAAATCTAATTGTAGTGAGCAAGTAAAAATAAACACAACCCAATTTCATAAAGATATTGAAAGCCTCAAATTGCAGCATCAGACAGAGATTAATGAAAAACAAGCACAAATGCAGGTAGCAATGACTAAGTTACAAAGCCAACCACAATTAGAGAAATTTATCAAAGAAGCATTGGATTTAAACATAAATTTAAAGAAAGAACAAGAATTTTTTTGTCATCAAGCTTCTATAATTGATTATTATTGTGATTCAAATAAGATACTCATCCAGCAGATAGCAATCGAGAAAATTGAATGTGAAATACTTGAGAAGAAAATTGAAGAACACATTCAATGGCAAGTATCAGATTCGAGGAAGGAAGTTAATCTACGTCAATTAGATAAGCTTCACAAAGAAATTCTATTCAGAGAATGGGAAGTGAAAATCAAATAGGCAGAGAAAGCAGCAACAAAGACATCCAAGGTATCAAGTGAGATTATTGAATCCATGTGTGAGAAACTGTCTAGAGAAGAAATTCTCAAGGAAAACACGTCTGATGTGTTTTCAGAAACAAGACAGGTGGAAACAAAGATCAGATACACATGAGGAAATTATTAAAAAGGTAAATAAGTTCGATCAAGAAAATTACTGGAATTTTCCGATCAAATCTTATCATCAACATCAAAATCTATCGTCTCTTACATATTCAAAAAAGATATCCTAGTGAGTACTCTCAAATTATATTTTCAAGGGAAAGATATGATCAAGGATATCACAGCTAGCTTAGCTCAAATAAATGTTACATATTTGTCAACTTCATGACCACATTCAGAAAGAAGGGTAGAACTCATAAATCAAAATTATTAGTTTAGTTTCCTAGATTATAGTTTAAATTATCTTTATGAGGAAGGTTTTTTGAAACCTCCTCTATATTTTTGTAATAATCTATTTTAGTTTATAGTTAGTTTAGTATTTAAACGCTTCTCATGCATTTAGAGAAGGGTCCAAAAAAATTTCGAAAACATTTGCAAAGAATGCACTGTTGTAAGTTTGTGGGTGCTTTGATGAATTAATGGAACACATCTATTATCTTTTGACAATTAAAGCTGTTTAACTGATATTGCACTACTGTACTCATTAAATTGCTTGAAAGAGAGAAGGAACAAATTCATTGTTTTCAGTTTACGTGAGAAGAACTTCGTACATATGGTACTTCTATTCACTTGTATTAAGTCTTACTTCATAGATTGAAAATCATCTTTTTATTGCATTATATATTTGAAACATCATCATATATAAATATTACATGCACTTTTGTTATAATATTTAGCTATGGTTTCTTATTGAATATGTAATCACAATGATAAATGCGATATTTCTTTCACAATTATTCTATGCAAACTACTTTGTTAGAAGAATCATTTTACATAATTTTCATCTCTTTCAGCTGTTAAATGATCTATATTATTGACAATTGAAAGATATCATTTTAGATTGCATAATGGAAAAACACCCCAGGTATATATTAGATTAAATACTTTAGATATATGCATATATATTAAAATCATTATCCATTTGCATGCTATATTCACAACACCCTCAAAATCATCCTTATTGGGAAGCTGATCCCATTATCCCTAGTTAGAGCCACTACACCAAATGGAAAAGGAGATGCTTTAAGGTCCAGACCAGATGCTTTTCCCCCATGTTTTGGCAGCAGAATTTTGAGGCCTCAACGAGTTATCTTAAATATAAGAGTGTGGAGAGTCGAGAGTTGAAGGAAGAGGAGCGCATTAGCGGAGCATTCAAGAAGTGTTTCAAAGCGCATTGGAGTGAGTTCCTTTTTTAGGATTTTGTGAAGGTGGAGGTCACCATTCTTCTAATCATTATGTTTTAAAGATAATTGCAGGGAAAAAATTTCGAGGTCAAAGTATCAAGCTCAGTTCAGCTACAAGTGGGAAAGAGGTCCATTTTCTTCGTATCACAAGTTTGTGCATGCCGACTTTCTCCAGTTTTCTTGGCCATATGTAGGCCTTTTCCATAAAAGATTCAGCCATTGAAAAGCCAATTCAAAGAGTTTTGTCTTCCACATTGCTCAGTAGTGTTGACATGCACTGATCAACTGACAAGTCCATGTAACCATTTCTCTCAGCTTTTCTAATAAAACGAACATGCAAATTTCAAGTGGACCTGGAGACGTAGTCCAGGAGGGATGAACTCCCTCACAAAGTTTCCAAGCTTTCTCTGTCTTGATGTTATTTATGATGCTATTCAATAATAATATACATTAAAAATAACATTGATTTCTTTTCAAAGACTCCACTTTAATCAGTTCAAAGAACATACATATCACTGATTATACAAGTTCAGTTGATTTCCTCTTACCCATTCAATTTCTATCAAGATTTAGGAAGATCTTGTTTTCTGCATTCAGATCAAAATTCATTGCATATTGATAACTATAGTAGATCCTTTGCCAATAATTAAATTAATTCGTATTCTTCTTCTGTTTTTCCAGACATATAATTTAATGAAAATAATAATACTCTTTTGTATCTACACAAAGTTCCCAAAATACTTATCTGACAATGAATATTCAAGGAAATTTACTTGGGAATCGACCTCGCCTCCCAACCACGAGAATCGGTGATTACGTCTTATCTCCCCCAAGCTCTTGGCCCTCAAATCAGTAGAGAAACAATGGCCTCTATGGTCTATTGTGGCCTCACAACTTATTTTCCATCCATTATCATACAGATGTTAATGAAGGTCTCCATTGGCTTATGTTCCAGCTCAAGAGTACATTGATGGAAAAATCCTACCTTAATTTTATTTTCTTACTCCTCCCAAATGCCTCCATCTTCCTATCTACCTATACTTGCATCCTTCTTTCCAAAATGAGAGTGTGTCACTGTCTCTAATTGTCTGATGCTTCTAATATCTTTCTTGGGTCTCTTCCCGTAAATTCCAAGGAATGTTAATTTTTAACCAAGTAAAAAAAATAATTAAATAATTTCTCATTAACCATAAATTTCTTACCAAAATTTAACAAGTCCACATAGTAAAATAAATTAAATAGTTTCTCATTAACCGTAACTTTTGGGAAGTCTGGCTAGTTAGGAATAAGCTCATTTTTGAAGGGACCCAGCTGACACCTCTCAGAGTTTTTCACTCCATCATGGCTTGGATAAATACACAAGAGAGCCCTCCCTCTCCTCCCACAGATGTATCCTATAGAATACATCCCCACCCAGTTAGCATCCCTATTGGTTACTTCTAAAGAGCTGAGCAATAGGGGAACTGTGGTCGCGACACCTAGATCAAGTTGGAACAACGAGAACACTACATCATTTGCTAGAACGTGCGGATGGGTACCAACACAAAGGCTGAACTGCTTGCACTATGGAGCCTACTCTGGTTCGCTTACAACTTTCGAATTCAAAATCTTTCCATATATGGTGATGCCAAGACCGTTATAGACGGGATCAATGGTATTTCAACATTTCAGCCTCTAGGCCTGCTTAGCTGGACAAACAAAATTCAACATGTTTGATGGCGTATGCACTCACCTCCTCTACATCACATCTAGAGGGAGGCAAATACATGTGCAGATACATTATCCAAACAAGGCTTGGGCATCCCTTTCGGGCTCTTTCACATCCAACATTTGCGAGGTCCCAGCTTATTAAGCTCCTATACTCTGTCACTGCCATAGGTTTAGTATTTTCTATGTTGTTTTTTCTCTCTCGTATGCTGGACTTGTTCCTTCTATTTACAGTATCATATATTTTCTCTGTTCATTTTATATATCCTATGTGACCCATTAGCAATGAGCTTCACTAAGCCTCGTTGTGCGGTGTGGCACTCCTTTCAGTTTTCTGTTTAAGATATCACTAGAACTATGTGATATCACCAAAACTATGCAAGCTGTTGAATTGTGCATGCATGAATGTCCAATATTTATGCAAATGTACTATTCATTTTATTAATTAATCAAAGACAATGTTTTTTTCTCCCCTGAAAAAAGAAAAAGAAAAAAAAGAATAAAAACAAACAAACAAACTTTCTTACCAAAATTTACCAAGTGTAGTAAAATAAATATAAAGGGTTGATGGTAGTAAGGTATACTTATTTTTTCAAATAAATATTTATTAAATTCTATATACAAATTTATTTTATTGTAAATAATAATCATAATTTGTTGACTTAAAATGATTATCCATTGTATTTAATACTAGAGACAAATTTTATGGTAAAAAATTGAGCAACATTAATAGTGTAGAAATTTTATTCGATTTCCCAAAGCTAACTCATCAAATATTATGAATACATTTGAATTAGAGTTTTACAAAAAATTGCGAGGGAAACTAAGAACTAGTTAATCGCATTCCTTGAATGCCAAGTTAACTAAAATCACGAAACTAACTCAACGCATTTTATGAGCTCAGTAGGATTTTCCTTGTAAAACCAATCCAATGATTTCAGTAACACTAAACTCATGCTAATTTTGAGAGGAATATTGATACTAAAGAGTTTTATGCTAAACAAATGGAAAATCATGAAGATGGTTATATATAAATTTGTAGAATTTAATGGAAATTAAAAAATATTATTATATATAAATATGTCACTGTAATATCAATGACAACGGTATAAGAGAGAGGTAAGCTATATATATTCAATTATTTGGGTTTCAATTTTAAAAAATATTATTAATTTATTATCAGGTATATATTGATTGTTATAGCGAAAAGTCTTGACAGCAAAATTTAAATTTTATAAAGTGTTTAGATATGTTTATTTAAAAAAAAATTGTGATAAATTTTTTTTTATAATCGTCTACCACTAAAAATTTGAATAACTTGTTAAAAGTGTTGGTCAAATATATTCTTATCACATCTTAAAATTATCATTAAATTATTTGGAGGTAATTGTGAAATATGTAGTTACAAAATATATTTATACATACACGAAGAAAAGTTTGTTTCTCCTTAAAGGTTTGTAATATTTTTAAATATTATTATGTTGTAAAGCGTCCTTATTTGAAAACAACTTTCCTCAAATGCCACTTGTACTATTGTGTAATGTTGATTTGGATGTTAGACGATTGAAACACTATAGACCTTATGATTAAATATGGTTATTAATTAGTTAAAATAGGAGAACCGTTAAACAAGTGTAGTGTGGCCACGAAATTGGAAGAAATGTCTACGAATCCTTTCGATTTCTCCATAATCTTTGATACCAGAGTTTCTACCTTCATGTTCTGTGCCTCTCCTTCGATTTCGATTTCGATGTGAGGGAGCTGGACGAAGCGAATGTCGAGGGAGCTGGATGAAGCGGATGTCAAGGGAGCTGGATGACGCAGATGTCGAAACCCCAGAAAGCCACTTTGTGCTCGGAGTAAGACTGTTACAGGCGAGAAACAGACAACAGCCATTTGCAAGCGATGAAGGTCTCCCTGGTCTGAGTTCGTCTCCATCGAGATTCTGTGAATGTGCTAAAATAATGGATGGACTGAAACATCGATAGCCCTTTCAAACGCTACATCAGGTGCCATTTGAAACCCTCATTTCAGTCTCTGCTTGACTTGATTTGTATCAATCGATGTGATTTTTTAATGTTATACATGTTTTCCCTACATGTTGCCAATAAAATTCATGGCACTACAGCCTCATCCAGCCAGGATGCCAGGATATGATTCAGGCAGCGCAGAAGGTTGTAGCATGCCAATCCACTTGTCCGGCTCTATCTGTGTGTGTTTCTATGTTTTGGGGCTACACAGATGAACTTGGTTCGTACGATTTTCACTCACGGATCTTGTAAATACAACATCGGTTCCTATAAATACAACCCACCCTTCCCATGATCTTCACAGGTGCACTTCGGTTTTCTATCTCATTGTGAATCTTTTCGACAGCTTTTATTTACAGGTATGGCAACTCAACCTTCTTTATTTATTTGTAAGATTGGATTTTTGTGTGCCTGGGAAGAATATTTGTTGCTTATAGTTAAATTTTGACAAATTTGAAACATTATTCCCGTAACATTTCAGCTCTGCATCAATTTTATTAGGGTTACGATATTATGGCTGAGAATTATTAGGGTAACTGTGATGTTTTTCTCATGACGTACTCATGACAGTTATTGGAAAAACAAATATCTATACTTTCTTCCTCAAGAGTATTGTAATCCTATAAATCCTATAAAGTTTTGATAATTTAGGTATTTTATGGTTTTTGTAGAAGTATATTTATTTTTCCATTTTTTAGAGTCGTTCGGGTTTGTGATTTAGCATAAAAAAGTTTTCTTGATTTCCTATAAAGCTATGAACTTCGAGATTTTTTACTATGTTAGGTTTCATTTATTGTTTCTGATGCCTTGATTTTTAGTCAGGGTTGCAATATTTTTAAGATGTCTTCAGATGCAAAATTTTGATGTGTGGTGTCTCTTGATCTTTGGTTTCATGGTGATTTTGTTATTCCTATTATATATTTGTCTGAGTAGTCAAATTATTTCTGTTCAGACACCATTGATAATTTGAAGGCTAAGATTCAGGATAAGGAGGGCATCCCTCCTAACCAGTAGAGGCTAATTTTTGCTAGTAAGCAACTGGAAGATGGACGTACTCTGGCTGATTATAACATTCAGAAGGAATCTACTCTGCATCTGGTGCTCTGTCTTCTTGGTGGTGATTCGTCGAAGTGAAAGTTATATTGGTCTTTTGTGATGCCAATATCATGTGTATTTGTGTATATGTGGTTGGTTGAAGCCAACACTAGGCCTGGCACTGCAGTGTTTTTTCTTGGCACTGCAATAGAACTTTGTTAGTCGTTAATAGTCTTTGAATACAAACACTTTATAAACCTTATGGAAGATGAAAATGTTCTTCGCAGAAGATTTAATTTTTTTATGATTCTTATTCAAGAATTTGAAATGAGCATGCTCTTTAAAGATTGTCATTGTTGTTATATTTCATTTTGAGATGTTATGCCTTTGTCATTTAGACACTTGCAAGTTTAGGACTTCTAGATGAATCAAATTACTTCATTAGCAAAATGCAGGAAGCAGGGTTTCTACCTAATTGTTCATCATTTATTCTTTGCCTGACACAAGGACTTATAACAACCTTATAGCATTGCATGCTCAAAATTCTAAAAAGGATACAAGAATATTATTAGGTTAAATTTATAGTCTTCATATTTTATATGAATTTCCCTGTGTGTAGATTATTTTTTGCAATTCATTTGTATGCATTTTTCTGCTTTGCTAGTTTCCTTTTACTTCGATTATTTTTTAAGTTATACTGCTTCTTCATTTTGAAGCCTTGATGAATTCAATGGAAACACCTTTAGAATTTGATGCATTAAAAACCCTCCTTAAATGGAAAAAATCATTTGACATGGTTAGTAATCCTTTATTGAATGCAATTATTTTTATGAAAAAATCCTCCGGAATTTGGGTTTTATTGATAGGAGCTTATGGTTATTAAATGTATATGAGTTCACATTTTTATTTTTTTTACTCATTACATTGAAAGAAGCTAAGTGATCTTACAGTCGAGGTGGAAGAGATTTGTCATGTTATAGTCTTAGAAGCATTTCCAAAATGCCATTCATGAGGTATTGGCCTTTATGCCAATGGGCATCCATAGAGGCCCTCCCTGGGTGAATATGATTTCTTGTTTCACCTCCCTCTCTCCTCTTATGTGTTGCCTCTCTATTGTTGTATGTCTAGTAATCTTTTGTTGTAATGAACTGACAATTGGTCTGAAAGGGCCCCTATTTTTGCAATTTAATAGGTGATTTTACAGTTAAAGATCATAAATAGTTGGACGCCACATTGCACCTCTGCCCCATGGCCATGTTCAAATTATGCGCTCCTAAGAACCCAAATTTTGTAATTGGTCGATGGGTCATCCCATATCCTCAAATCTATGAGGCCAACGTTTGCTCAACTTTTGCGTGTTTTGTTGCAAGCTGCACCAAGTGGTTCTTTTGTGTTGCTTCATGGGTGTGCTCACAATCCCACTAGAATTGATCCAACTCCGGAGCAGTGGGAGAAAATTAACTGATGCCATTATGGAAAAGAATCATACTACTTTCTTTGATGTTGCTTATCAGGTTTGTTATGATTCACTGATATGTAGGTTAAATTTACAGTCTTCATATTCTATATGAATTCCCCAGTGTGTAGATTATTTTTTGCAATTCGTTTGATGGTGCTGAGTTTATTTCTATTATTAAAAATGCAATTCAAACACTTTAACTATTCGATTTTTTGACAATTTTAACCAGATTTGGGCAAAAAACTGTCGTCTCGGCTATTTTGTTGTCGTAGAGGGCTCCCTATTCTATTTGGTTTCATGTTACAAAAATTCTATAAAACACCTGCTTACTCATTATTCAAATGTATTATTTTTGTTATTGTTTAAATATGTTATCATTTAAAAAGTTTCTAGCCAAAGTTTATTGGCCAAATTTTCTTTTAGTTAGATTTTAAGAGAAATTGCACCACTTATAGTTACATGGGTAAAATCATTAAATAAAGCTAGTTAGAATAGATTATAGTTAAAGATCATAAATATTTGTAGGCCACATTGGACCTCTCCCCATGGCCATGTTCAAATTCTGCCCTGCTAAGAACCCAAATTCTGTAACTGGTCGATAGGTCATCCCATATCCTCAGATCTATGAGGCCAACATTTTCTGAACTTTGGCCTATTGTTTCCTTTCTTAAGCTACTACTTTACATTTATTTTTGAGCATTTGAGGGCGTTTGCTCAAATTTGGCATGTTCTCTCCTTTTTTCAGCTACTCTACATTTCGTTGTTAGCATTGAGGATGTCTGCTCAACTTAGGCATGTTCTCTCCTTTTTAAAGCTACTCTATATTTCGTTTTGAGCCTTGAGGTTCTGTCCGCAGGAAGGGGAGGTAGTTTCCAGATAGATTTGCAAAGCTGCTTGAAGTGATTTCCAGTGTCTAGGTGTCTGTGAATCCTTTTGACTTACAGTGAACAGATTCTTTTGACTTACAGTGAAAAATTTGTTCGGCCCTAAACACCCAATTTTATCAGGTTCCATGATCAAACCTTCAAGCTTGAATTGATACCAGAGCCATAGTACTGACACTACCCTTTTGCTTCACGAATATTAGAATAGAAAACTGAAGGCATCATTTATAGTTGTGATTTGAAGGGATTAAACCAATTTAAATCGTAATTAATTTAGCCTTTAATTATTACTGGTTGAAATATTTCCTTCATGAATAGTAGAAATGAATAGTCGAATTGAATTGAAAACTGAAGGCATCATTTATAGTTGCAATTTGAAGGATTAAACCAATTTAAATGTTAATTAATTTAACTAGTAATTATTAATGGTTGAGACATTTCCACAAAATTTGGGGCATTTTCTCTCATTGTGAAGATGTCACTTAAATTGTTAAGTGGACGGTCATGATTTTATATTAAACGCCTTTTTGAATCTGGAAGGACAATAAGTGCAGCCTGAAAAACACCATGTGCAATGCAAAGATTTGACACCAAAATTTTCCTACATCAATTCATAACACTTCAACACTTCGGCCATTCCAACAAACTAACCTATCTAACTAAAATACTATTTTTATTTGAATAGTATTATTCTCACCTTTTCATTATTTTCTTAATTAATATTCAATTTAATTTGATTAATGTTGGCTTCTGAGCTCGTAAACTAATTTTTACTTCTGATTTCATATTACTTTATGCAATATTCCGTTTAAGCAGTATTTAGTTTCAATTCAATCAGTTTAATATGATTGAGATCGAGATCTATTTTTGAAGTCATATTTAAGTTTATACAATTTAATATGATTGGGGTTTTTAAGTTTATATAACTTAATATGATTGGGTGATTAAAAGGTTTTTGTCGTTGCTTAATCTATTTCTATTATTAAAAATGCAATTCAAACACTTTAACTATTTGATTTTTTGAATTTTTTAACCAGATTCGGGCAAAAAAATGTCGTGGCTATTCTGTTGCCATAGAGATATCCCTATTCTCTTCAATTTCATGTTACAAAAAGTCTATAAAACACCTGCTTACTCATTATTCAAATGTATTATTTTTGTTGTTGTTTAAATATGTTATCATTTAAAAAGTTTATGGCTAAATTTTATTCGCTAAATTTTATTTTAGTTAGATTTTAATTATTGTAGTTTAAAATAGATTTTGTACCGCATATATGGATTCATCATATATGTTGCATCCAGTTGTGAGCAGAAAAAATCCAACCAGTTGGTTTCAAAAAATATAACATGACTTATAGAAAGATCAAGCAGGGTAGACAAAGACTTATATGAATCAGACAGACGACGAATTTTATCCAAATTGAATTCCACGACTCATTCAATGTTAATTCTTGGTCACATGCATGTTGTTGTTCTTGTGTTATTTTTCTTGTGAATACATAAATACTTATCACTAAAGCCATCATTCTTTTTTCTGACATTATATGAAACTACAAAACTATTTGTAGTGATTAACAATATCTTTTTTAAATTCTCACAATGTAGTGTTTCTATCGTTATTTAAAATTTTAAGAGCCCCAACATGATCTATAACCACCTTAAAAGGGAGGTATTTGAAAAAGGACTTGGTAAATATGTTATAAAAAAACTTCTAATGAAAGGAACAACCTCGGTAGGTTATAAAAAAATAATTTATACTACTATTTCAGACACCACTCTAATAAAGTATAAAAAAACCAATTATACTAGTGTTTCCTATGTTACTGCTTTACAACATTTCCTTTGCAACATATGGTGCAATTGCTAGTATATGATTATTTGATAAAAAAAACTATCAAAGAAATTTAAGGTTCTAATTTATATTTACTAAAGTTAAAATGAGTAATTATATATCATATTTATATAAAATTGTAATTTATACATCCTTTTTAGTCAATTGAAAACCATTATTCACACTAAAAAGTATTAAATGTTTAGGTTAGAAAAATAAAATATTTAACAAAATACTACCAATATCTTATACAATGTTTAATAAAGAAAAAAACTTAAGGTTTTGATTTTGTTTTATTTCTTTTTTTCCAATATAAATTTCTATGCTAATTTGATCATCTATTATTATATATTGTAGAATTAGAAACTATATATTAGATTTGTCTGTTTATCCATTATAATCTTAGAAAATTTCATACGAGTTTTCAATGGAGTCGTCTAATGAGCCGGAGGAATTGCCCGGACGGTCAAAATTGGTCGGAATCCGGGCCAATTTTTTTTTTTAAATCTTGCAGAAACAGTGTTTGAATCTTGATTTTGACATTGGAAATGGATTCATCACCATCAAAAACCTGTAGGACACCCAAAATATTAAACTTTGATAGTTATAACATGGATTTAGAAAAATTCCTGCCGGATTTTCTGAAAATCTTATCGAAATTTTCATGATTTTCAGGGCGATTCCTCTGGCTAGTTAGACTACGGCGTTTTCAATTTACACCCTAATTCTCATAAAAGTGAGAAATACATATAAATGAATATCAACTACAATATAGGCAAGGAGATTTTCTTACATCCTTCACCATTGCTTTTTTTTCCTTATCTTTTCAGACATGGAACATCACATTATAAATGTCATGCTTTTTATATTTCATTCATATCCTTTTCCAGCTATACTTTACTTCAAGTAACTTTTGCATGGATTTTTGTTTAATGAGAAATAGGTAATATGATTTATTATAAAATGGATAATGAACACAACCCTTTTATATGACATTTTATATAGTGGACATAAGTACATAAAGGTGTGAGAGTGACTAAATATTCAAATACATAATTTTAATTTTAGGTGACTTAGATGTAAGTTGTTTTTAATTTTTTTATTACTTAAACTTACATTATAAGATAGATTGAGTTTTAGTTATTAATATAGTTTAAAAAATCACTTATGGGCTAGCTTGTTATAGTAAGTTTATTTTTATATTATACAAATGGATCCTAAGAACGATAGTGCATAAGATTTATTTTTTTATTCTAAATCTTCACTAAACTAAGTGATGGTGAATCTAAATATGTTTTAACAAACCAGATCTTCAACAATCTCTAAAGTACTTAATTATCTCCAACTATCTCTATTTTTGTAGTGTTACCTGCCACGTTATTGGTGGCCCTCCCTCCATTTTTTTCCCTAACATTGTCCCTTAACCTCTTAATTTTTTTCCTTGTGGCACATGTCCTTTCTCCTATTTATACTCTAATATCATTTTTTTGAACTTTTTTCAATCCTTATTATTGCATTTCAACCATCCATTTTGTATTATTTCCCTATTTCATGCTCAATTATTTTCCAAATGGGTTGAGATCAAGATATTAGGATTGCATGTGAGATTGACAAGGATGAAATTGTATTTTATTTTGTTCTCATTAAAACAACGAAGAATCATAGTTTTGTCCAGGCAGAAGTGATGAACTTATACCTTTATTATAGCCATTACTAATCAATATCTCTCTCCATCTGTCTTGCACATAGTATCATTCCATAAAATTTGGGTCATTATTACTCTTTTTTGCAAAGAAATTTGCATGAAACAAAACCATAAAGATATTTTTTTACTTGAATATTCACCGCTGCTTCACATTAGTGGCTACTCTGTAAATATTTTTTAATTTACGGGTTGCAGTGCTTTATTTTATTTTTTTCCAATCTCCAAACTACAGAAAAATAGGAAATTTTGTTAAACAAACGATGGAAAACCATAGTAGAAACAATGGTTAAAACTTCAATTGTGTTTGTATTATTCTTTTTTCAGTTTCTTAACAATAAAATCATCCTTATTTATGTTGAATGTGAGGACAAAAGTTATAGGAATGTTTTTGGAAAGTCAGAAAGTACAAAATTCACTTTCCAATCAGTTATGAGATGTGCTTTTGTAAATGGAAAATAATAGGATTTGGTAGGCTGAAGGTTCAAGCAGAAATCTCATGCATTTTAGTACCTCAGCAACACTCATAAGTTATAGTCTTCACTATTTAGTGCTCTGACCTTTCTTTGAAGATGCATTCTCTCATCTCCTTTTTTAGGATAGTGCTAGCTTGAAAATAAAACTACCATGACTGCTGGAGAAAGAACATGCACACCCTTATTTTCAATGACTTATGGAAAGGTATGTTAGGATGTTGCGATACATATGAAATAGTTAAGTATAACTTGGTCTAACGTAAAGTTAGGTAAAGTGTGTTTCTTTAGTATGTACTTTTGTAACTTATAATTTGACGGTCACAATATGTAGTGATTTGATGGTTCATTCTCTCCTCGATATTACCAACACTCGATCTGTGTCTTAACACCCAATTGGTCCACGATCTCTATTTAAAGAGCATGAAGGTTTATTTTTCCGGTGACCATTTATGATAGAAGCTTATGTAAATTTTCTTTGTTTATATTAATAAATTTCTTGAAGTGGACGCATTGGCAAAGGCTGTGGACTATTTCCCCCTTTGAGGGTTTTAACCACATGAAATACTGGTATACTGATATGTGATATGTTTGTTATCAATGACCTTTGCTGTTTGATATAAGGAACTTAGCCTGTAAATTCCTAAGTGGTATCAGAGTTGTTTGAGGTCCGCATATGTTGTTGATCCAAATCCGAAGCTAGTTTTGACTGTATGCGACTGCCGTTTTCCAAATCTACTTTTTTTTTTCCTCTTTCGGGCCGAGAGAGATGGTTTTTTGTGTCTGGAGCCTCTATTCCATTTAGGAACCCATTTCGTTTCATACTAAAAGGTTTCTAGTTTCCCTAGCTATGTCATTTCAGATATGAAGGAATCAAGAATTTTTTTTTGCAAATATATTTATTTATCCCTCAGTTTATTTCGGTTTATATTCATTTTTTTTACTGGATCTACACTCTCCTCTCTATGTATTCTTATTTCTCTGCGCTTTTTGTGATCTGGAAAATCAGAAATAGAAAGATGAGATTTTTTTCCTATGTATGCTATCTCCCCGGTACTTTGTGTGATCTTCGAAAATTAGAAACTAGCGAGAAGAAAATTTAGTTTCCGGTTGGACTAACCATAAATCTAACATGAAGCTAGAAGGATTTTATTTTATTTTCTTGCGTGGTTTTTTTTCGGAAAAAGAGCATGTACCAAATAAAAAATCCCTCCTTCCTCGTTTCCAACAATTACTAAATATCTTAACTACCTCACCTGGTCTAAAGTTACTTTATGAGAATAGAGGTCTTGGGTTCAAGTCTCTTTGTCAAGTTACTTTTTCGAGAAATATTTTTTTCAAGTTACTTTTCTTTTTTTTTCTTTTTTTTTTAAGTAGGCTTTTTGTTATGTTATTTAAAAAAAAAAATCACATGTAGCTTATGGTTTACAGTAACTTTATGTAATAGTGTTTATCACCTATTATAAAATGTGAGTCAGATATAGTGAAAATTCACTTTATCTTTTATTTAAGTTATAGTCTACTTGGTCATTAGTTTATAAAGTAACATTTTAAAAGTGACTCTCACTTATTTATAGAAGTGGGTCACATAAAGTAGTATTTTTAAAAAAATGACTTCATTATATTATGTTTGGAAAGGGGGGAATTTAAAAAAAAAAAGAGTACAACTTCATCATCAACTTTCACCCTATCACATGACTACATGACATCTCCTTCAACATTTCTTCAAAAGGTCATAACTTCTTCATCTGGAAGTTGTTTTCAGAGACATTTTTTTTAATCGGCCTAATTTTTTGAGATTTTTCCATTGGAGAAGTTAGTTTCAACATTTACAACTTCAATTTTTAAAAAATAGAAAGTTCATACCTCGTTATTCTTACTAGCACCAATTATTTCCAATGGATATCTTACATGGTAGACTTAATTATAAGTAAAGGGTTTTATAGAATAGCGTTACGACTAGAATTTAAACCTATTGATGAAGATAAAAAGGCTAAATGAGAAAATAAATAAGATCAAGCATGAGGGTTGATAGGAATTTCCATTTCTCAATATCTTAGATTTCATATATGTTAGTCATAAGTAATTTTTACTATCTGTAAATGACTAAATATTGGTTCTAGATTTCTAAAAACAAAATTCCCTGAATATGGGGAGTTTTAGAGATCTCACTTCCTTCATTAACATTATGGAAAAAATTTCACTATTCTACCATTTTGCCATTCCATGGTCACCCTACCACTCCTAAAGGACTCCTTATGGGCTTGTGCCACTCATCCTCATCCTCTTTTTCCTACCTATGACCGCATCACTCTGTTTTTCCCTTGCACACAACTCCACTTTACATCTAGGGTTACCAATAAGCCTATTCCTTCCCATGTTCACCAGTTTCCTCAAACATTGATGGTCTCAAAAATATCTCTCTAGGATTTTTAGATAAATCAAGTACATTGGATTTTGGATCTTCAATACACCACTTTGTCAATACTCTGTTTTTACACTTGAAGGCTCCAAGCCAATTTTCAGTCAAAGACTAGGTCAAAGAATCCTCCCACTAGGTAAATTAGGGTTTTACATGGTTGAAGGTCATCATTTGGTGTTTAAGTAACTACTTTTCTTTTGATAGAAACTTTCCAAAGAATTTTCTCTTATCAAATCATAAACTACAAGTAAAGAAAGGGAAACAATTGGATCTTGGAAGGAGAATTGGGATTTTGTGCTGAATGGCCCACTTACATGTCAAAACACTGACCACTTGCAGTAAATAACCTAGATGTACACCAAAAACCAAACATGAAGAGAAGTCTTTCAGAGATTATTAATGAAAAAGGGAAAAAGGTGAGTTGAACAGGACATAAATGAATGAACTTAAAAGGGCTATAGAGAATTTAGAAGGCAACACTTATAATTGTTTTCAAGCATTCCATACACCTAGGGTTTTGAGAATATGGTCAGAGAAGGTGATATGACAAGTTAAACTCCATGATGATAGCAAAGGGATTCTAAAGATGTCACTGTTTGTAAAGGTTCCATACTTGTCCAAAGAAGTTTGTCATGAAAAAAATGATCAAAAGATAGTTTGAGATCCATGGTGAAGGTAAAGGAATATTTAGAAGCTACCAGTATGTGTAAGCATCCCAAAGTTTTCCAATGTAAAATGTCTCACTACCTCAAAGAACAAGGATGTAAAGAGTATTAGTGAGAAAGGAAAATTCAAAAGTTTTCAATCACTTGCAAAGAAAAATATGAGTTGACTTTAGGTTGGAGATACTAGGGTGTGGAAGCATCCTCAAAAATTGCAAAGCTCAACTTGTCATGCCTATATACTATCGGTAAGAAAGGTAAACTCGGTTTTTTTAGGCACCTACAAATCAGAAGTGGTGAAAGAAGGTAAAAGGCATAGTTTGAATTCCATGGTGTACACAAAGAAGAGTTTTGAAGGTATTGATATGTGAAATCCTCCCAGAGATGTTTAATGAGCTTGTTATGCTTCAAGGAGAAACAAGAAGGTCAAAATTCATTATCTTAGTCACCTACAAAGCAGCAGTTGTCAAAGGGATGAAAAACATGATGTTGAGCCCCAAGGTGAAAACCAAAGATGATTTTAAGGTTGCTGCTGTGTCAGAATGAATTTGTCAAGTTTTCAGGATCAAAAGGGACATAAATTTCCTAACTCCCACAAAGGAGAAAAAGTTAAAAATCTCATGGTGTAAATCACATAGGATTTTGGATATGTCACTGTGCACTCATCAAAAAATTGTCAAATTAAAATTTTATGCCTGAAGGAGCAATGGGGAAGGTCAAGTTCATCATCTTACCAGCCTGCATACAAACAATGTCAAAGGTTAGTTGGAAAAGGTAATAAAGACAAGTTAAAAACTGTGATGAAAAAAATGGAGAGCTTTGAAGATGCTATTGTATGCAGCCCTCCAAAAGGACTTCAAATGAATATGTAAAATCTTGAGGAGAAAAAAGAATCCAAGTCAATGTTTTTAGTCACCTGCAAAGAAAAGTGTTAAAATACATTAAGAAGAGCCAAAAGGATTCAACCTATGACTTAGGAAAACTTGCAAGCAAAATGTCAAAACGGGTGATGAGAAAGGAAAAAGGGAAGTCACTTTTAAAACATTAGAGAGTTGGTTTGTGAAGCTAAAAATTAAATCAAGTGAGCCTATAAATGGTCACCTTACACTTCAAACAAGTTATTGTTTCCTTCCAAAAGTTGAGAGCATTGAGGAGAAGAGAAAGTTAAAGTTTCGAGTCTAATTCAGGAAAGTTTTTTTGGCGTTGCGCGCTCAGTTTGGCGTTACACGCCTACAGTCGGGTGCTGCGCCCTTGGCAAAAACTACCGTGAAAATTTCTTCGGCGTTGCGCACCTAGAAGTAGGTGCTGCACACCTGGCAAAGCGCTGCGCGTTACCTGATCTTTCTTGACAGGCCCGACAAAATAACCTTAGCACGGTGTGCCTGGAACAAGGCACTGCGACTTTGCCCGAACCGAATCACCAGTTTCCTGGGTGTTGTGCACTTGCCAAGGAGGGCCTCGTGCACCCTGCAAGCACTCAAAACATTTCAGAAACCCTCCAAATCTCTGCTAGGTGTCCTCCTAGCACATTGAGAGGTAATTTGATGTCATACACTCATCCTCAAAGCATTTTAATGGTTTGAATTTAAAAAAAGTTGGGAACCCTAAGAAGATAACATAAATTCTATGCTTAAACATCACTGTTTAAAAAATTTCTCCATTTGCATGCAAAGAAGACCAGTGATAGCCAGAAGGGTACATTTTTGAAGGTTATTCACTCACCTAAGGTTGTGCCTTCACTCACTCTATTCACTAAATCAATCCCCTACATTACAAAAAATTGACAAATTAATTGACTTCCTTCATATCAATATACCATCTTAGGGTTTCAAAGGTAGATTGGTCAAGGTGTCAGACAGAGAGGGCAGTGGTAGTGAAGGAGAAGGCAAAATTCCAAGGAGGCATCAACACAAAGGTGGAAAAATTAATAGGTTTGAACCCCTTAACACCTTAGATCTAATGGCAGCTCCCATGACTGTTTCATGTTTCCAGCATGTGGGATGTTATGATTTTTATGAAAGGGTACAGTAGTTGCAAAACCACCCTTAGTGAACTAGGCTCTTCGTACTTAAATTTCATGAGAAACAAGTTAACCTTGTAGGAGTAAACTTTGAGTTGTCTTCTGATGCTATTACCAATGCCACTGGGATACCTAGTGTAGGGGGGAAATGGTTCAAGTAGGACAATATTGACATGAGGTACTATGAACCATTCCTAAAGCCTAGATACAAAGACAAATGCAAATACATCTTTATTTTCTCACTTTTTCTGGAGATATATGCCCCTTTGATGAAAATTATCATGAAATATTTTACATGTGAGGAAAGGTCCTCCAAGCTTTACTCCTATCACAGTAGGCTACTGATGCACTTTACTAGAGTTAGGATGCTGCACCTACCCTATTACCTCTATGGGAAGCATTGAGAAGATGTCCTATATTGTATAGAAGAGATATTTCCCTCAGTAGATGTAAATTTTTTTTCGTCACTCTTTGATTAAGATGGTTGTGATGCATCAAGTGCAGCAGAAGGGCATTCCATGGGAGGTTTTCATTTCCCATCAAGTGTTCACCAATCCAAAAGCTCGTCCTCAGAAAAATACGCCTTCATCATCTCATCTTCCTATCCCTACCCCTCCATCATCTCATGCTAAACATGTTTTACCATCTACACATATTCCTTCACTTCAAGGCAACCCTCCTTCATCACCCTCTCACAATGCATCGTACAATGAGGGAAGTGACAATGAAAAATCAAATGACAATGAAGGAGAGTGAAATAATGATTTAGGAAATGAAGAAGAGGGAAATGAGGAGGCAGATGTCAATGAGGAACAAAATGAAGAGGAAAATAGTGAGGAGTCAAACAATGAAAAATAAGTTAGTGAAGAAGATGAGGGAAATATAAAAATCAGTGAGAATCCAGAAGGAAATGATGATGTTGGCAGTGATAATGACAACAAGGATATAAGTGATAAGGCAGAGAGCATGGAAACAGATGACAGTAATGACAACAACAGCCATAAGAGCAGCCATGAAAGTAGGAACGATGATGATGGAAATAGGTCAGAAAGCCTACAAATCAGTGGATAAAAAGAGGAAAAAGAGACAGAAAGCAGTAGTGCTAATAAAATCGATGAGGATAGTGAGGATACCAATGCTGATAGCAGTCATAATCGCAGCACTAGTGAAGGAAATGAAATTATCAAAATTGAACCTCTTCCTTTAACTTACCAAAGGGGAAGTAGGCATGTGTTTCTTGCCCTTAAGAGGCAAGGGGTCATGCCTTCTACTTCAACCAAGCAGCTTCACAAAGGAAAAGAGAAGGTCATGGATGAAAAAGAAGAAGACCAACATGAGACTAAACAATAATTTGAACTCATTCATGTTGACAGTGATGATGAAAATGAGGCAAGGATTTCAAGCATGTTTCTCGAGGGTCGAGATGCCCAAATTAAATATTTTCAAGCCAATCTAGGTGGAGCTAGGAATGTCATCCATTATTATGAGGTTGAAAACAAGCAGCTAGAGGCACAAAAGGCCATTTATGAGATCATAACTATTAGAGCTTAGAAAGAGGCTGAAAAGGCCAAGGCTAAGCTAGATGAGGCCTTGGATAGATATGGAGACACTGATGAAGAGGAAGAACAACTTCCTAGAAGGAGGCCAAGAAAAATTGTCTTAAAGAAGGCCTTAGCCAAGGAGAGAGAGCAAGAGGCAGCTTTGGCAGAGTAGCTCACTCCAAGTGAGATTCTTTCCATGGATATTGACTATGACCGGGAACCGTGAATTGACATGGCTAATATGCACTTAGAGGTTCTGCTGCAGAAGACCAAGAAGGACCTAGACCTCCAAAAGAAGATAACAAGCCACTATGCCTTAAGGAACAAGATTGCAAGGGCCAAGCTCAAAAGAGACCTTGCTTAAATTCAAGCCGTCAAGGAGGAAAAAGGAAAAATAATGCCTTGAAATCCTTGATGATGCTTCCCTACAGGCATCCCAAACACCATGAGCAATACAATTTCAAATTTTGGCAATTTTTTGAAAATTTTGGTTTTTTACTGATTTAAAGTGCCAAGGGTGCAGTGCCCCTAGCGCTGTTTTTTTAGGCATCCATTGGAGGAATGGTTTAAATTTTTGGGTTCATCGTTCTAAATACATCACAGAAAAAAATATTTAGATCATTTGGAGCAGATTTGGTCCTCCAAAAGGGTAAAAAACATGCAAACATTCACCATTTTGCCCTATTTTCAAAGTTGGCACTGTGCCCTGAGAAATCTTGGGAGGTTGCATTTTTGGGCAGGAAAATGGAAACCAAATTAAAAAGGAAAGGCTTTTTTCGAAATTAGACTTGACAAGATTTCCAATGAGCTATCATGAAGCTGATTTGGACATCGGGAAGGACTTCAAAACTCAGTTGCAAGGTGACTTATTTTTTCGGTGCAGGTGCTTCCCCCTTCGACTTCAATGCTGCGCCCTTGCCTGCAAAGTAAAAAAAACATACTTGAAGATAGTTTGGAGTTATTGAGGAGCCTTAAAGTCATTTTTTTCCAAAGTTAGGTGTTAGAAGTTATTTTTCATTTATTACATTAGATATTTTGTGCCTTGGGCCTTGCATGGTCCTAATGGACAAAAATGGCATTTATGATGTATTTATGACATTTTTGAAACCCTCGTTAGGGTTTTGGTCCTCCTTGCTAGTCAAATATAGCATTGATGCCTCATTGTATGTGTTGGATGATTATTAAGAAGAAAATCATAGATGTGAGATTGAAGAGAAATTGGCTTTGGTTTTTGTGGATGGCTTGATTTGCTTGGCCATGGAGCAAAGTCACTTGGAAGATTCATGAGCATAGTTAATGGTGATGTGTTCCTTATTCAGTACTTGTTTTCTTATGTTATCATTCTGTCTCATCTTTCTCATGCAGTAGGATAGAGATTTTAGGTTAAGAAATGTTGTTTAGAGGCAACTTAGCACTATCTACTTCCTATTGTTTGTATGTTTTCCTCTGCTAGGTCAGTTTAGAGAATTATTAGTTGCTCTCTAATCCCACTTATGCTTGTTTATCTTAAAAATGAGTTGACAAAGCTAATGTCAAAATACTTCCATGGTTAGCCATACTCTTTGATGTAACTTAAACATTATTTTTGAAGTCTTTTACTTTGAAGTATTGATAAATATGTTTCGTTGAAGAGGTCTATGGTTTGCCCTACCCTTTGTTCATCTTAAATAGTTTCTTTGAAGGGCTCTATAGTCTGATTAAGGAAATTAGGTGTTCCCTACTCTTTAATATTTACTATATGTTATCTTAAATGTTTTTCTTTTCCTGAAGGTGAAATCACTAGAGGGCTTACATGTTTTTTTCTCTCTATGGTTCACTGAATTGTTGCCTTAATATTTACTTGCTAGGGTTTATTCAAAGAAGTTATTGGTATGCCCTGTCTTTGGTTATTTCATCATGCATAGTGATTCTAAAGGTCATTCTTGTTAAAGTATTTGTCAAAGGATTCTTAACTACCCTTTGCACCTACTATGTTCACAATTTGATGTTCCCTTCACTCACATAAGATTTTAGATCCATTTGACCTTGTTAGACTTGCCCTGTGATACACCCTTGACCTATCTTTAAACTTTTCAAGAAATTTTGTAGACTCCATAGCACAATGGCTTAAACCTCTCTCACTCTATTTATTCTGCTTGACAACCTACCCAGCCAAACAAAAAAACAAACAAACCCTAAACTAATAAGTAGCCTAAAATCAGAACCCTAAAATCAATCAAGTTCACATCCTTTACAAAAACATAGAGAGATCCCTCTCTGAGTCTAAGAAGGCTAGGTCTTATGACTCCAAAGGCTGGTTTTATGCTACCCCTGTACATTTGGTCTTACCATTATAACAAATTACGGGGACCTAACATAATGGTGATCACGGTGGCACTCTAAGTCAATAAAATCCTAAGTATACCTTAAGAACTCTCAAATCCCTATCAAACTTAGAAAATCAAGTGTTAGCCAAGAGTAGTGTCTAATTGATTCACCATACTAGCAAAATGATGACTCAACTAGTGAACATCCATTGAAAGTCTTAGTGTTACATAAAGAAACTCAGAAAATCCAAAACATCTCTATATTGGTTTTTGAATTGTTAATGGTGGACAACAAGCCACCCCTCAAAGTAGTAAAACTCATCCACCTGGCAACTCCACTAGCCTCCAGTAGGCCTAATAACTCCACTAGTTCTCATAGAATCCCATGGGAATGTACTAGTCATTCATAATAGTCTAAAACCCAGTCACTCCTTGTGTGAACTTAGTATTCTTGCAGATAGGTCTTTTTTCAAGACACTCCTAAACTTTCAGCCTCTCTGCATTATTGAGTTTGAAATCTGGCTTTGCAAAGGATAAGCATCAGATCTCATCCTGACCCTAACCCTCCTACCATAGTTGATGACCCAGAAAAGATCTGGTGGAAAACTTATAGGACTGATGATTCAACTACTGTTAGGACCATTCACAAAGAAAGTTTTGTCCCTGAAAACGTCACAACCTTGCAAGATCCCCAATTTTATTTACATCATAGAAGAAAATTTTTTAGAACTAATTTTCAAAGTGGGAGAGACCAGACAGACCTTGAGCCCATAGATTTGTAGCAGAGTCCTAGTAGAGAAGCCTCTCCTTCCACTCCTGATTTTTTAGCTTCTCCAAAACTTTATCTCTTTTCATTCCAAATATGCTCAACCTTCGTTTGTTAGTCTGAGTACATCTTCCACTCCCATCCACACATCCACTGTGCAAACCACTTCATTTCATCCTCCACCTCCTCTCACAAACCCCCCTCTTACCAACCCCCCTTGGGTTCCTTTACCTCCAATCATGGAAGCATTTTTTTCCCCATTGGTTCCACCCTAACCTTTATTTCCCATGCCTCAAGACTACCAATCCATTATCCCTCACTTTACTGGAGCTGACTCTACCACTACCCAACAACATTTGGATAGGATGAATGATGCTTTTGAATACCAAGAGATAGAAGAAGAGACCATACAAATGAGAATGTTTTCCCAAATTCTAGGAGGAGAAGCAAAGAAATGGTTTAAAAACTTAACTCCTAACAACATTCATGACCTCCCTTCCCTCTATCAAACATTCATAAACAAGTGGGAAATAAATAAAAACCCTCTCCAAATACTCTCAGAGTATAACAACCTTAAGAGAAATTTTGGGGAAAGTGTCCAAGACTACTGCACTAGGTTCAATAGTGTATACATTGCACTCCCACCTCACATGAAACCCCCACAAGGCCTAGCCTTAGTAAAATTTCCAAAGGGCTTTGATCCAATCTTGACCTACCAATTGAGAAAAAGAGATCCCCTAACCTTAGAAGACATGCAGAGGGGAGCTATGAGTGTAGAAGCCAATCTAATTGAGAAGAGGGATAAGATGAGGTTAGAAAAGAAAGTTACATACAAAGACGAAACTATAGCCTCCACCTCAGATGCCAAAATTGACAATCTAGTCAGAGTGATGGAAAGAATGATGGAGAAAATTAGTTTGAATGAGAGAAAACCTCCTAGGGAAAACCATTAAAATCCCCAAAATAGAAATAGAAACCAAAAATTTAGAAGAGACCCTCCTCAAAATAGACAAAGATACAATGACCAACAAATCATGCCTCGATTCCAAGTCAACTTTGTAGATGAAGAGGAAAGAGAGACTAAAGAGAAGGAAGAAAAACATGTAAATCTGATAGGCTCTGATAATGAAGGTGATGTTTTTGTCACAGAAGAAGAATAAGGGTTCTTTTCCTCAAACTAAACTGATAGAAAATATAAGGATTCTGAAGAGTACAAATTAGGATTTGAAAATTCCATAATGGAGCTTCATAGGTAGTATGACCTTAGGAGTAAGAAAACCCAAGATGCCTCCAAAAGGAACAAACTAGAAACTGCTATTTGAAAGACCCCCGAAAAAATCCTTAAGAAAAGAGCAGAAAACACCACCATAATCCCTAAGACACCTAATCAAAACAAATACAAAACTATCCAACATAATGGTGACCCAAGCTGCCCTAGTACATCAACTAGTGGCCCTAGAAAAACTGCTCTAAATGAAAGTCGTAATAAAAATCAGCAAAGCAAGGTTGCTAAAAAGACTATGTGTGATAAAACTGATGTAAATATACTAATAACACTAGCACCTTTTAGTTTTGAGGGTGAGATTTCCAACATAAAAATAAGCATACTTCTTACTAAACTAGTAACTCGGGATGTATACAGGTCCCGAGTTTTGAAAGCTTTGAACATAGGGAATGACACCGACACTCTGAATTTAACTGATGAAAATCCAAAGTTGTTGTTTGAACCTGAGGTAGAGGGAAAATATCAAGAAGGAGTTTTCCATCCCTTCTATATCAGCGTAAACATTCATGACAAAGTATTTAAAAATGCTATTGTAGACTCCAATGCCTCACACAATCTCATGACGAAGGTAGTGATGGAGAGATTAGGCCTCAAAATAACCAAACCTTACAAAGACTTGTACTCTTTCAATTCAAGCATAGTCAAATGTTTGGGTCTAATTAAGGATGTGTGTGTCAATCTGGCACAAATACCTACTAAGAGTCTAGTTATGGACATCGTAGTGGCTGACATTCCCACGAAGTATGGCATGCTTTTATCCAGATCATGGGGATCCAAACCCCAAGGAAACCTCCAAATGGACATGTCCCATGCTACCATCCCTTTATTTAACCAAACAAGGAGATTGTACTGGGAATGTCACATGAAATATATGGTTAGCAGCCAAGATAGGCCAAACAACACCCCTCTTTATTCTATCCATTCAGAGCTTGACTCATTTATCTTGTATAATGAAGATGACATTAATGAACAAGTAAATGAAAATGAGAAAAACCTAGGCTTACCATAACAATCAAACCAAACACCAAATGAATAATTTGACAAGAAAAATTGTAGCAGCCCCGAACAACAACATAATGGCAAATGTGAACTTGAAACACTTTGGAACATGAGATTTGATTGCTCTTGTGGAAAATCTGATTTAGAATCATGTGTTTGGATACATAACACCAATGAAGGCCACTCCTACAAACTATATTTTCAATGCACAAACAATATTGAAGAGTATGAGGCTCTCCTCCTAGGATTGCACTTGCTGAAAAACATGGGAGCCAAGAAAATTTATGTTCAAGGAGATTCTGAGCTAATCATTAGACAGATCAAGGGAGAATGTTGAACCAAGAATCCTAGGCTAAGATAATATAGGAATGTTGCCTTAGACCTCCTGAAAATCTTTGAGAAGTATGAACTTACCTCCATCCCTACAGCTCAAAACAACCTTGCCAATGATCTTGCCTTTGCTGGCAGCACTTGCCAAATACCCCGTGCCAATGAAAAATACACTATAAAAGTAAAAAATAAGCCTACAGTACCTGACAACATAGATTATTAGGTACTCAGAATGCGTTTCAAACCTCGTCTTAGGTACTCAGAATGCGTTTCAAACCTTGTGTCAGTAAGAAAGAAAACAGGGGAGATTAGGCTATGCATAGACTTTAGAAACTTAAACAAAGCATCCCCGAAGGACAGCTACCCTCTACCTAAGATGGATCATATAATGCAAAGGGTGGTGGGTTCTGAGGGAATTTCATTGCTTTATGGCTTTTCAGGGTACAATCAGGTACTCGTACTTCCAAGTGATCGACACAAAACTACTTTCACAACACCTTGGGGCACATTCATGTATGTTAAAATTCCTTTTGGGTTAATGAATGCGGGGGCCACTTTCCAAAGAGCCATGGACATATATTTTTCTGAAGACATAGGTTACTTCATAGTGATATACCTTGATGACATCACTGTCTATTCTAAAACTGATGAAAAATACCTAGTTCACTTGGGAAAGGTCTTTGAGAAATGTAGGAAGTATGGCCTATATTTGAATCCTAATAAAGCACTGTTTGGTCTTCAAGAAGGAAAACTCTTAAGGCACATCATATCTGAAGAAGGGATAAAGATAGACCTGAAAAGGAGTGAAGGTATATTACAGATCATCCACCCTAGAAACATTAAAGGGTTGCAATATTTCATTGGAAATATCAAATTCCTAGGAAGGTTCATAGCAAACCTTGTTGAACTCCTAAGAAATATCACAAACATGCTGAAAAGAGAAGTAGGAGTCAAATGGACCATGGAAGACAAGCAATCGTTTGAACTGGTAAAACAAGCACTTATCTAGACACTAGTTCTAATCCACCCTGAATTTACCAAGGATTTATTCATTTTCTCTTTGCATCTGAACACACTATTGCTGCAGTATTTCTTCAAAATAACATGATGGGACAAGTACATCCCTTAGATTTCTTTAGAAAGTCCTTGAGGGATGCGCCTCTAAAATATAACATCATGGAGAAACAAGCCTTTGCCTTGATCAAAGCATTGAAAGACTTGAGAGTTTACATTTTTCACTCCCATGTCATTGCTTTTGTTCCACATACAGTTGTTAAAGACATTCTAAATCAGGACCCTGATGGAAAAAGGGGTAAGTGGATTGCTATTATATTAGAATATGATTTATAAATTAGACTTGCTAAACTGATTAAAGGACAAGGACTTTCCAAACTCATGGCTGAAGCAAATTTTCAAGAATTAGACATAAACATGTTACATTATTTGGATGAACAAGAGGAACTAGAAACTCCACCCATTGAAGAAGAATTCCTGAACTCACTATGGTATGATGATATATTGTATGTTCTTGTTAATCTAAATGCTCCTCCTACTTTGTCCAAAATAAAAGCTAGATTCTTGAAACAAAAGGCTTTAAATTTTTCCATTCTAGATAGAGCTTTGTATTGGAAAAAATCTGTTGGTATCTTTCTTAAATGTTTTCTTGAAGATGGTGTAGATAGAATAATGCATGAGTTTCATGAAGGAGAGTGTGGAGGTCATCTCTACTGGAAAACCACAACCAAAAAATCCTTAGAGTTGGTTACTATTGGCCCACTCTTTTCCCTGACATACACAAGCTAGTTGCAACTTGTCATAAATGTCAAATATTTGATGGCAAGAGAAAATTAATGCCTTTTCCTTTGCATCCTATCAGTGTTGAAACTCCTTTTAAATAGTGGGGTTTAGATTTCATTAGAGAAATACACCTTGCCTCATCTGCCAACACAAGTGGATCCTTACTGCCACTGATTATTTTACCAAGTGGATAGAAGCCATCCCTTCAAGGAATGTCACTGACTTAGTCATCATCAAATTCCTTGAATCCAACATCTTGTCTAGATTTGGTTGTCCTAAAGGGATCATCACTGATAATACTGCTGCATTTAAGTTCAAGAGAATGGTGGAATTTTGCTACAAGTACCACATCATACTAGGGCACTCTACCACTTATTACCCTCAAGGTAATGGACTCGTTGATTCCTCTAACAAACGTTTGGTTAACATCATCAAGAAGCTGTTGGAAGAGAAAAAAAATTCATGGCATAGAAAACTATTACATGCACTATGGGCTGATAGACTAACAACAAATAAATCTATCAATATGTTTCCCTATTAGCTAGTGTATGGCATGGATGCATTTTTCCCAACATCCTTAGGAGTTTCAGTTATGAAGCTTCTTCAAGAGGTGCAATTAGAAGATAATGATATGCAAATGAGGCTGAACCGAACCATTCATTTGCAGCAGTCAAGGGAAGAAGTTTACAAAAGAACACAAGAAGTGCAAGACAACATCAAGAAAATCTTTAACAGAAGGACCAAAGCCAATGATTTCTAGATCAGAGACAAGGTTTTGAAATGGGCTTCAAGGAGAGAGGACAAAGGCAAGCATGGAAAATTTTAAAATTTTTGGAATGGTCCTTACATCATTCATTCAGTTAGAGGTAACAATTCTTTATTTTTACAGGAGCTGGATGGCATAGAGTTGTTTGGAGGTCCTGTCAATGGTAGGATGCTCAAGCACTATTTTTGTCAAAATTCCTAGTTTGAAGCTTTCATCCATTGTACATAACATTTCTTGATGAAAAATCAGGGAAATGAAATACAAAAATAGAGAAAAGAAGAAAAAGAGGGCAGGAAAAAAGAAGAGGTACAGCCCCAAAAAAAACTATTGCTGAAAGTGTGCAAGCCTAAATGCCACTACTTGTTGAAAAGAAAGAATCTTGTTCAGTCATCTAGCCTAATCATGACTAAACATGTTTTAAATTTCTACTAATACGATAGTGAAAGAAGACTTGTCAAACCATTTAATCTTGGCTTGTTAGTAGATTAGATTAGGAAATATTGCCGGCTCTGAAAGCATAAATCTGAACCAAAGGAAATGAGAGGGATGCAAAATCAATTTTGAATCAAAACCCTCATATTCTCTAGTTTTTTATTGTACAAAAATAATGTCTGTTTGTAGCTTGTCCAAATGCCACATCCCGTGGAAAATCAGATTGCTTAATCCTATTTTGGTCATATTTTAAATTTCATGTCAGTAGGTTATATAATAAAGTATGCCAAACATCTTAATCTTGACATATGAGTAGACTAGGTAGAGAATAAGAGAGTTCATTAGCCTAATCTGAATTCTTGGAAGTGATAAGGGTACAAGTAGATAGTTTTTTATGCTTTCAAAATAAAATAATGTCAAGGGTTTTCCAGTCCAAGTGCACTTGGAAGAAGAAAAAAATGTTAGGAAAAGTAACATGGGTAGGTAGAACTTATACTAAAGCAATCATCTCTTTTCATATTTATGAGATCATAGCTTCAACAAAACATCAGCAAATGAAGGACGAGCAATCTACCAAGTACAAGTAAGGCACTAATCTTCAAAACTCAGAGATCTGAACTCTGAGGTCCTAGACACCTCCTGAAAAGGAGCTGCCCTCCCCAAGTGGAGCCACTGTTAATCATCAGTAATTTTTATTATTTGTAGACGATTAAATATTGGTTGTATATTTCTAAAAAAAAATTCCATAAATATGGTGAGTTTTAGAAATCGCACTATCTTCATTATCCTTATGGAACAATTCTCACTATTATACCATTTTTCCCTTCCATGGTCACCCCGCTGTTGGGCCCAGACTAAGGTATCATTTTCACCCATTAAATACTGAAAATCATATTGTAATTTTAAGAAAATCCTTCTTCATATTAACAATAAGGAATAAAAATCATGAAAATGGGAACAATCATATTAATGATAGAAAGGATGATTTATAATAAGGAATTGACTTCTTTTGTCTTTACCTGCAGAAAACTAGGAATGCCTAAACCAATAGCGAAAGAAAGCCAATTGACAGACGCAAGCAAAAGAAGTCCTGAGCAGCCCAAATGGCCAATGGAAGACGAACAAGCAGATTAAGTCTAAGAACTCAAACGACAGAAATGTGTAGCGGGCTGTCCTTTGAGATACATTCTCAAAATTCCGAAGATCGCCTTTAAAAGGGAAAAGAACAGAATGAGAGGGAAATCCGATAATAGAAAAATCTAGAACAACTGTCTAATTACATTTTGTATCATTCTTGGATGTAACTGAGGGTATTGAGTAACTATCTTCTGAATTTTCCTCAGTGCTGAGGCTTTTGTAGGTCTGGGCCCAACCTCTGGGAGCTCCACACACGTTTTCATGTTCTAAAAAGTTACAGAATCAATATCTGTAAACTTGGTGTAGTTTTAATACATATTTCCATTTGATATAATTACAGCTCTTCTTCTTTAATGAATCATTGGCAATTGCGTTCTTAGAATTAGACAGTTGCAATCTTGTTTCTGATAATTTTTTGTTAATACTGGTTCGTCTATTGTCATGATAGTTAATTTCTAGGCTGTAGAAATATTGATTTCAACATTCTGCATCTCCATGCATTGCGTGGAATAATAAAGCGATTAACTAATTGATCAATGTTTTTTAATTAAGTCTTACAGAGAACTCCATTGAAAAATTACTCAATGATAGTTGTATGAGTTATTTGACCCGTTTAGGTTCTATTGCTATTCATTACTACTAGCTTAGTCCTACAGTTGTTTCACTGTTGCACAGCTAGTCGTATTTCTTAGTTCTACTGTTGTTTCATTATTGCACAGCTAGTCGTATTGCTTAGTTCTGGTGTTGTTTCATTATTGCACAGCTAGTCGTATTTCTTAATTCTACTGCTTTTCATTGCTTGCATAGTGAGTCATATCGTTCAGTTATCTTGATTTTTATTAGTACACAGTTATTCATATTTCTTATTTATATTGGTGTTTCATTATCGCACAGCTAGTCACCATTCTAGTTATATTGCTATCCATATAGCTACTTCATTACTACTTAAATTGCTAGGTCATTGATTCAATTCAATTCCATGTCTGAAACAATTTAGTTAGAATAATGTTCTACTTAATTTCATTACTGTTATTTCAATTCTTGCCTGCTTTATCTAGACCGTTGTTCAGTTTAATAGAACTGATGTCTTACTCCAATAGAGAAACATCAAATCCCCTTACTCAGCTTTAGGCTAAAATATCCATTTAAGACACCTTGTTTATGATCAGCAAGCTTCCAAAATTAGTAATTCCTTCTGAACATTTACAAGGAGCACTCGTAGACCACTTAACTCGCATATATGGTGCTGACACTCTTGAAATAAAAGGACTTACCCAGGGTTGATAATTAAATGAAGGTACAATAGAGTTGTCATAAAAAGTCTCCTCTATCTGCCTCAACACCTTCCACTCCTAAAGGACTCCTTATGGGATTGTGCCACTCATCCTCATCCTTTTCTTCCTATCTATGATGTCATCAATTTGGTTTTCCCTTTCCCACAACTCCACTTTACATATAGGGTTACCTATAAGCCTATTCCTTCCCATGTTCACCAAGTTCCTCAAACATTCATGGTCTCAAAACTATCTCTCTAGGATCTTTAGATAAATCAAGTAAATTGGATTTTGGATCTTCAGTACACCACTCTGTCAATACTTTGTTTTTACACTTGAAGACTCCAAGCCAATTTTCAGTCAAAGACTAGGTCAAAGAATCCTCCCACTAGGTAAATTAGGGTTTTACATGGTTGAAGTTCATCATTAGGTTTTTAAGGCACTACTTTTCCTTTTCTAGAAATTTTCCAAAGAATTTTGTCTTATCAAATCATAAACTGCAAGTAAATAAAGGGAAACAAGTGGGTCTTGAAAGGAGAATTGGGATTTTGCACTAAATGGCCCACTTAAATGTCAAAACACTGACTAGTTGCAGCGAATAACCTAGAGGTACACCAAAAACAAAGCATGAAGAGAAGTCTTTCAGAAAATATTGATAAAAAATGGAAGAAGGTGAGGTGAACTGGACATAAATGAATGAACTTAAAAGGGCTATAGAGAACTTAGAAGACAACATTGATAATTATTTTCAAGCATTCCACACACCTAGGGTTTTTAGAATATGGTTAGAGAAGGTGAGATGATAAGTTCAAATCCATGATGACATCAAATGGATTCTGAAGATGTCTCTGTTTGTAAAGATTCCAAACTTGTCCAAAGAATTTTTTCATTCCAAAAATGATCAAAATATAGTTTGAGTTCCATGGTGCAGATAAAGGAATATTTAGAAGTTGCCAGTATGTGTAAACATCCCAAAGTTTGCCAAGGTAAAATGTCTCACTGCCTCAAAGAACAAGGATGTAAAGAGTATCAGTGAGAAAGGAAAAGTCAAAAGTTTTAAATCGCTTTCAAAGAAAAATATGAGTTGAATTTAGGTTGGATATACTAAGGTGTGGAAGTATCCTAAAAATTTGCAAAGCTCAACCTTTCATGGCTATAGAATATCAGTAAGAAAGGTAAACTCATTATTTTCAGGCACATGCAAATCAGAAGTGGCCAAAGAAGGGAAAATGCATAGTTTGAATTCCATGGTGTAAGCAAAGGAGAGGTTTGAAGGTATTTATATGGGAAATTCTTCTAGAGATGTTTAATGAGCTTGTTATTCTTCAAGGAGCAACGAGAAGGTCAAAATTCATTATCTCAGTCACCTACAAAGCACCAGTTGTCAAAGGGATGAAAAACATGATGTTTAGCCCCCAGGTGAAAACCAAAGATGATTTTAAGGTTGTTGTTGTGTCAGAATGAATGTGTCAAGTTTTCAGGATCAAAAGGGCCAGAAATTTCCTAACTGCCAGCTAAGGTGAAAAAGCTAAAAGTCTCATGGTGTAAATCACACAGGATTTTGGAGATGTCACTATTCATTCATCACCAAATTGTCAAATTAAACTTTCATGCCTCAAGGATTAATGGGGAAATTCAAGTTCATCATATTACCAGCCTGCATACAAACAGTGTCAAAGGTTAGTGGAAAAAGGTAAGAAAGAAAAGTTAAAAATTGTGATGAAAACCAAAGAGATATTTGAATATGCTACTATATGCAACCCTCCAAAAAGACATTGAATGAATATGTAAACTCTCGAGGAGAAAAAAAAAGCCAAGTAAAGTTTTTTAGTCACCTGCAAAGAAAAGTGTTAAAAGACATTAAGAAGAGCCACAAGGAGTCAACCTATGACTTAGGCAAACCTACAAGAAAAATGTCAAAAGGGGTGATGAGAAAGGAAAAGGGGAAGTCACTTTGAAAACATTAGAGAGTGGGTTTGTGAAGCTAAAAATTAAATCACTTGAGCTTATAAATGGTCACCTTACACTTCAAACAAGTTATTGTTTCCTTGTAAAAAGTTGAGAGCATTCAGGAGAAGAGAAAGTTCAAATTTTAGGTCAAATTTGGACAATTTGTTTTCATGATGTGTGCCTGGAGTCGGGCGCTACACCCTTTGCAAAAAATCCTGTGAAAATTTCTTTAGCGCTGCGCACCTAGAAAAGCACTGTGTGCTTGCGTGATCTCGCCTGACAGGCCTGGCAAAAGAACCTTGGCACTGCGCACCTGGCACAAGGCGCTACGCCTTTGCCTGAACCGACTCATCGGTTTCCTGGGCACTACATTCTTGGCAAGGAGGGCCTCCTGCACCTTGAAAGAACTCAAAACATTTCAGAAACCCTCCAAATCTCTGCTAGGTGTCCTCCTAGCACATTTAGAGGTAAGTGGAAGTCATACACTCATTGTCAAAACATTTTGATGGTTTGAAATTAAAACAAATTGGGAACCCTAAGAAGATAACCTAAATTTTATGCTTAAACATCATTGTTCAAAACATTTCTCCATTTTCATGCCAAGAAGACCACTGATAGCCAGAAGGGTACATTATTGAAGGTTATTCACTCACCTAAGGCTGTGCCTTCACTCACTCCATTCACTAAATTAGTCCCCTAAATTTCAAAAATATTGACAAATTCATTGCATTCCTTCATATCCATTTACCATATTAGGGTTTCAAAGGTAGAATGGTCAAGATGTCAGAAAAAAAGAGTAGTGGTAGCGAAGGAGAAGACCAAATTCCATGGAGGCATCAACACAAAGGTGGAAAAATTAATAGGTTTGAACCCCTTAAAACCTTAGAGCTAATGGCATCTCCCATGAATGTTTCATGTTTCCGGCATGTGGGATGTTATGATTTTTGTGAAAGGGTACAACAGGTGCAAAACCACCATGAGTTAACTAGGCTCTTCATACATAAATTTCATGAGAAACAAGTTAACCTTGCAGGATTAAACTTTGAGTTGTCTTCTGATGCTATTTCCAATGCCACTAGGATATCTAGTGTGGGGGAGAAATGGTTCAAGCAGTCCAATATTGACATGAGCTACTATGAACCCTTCCTAAAGCCTATATACAAATACAACTGTAAATCCATCTTTCTTTTCTCACTTTTTCTGGAGAGATATGCCCCTTTGATGATAATTATCATGAAATATTTTACATGTGAGGGAAGGTTCTCGAGGCTTTACTCCTATCACATGAGGTTGTTGATGCAATTTACTAGATTTAGGATGCTACACCTACCCTATTACCTCTATAGAAGCATTTACAAGATGTACTATATTGTACAAAAGAGAGTTTTCCCTCAGCAGAAGCAAAGCTTATTTCATCACTCTTTGATTAAGATGGTTGTGATGCATCAATTGCAGCAGAAGGGCATTCCATGGGAGGTTTTCATTGCCCATCAAGTGTTCACCAATCCACAAGCCCATCCTTAGCAAAATATTACTTCATCATCTCATCCTCCTATCCCTACTCCTCCATCATCTCCTGCTGAACATGTTTCACCATCTACACATATTCCTTCACTTCATGGCAACCCTCCTTCATCACCCTCTCACAATGCATCAAAAAATGAGGGCAGTGACAATCAAAAATCAAATGAAAATGAGGGAGAGGGAAATAATGAGTTAGGAAATGAAGAATAAGGAAATGAGGAGGAAGATGTCAATGAGGAACAAAATGAAGAGGAAAACAGTGAGGAGTCAAATAATGAAAAATCAGTTAGTGAAGAAGATGAGGGTAGTATAAAAAGCAGTGAGAATGGAGAAGGCAATAATGATGTTGGCAGTGATAATGACAGTAAGTATATCAGTGAAAAGGAAGAGAGCATGGAAACATATGACAGTAATGATGAGAGCAGCCATGATATCATCCATGAAAGAAGGACTGATGATGATGGAAATAGGTTAGAAAGCCAACAAATCAGTGGATCAAATGAGGAAAAAGAGACAAAAAGTAGCAGTGCTAATAAAAGCCATGAGGATAGTGAGGATACCAATGCTGACAGCAGTCATAATGGCAGCACTAGTGTAGGCACTAAAATGATCAAAATTGAACCTTTTCCTTTAAATTACCAAAGGGGAAGTAGGCATGTGTTTTCTACCCTTAAGAGGGAATGGGCATGCCTTCTACTTCAACCAAGCAGCTTGACAAAGCCAAAGAGAAGGTCATGGATGAAAAAGAAGAAGACCAACATGAGACTGAACAAGAATTTGAACTCATTCATGTTGACAGTGATGATGAAAATGAGGCAAGGATCTCAAACATGTTGCTCAAGAGAAGAGATGTCCAAATTAAAGATTTGCAAGCCAATCGAGGTAGTGCTAGGAATGTCGTCCATTATTATGAGGTTGAAAACAAGCAGCTGGAGGCACAAAAGGCCATTTGTGAGATCAAATCTATCAAAGCTCAGAAATAGGCTACAAATTCCAAGGCTAAGCTAGATGAGGCCTTGGATAGATATGGAGACATTGATGAGGAGGAAGAACAACTTCCTAGAAGGAGGACAAGAACAATTGGCTTAAAGAAGGCCTTAGCCAAGGAGAGAGAGAAAGAGGTAGCTTTGGCAAAGAAACCCACTCCAAGTGAGTTGCTTTCCATGGAGATTGACTATGACTGGGAACCTTGGATTGAGAGCGCTGATATGCAATAAGAGGTTCTACTAGAGAAGACCAAGAGGGACCTAGACCTCCAAAAGAAGATGGCAAGGCACTATGTCTTAAGGAACAAGATTGGAAGGGCCAAGCTCAAAAGAGAGCTTGCTAAAATTCAAGCCGTCAAGGAGGCAAAAGGAAAAATAATGCCTTGAAATCCTTGCTGATGCTTCCCTACACACATCCCAAACACCATGAGCAAGACAATTTCAAATTTTTTGAAGTTTTTAAAAATTTTCGTTTTTGATTGATTTAAAGTGCTAAGGGCACAATGCCCCTGGTGATGCGCTGTTTTTTGAGGCATCCATTGGAGGAATGGTTTACATTTTTGCGTTCATATTTCAAATTAAATCACACACACATAATTTCATATCATTTGGAGTATATTTGGTCCTCCAAAAGGGTAAAAAACATGTAAACAATCACCATTTTTCCCTATTTTCAGAGCTGGTGCTCCTCCCTGACCAGTCTTGGGAGATTTCGTTTTTGGGCCACTAAGAAGACACCAAATGAAAAAATAAAGGCCGTTTTGGAAATTAGACTTGACACTCTTTCCAATGAGTTATCATGGAGCTCATTTGGACACCGGGAAGGCCTTCAAAACTCGGCTGTAAGTAACCTATTTTTCCGGTGTAGGCACTGCCCCCTTGGACCTCAATGTTGCACCCTTGCCTGCAAAGTCAACAAAACACACTTGAAGATATTTTGGAGTTATTGGGGAGCCTCAAAGTGATTTTTTTCCAAATTTAGGTTTTATAAGTTATTTTTCATTTATTACATTATATATTTTGTGCCTTGGGCCTTGCATGGTCTTAATGCTCAAAAATGGCATTTATGATGTATTTATGACATTTTGGAAACCCTAGTTTGGATTTTGGTCCTCCTTGCTAGTTAAACGCAACATTGATGCCTCATTATACATGGTGGATTATTATTTATAAGAAAATCATAGATTTTAGATTGCAGAGAAATTGGCTTTGGTTTTTGTGGATGGCCTTATTTGCTTGACCATGGAGCAAGCTCGCTTGCAAGATTCATAAACATATTTAATGGTGATGTGTTCCTTATTTAGTACTTTTTTTCTTATGTTATCATTTTGTCTCATCTTTCTCATACAGTAGGACAAAGATTTTAGGTTAAGAAATGTTCTTTAGAGGCACCTTAGCATTGTCTGCTTCCTATTGTTTGTATGCTTTCCTCTGCTAGGTCAGCTTAGGGAATTCTTAGTTGCTCTCTAATCACACTTATGCTTGTTTATCTTAAAGATGATTTGATAAAGCTAATGTCAAAGTAGTTTCATGGTTAGCCCTGCTCTTTGATGTAACTGAAACATTATTTTTGAGGTCTTTTACTTTGAAGTATTGCTAAATAGGTTTGGTTGAAGAGGTCTATCGTTTTCTCTACCCTTTTTTCATCTTAAATAGTTTCTTTGAAGGTCTCTATAGTCAGATTAAGGAAATTAGGTGTTCCCTGATCTTAACTATTTACTATATGTTATCTTAAATGTTTTTCTTTGCCTGAACATGAAATCACTAGAGGACTTACATGTATTTTTCTCTCTATGGTTCACTAAATTGTTGCCTTAATATTTACATCCTAGGGTTTAGTCAAAGAAGTTATTGGCATGCCCTGTCTTCGGTTATTTCTTCATGCATAGTGATTTTAAAGGTCATTCTTGTCAAAATATTTGTCAAAGTATTCTTAACTGCCCTTTGTACCTACTATGTTCACAATTTGATGTTCACTTCACTCACATAAGCTTTTAGATCCATTTGACCTTATTAGACTTGCCCTGTGATACACCCTTGACCTATTGTTAAACTTTTCAAAGCCTTTTGTAGACTCCATAACCCAATGGCTTAAACCTCTCTCACTCTATCTATTTTGATTGCCAACCTACCAAACGAAATAAAAAAACAAACAAACCCTAAACCTAATAACTAGCCTAAAATCAATCAAGTTCACATCATTTACACGAACATAGAGAGAGCTCTCTCTGAGTCTAGGAAGGATAGGTCTTAGGACTCAAAAGATTGGTTCAATGTTACCCTTGTACATTTGGTCTTACCAATCTAAAAAATTACGGGGACCTAACAATATCCAAGAAATTGACTCCTGTGATGAAGATATGAAAAAGCTAAATACGTTTTTGGCATTCAAAATGAAATGAGAGCCCGCTAGCTCAAAAATGAGTTTCTTACTTTGGACCCCAATAATTTCTCCTCTATTGAATATTTTTGTCCAAATTTAAGACCCATAGACTTCTCCTAGAAGGTTGTAAGGTCAAAAAGGAATACGGTAGTCTTATCTATTACATTCTTACTAATTTAGGCCCTGCATACTCTATATTTTTTTTCACTTTCCATTCCACTATAGAAGCACTCATTTCTCAAGGAACACCCTACAAGTACTTCTTTTTTGATGTCATTTGCAACTCTTTGATAAAATAACAACAGAAACTCTTACACCCTGGTCTTATTAATATTGAAAACTCTTCTTAGGAAGCCCTAGTAGCCCAACAACAAACAAATCCAAATAATCCTAAGAAGAAACATCCTAAAAAGAATGGTCTTAAACCAATCAAGGGTCTTAAGAAATCTTATCTGCAAACTAAAAAATAAGCTAAACAAACTAATAAGGAAAAAAGAAGAAGAAGGAAGAAGACAGATAGACATTACAAATTTTTTAATCGTGATGGCCACGTAGAGTCTAAATGTTTGAAGAAGATGGAAGCCCTGGAAGAAGCAATGAAAAATCACAACCTACATTTGGAGAACTCTTCAACTTAACCTTCGTGAATGACACTTTATGCATGTTGTCAAGTATTAAGAACTAGTTATGCATTGAATGTATCTTCTTCTTCTCATTCTCATGAATGTGTCATTGGTTGTGGAGCCTCTTACCAGATGGCCAAAAATAAATCCATGTTTTATTATTTAAATGATTGTAACACCGAAAATATTTATGTTGGTGATGATATACATCTTAGTATTGTAGGGTTTTGATGAATACAAAACGTTATCTTTAATAAAATTCGAGCCCTCGAACCAGATACCAGTTTGATACCCCTGAATACCCATTATTTCCAGAATCCACACATCATTTATGCTTAATTAAATTTCACAGTCTTCGGTTCGGAAATAATTTTAGGAGAATAATCGTTGACAAAACACTGCAGGTCCACACAATATATACCTGCACACCTTTCATTGGTGATCTACATACGCTGATCGATCCGACGATTATCACACTCTGAGGAGTACGATACTCCACCACTTGTTAATGTGCGAAATCGGTGGTTTGGGCTTGAAATGTGGTGCCCCCTCGTTATTTCGCATCCCTTCAACAAATACTGGTTACAATTTCAATTCCATGTGAAAACCAATTGTTGTTTTGCAAAACCGTTTCACCATTGAGTTGCACCATCGAGTCATGGTTCCACATGGTTTTGGTTCCAAAACACATAGTTCCACCACGCTTCCACTGTGCCTTCGACTCGTGGTTCCACATGAGTGTGGGTTCCAAATCGCATGGTTCCAACGCAAAAATCCGCTACGTCTTTGACCCACGGTTCCAAATTGAACATGTGAAGTTCCAGATGAATAGTTCCTTTTGTCAAAAATCTCACTTCACATTCTGGTCCTCGTACCTGTGGTTTATGTGCCAAGGTTTCTATGCCAATAAACTTCTGATATATTCTCAACACAGTTAACTGACCGAGTTTTCGATGTAGGCCTCCACCTGATCCACTCATAAACTATTGTGATTCCTAGTTAAACCCATACGAATAATGCATGAACCAGGTCATTCACAAAAACAATTAATCTCATTCAACTCGAATTACACATAAGTTCTCACACCGCTGAAATCCATAATCTAATTAAATCAATTCTATAATTACACAATTACATATAAATCGAATCTGACCACAGGGCTACAGCCTCTGTGGCCTTTACACACATTTGCCTAGATTTACATTGCCTTTTTTTCCCTTTCTATGAGCACTCACTTCAATTTAAATAGAATGATACAATATGGATCGGATCAAGTGAGATCCGATCAAATGCCTAACTTCGCTCACAATCTCTCAAAATAACCAAAACAGTTAACAAACTCAACCAAACATGAGCAAATCTCATTCTCATGTCACGCTTCCTCCTTTTGGAAGGTTCAGCAATTCAATTTTGACTTCGGGTTGTTTTTCTCCTGCATCATAATTTTGAGGTACAAAAATTTTATGACCTCATGGTCATATGCCTTCTTAATCTCTGTAACAGTTTTGCGTCCTACTATCAGTACCAAGTTTTCTTCTTTAGCAATTATACCCACATCCTTTGTGGAATTTCCCTTTGTGATCTTCCCGTAACAACATTCTTGAGAGATTATACCCACATCCTCTATGGAATTTCCCTTTGAGAGCTGCAACAAAACCTCTGCAATAGCAAGTCCTCCCTGCTACCAGATACCTCACCAAGCTTCTCTCCTCTGAGCTTAGTCTTTCGACGTCTCTCTGGTTCTCTCCTTTAGAACCATTTGAGAACTCACGGCTCTAGGTTGTTGCAATCTCCTCACCTTATTCTGCTACTTGCACAACAATATAAATACCACACGATTACAATATTAAACAGAACTGTACCTCTTCTTCCTTCACACACAAACTCTTTCTCGTAGGAAATCGTTTCCTGCTCTGATACCTCTTGATGAAGACAAAACACTGTCTTCGATAAAATTAGAGCCCTCGAACGGGATACCAGTTTGATATCCATGAATACCCATTACTGTCGGAATCCACACATCATTTAAAGTTAATTAAATTTCATAGTCTCTAGTCTGGAAATAATTTCGAGAGAATAATCGCCGACAAAACGCTGCAGGTCCACACAATATATACCTTGCACACCTTTCATCGGTGATCTACATCTTCTCGTTGATCTGAAGGCTATCGCACTCCAAGGAGTATGATAATCCACCACTTGTTAACATGTGAAATGGGTGGTTTGGGCTTGCAACGTGGTGCCCCCACATTATTTCACATCCCTTCAAAAAATATTGCTTACCATTTCAGTTCCATGTGAAAACCAATTGTTTTTTTTCAAAACCATTTAACCATTCCACCACACCATTGAGTCATGGTTCCAAACTATTGTGGTTCCAAAACACATAGATCCACCACGCTTCCGTTGCACCTTCGACTTGTGATTCAACATGAGTGCGGGTTCCACCTCGCATGGTTCCAACATATAAGTCTACCAAGTCTTTGACCCATGGCTCCAACCTAAACATGTGAAGTTCCAGACACATAGTTTCACCCATCACAAATCTCACTTCATGTTCCATTCCTGGTACCTGTGGTTTATGTGACAAGGTTTCTACGCTAAATTTTTTTGAGATATTCTCAACACATTTAACCGACCGAGTGTTCTATATAGGCCTCCGCCTGATCTTGCTCATAAACTATTGCGATTCCTAGTTAAACCCATACGAATAATGCATGTACTAGGACATTCACAAAAATAATTAATCTCATTCAACTCGAATTACACATAATTTCTCACAATGCTGAAATCCCTAATCTAATTAAATCAATTCTAGAATTACAAAATTACATATAAATCGAATTTGACCAGAGGGCTATGGCCTCTGTGGCCTTTAGACACATTTGCCTAGATTTACATTGCAATTTTTTTTTCCTTCTCTAAGCACTCACTTCAATTTAAATAGAATGATACAATATGGATCGGATCAAGTGAGATCTGATTAAATCCCTAACTTCCCTCAAAATTTCTAAAAATAACCAAAACAATTAACAAACTCAACTAAACGTGAGAAAATCTCGTTCTCATGTCACACTTCATCCTTCTAGAAGGTTCCACAATTAAATTTTGACTTGGGGTGGTTTTTATCCTGCATCAGACTTTCGAGGTACAAAAATTTTCTGACTTCCTAGTCATATGCCTTCTTGATCTCTGTAATTGGTCTACTTCCTGCTATCAGTACCAAGTTCTCTTCTTTGGAAATTCTACCCACATCCTCTGTGGAATTTCCCTTTGTGATCTCCCTGTAACAACATTATTGAGCAATTCCACCCACATCCTCTATGGAATTTCCCTTTGTGAGCTGCAATAAAACCTCTGCAATAGCAAGTACTCCCTGCTACTAGATACCTCACCAAGCTTCTCTCCTCTGAGCTTAGTCTTTCATAATCTGTCTGGTTCTCTCCTCTGGAACCATTTGAGTACTCTTGGCTCTAGGTTGTTGCAATATCCTCACCTTATTGTGTTTTCTGTACAAAAATATAAAGACCACACACTTACAATGTTCAATATAACTATACCTTTTCTTCCTTCGCACGCAAACTCTTTCTCGCAGGAAATATTTTCCTGCTCTGAAACCACTTGATGAAGACAAAACTTTGTCTTCAATAAAATTCGAGCCCTCGAACCGGATACCAGTTTGATATCCCTGGATACCAATTACTGTCGGAATCCACACATCATTTACGGTTAATTAAATTTCACAGTCTTCGGTCCGGAAATAATGTCAGAAGGATAATGTCCAGAAAAATGCTACAGGTCCACATAATATATACCCCGCACACATTTCATCAGTGATCTACATATGCTCATCAATCCGATGGCTATCGCACTCTAAGGAGTATGATACTCCACCTATTTTTAACGTACAAAATAGGTGGTTTGGGCTTGCAATGTGGCACCCCCACGTTATTTCACATCCCTTTAACAAATACTACTTACCATTTCAATTCCATGTGAAAACCAATTGTTGATTTGCAAAACCGTTTCACCATTCTGCCGCGCCATCGAGTCATGGTTTCACACAGTTCCGGTTCCAAAACACATAGTTCCACCACACTTCCACTGCACCTTCGACTCCTGGTTCCACATGAGTACGAGTTCCAACTCGCATGGTTCCAACGCACAATTCCGCCACGTATTTGACCCATGGTTCCAACCTAAACATGTGAAGTTCCAGACACATAGTTCCGTCCGTCACAAATATCACTTCATGTTCTGGTCCTGGTACCTATGGTTTATGTGCCAAGGTTTCTACGCCAGTAAATTTCTGAGATAGTCTCAACATATTTAACCAACCGAGTGTTCGATGTAGGCCTGGGCCCGATCTTCTCATAAACTATTGTGATTTCTATTTGAACCCATACAAATAATGCGTGAACCAGGTCATTCACAAAAACAAGTAATCGCATTCAACTCTAATTATACATAAGTTCTCGGAACGCTGAAATTCATAATCTAATTAAATCAATTCTAGAATTACACAATTAAATATAAATCGAATCTGACCACAGGGCTATGGCCTCTGTGGCCTTTACACACATTTTCCCAGGTTTACATTGCCTTTTTTTTCCTTCTCTGAGCACTCACTTCAATTTAAATAGAATGATACAATATGGATCAGATCAAGTGAGATCTGATAAAATCCCTAAATTTTCTCACAAACTCTCAAAATAACCAAAACAATTAACAAACTCAACCAAACATGAGAAAATCTCATTCTCATGTCACACTTCCTCCTTCTGGAAGGTTTCAGAATTCAATTTTTACTTGGGGTGGTTTTGCTTCTGCATAAGGTTTGGAGCCATTCATACAGATAATGGTCAGTTTAAGTATGTATTATACATTCTTACCTTGTCATGCAATCTTCTATCTGTTTATCAGATAACCCATTCAGGTGAAGGGAAATCCGTAGAATTATCACCTCATGATATTGTAATTAAGGACCTAAGATATCCTAGATATATTTTAGCTACTTGCATTGGTGATGATTCCACAAGGTTCTATAAGTTTGTCAAATTTGGGTCATCATGTCTTCCCCCTGATTTTCTTCCTCATAATGATGAAGTGAGAAAACCTTCGCATGAGTGATTTGGTAACTTAAAATATCGCTCTCTTCAAACTCTATGTAAAGAAAATATGTTGATAGGTCTTCCTATGGTATATTTCCCTGATGGTGTTTGTTTCGATAGTGTACTTGGAAAACATCATCGAGATAGTTTTGAAAAACATGCCTGTTGGCATGCTTTAGCCCCTTTGCAGCTTGTACACAGTGATTTATATGGTCCACTTACAGTTGTTTTTTTCTCTAGCTACATGTAATTATTAACTTTCATTGATGATTTTTCCAAATGCATTTGGGTATACTTATTGAAACTCAAGAGTGAAGTTCTTAACATGTTCTTGTCCTTTAAGTCCTTTGTTGAGAAACAATCTGGACATCAAATTCTTCAGTTAAGTTCTAGAAATGGAGGCGAATATGTTAACAACAAATTTATCAACTTTTGCACTAAGCATGGAATTCAACTACAACATATTGTTCTGTATACTCCACAAAAATATTGTGTAACTAGAAGGAAGAATTTCACTCTAAAAGAAATGGATAATTGTATGCTTCAATCTAAAGGACTTATTCTTAAGTTTTTGGCAGAAGCAATTAACTATGCAAATTACATATTATAAATCACACTCCTACTAATGTTTTAAGGAATATCACACCAGAAGAAGCTCGGGGCTTAATTAATCCAGATTTAAGTCACTTTTGTGTTTTGGAAGTGAAGATTGGGCCCATATTCCAGATGAGAAACATAAAGCCTTAGAACCTAAGAGTGAAAAATGTATTTTTTTTGGATATTCTGAAGATTTCAAATGATATAGACTTCTTTAACCCAAATCCAAAAATAGAATCATTTTAAGGGATGTAAAATTCAATGCAAATATACAATCTTGGGAACCTAGTTCGGCGAGTGTTCCACCTTTGGCCTTCGAGCCTGATTCAACATATTTTCCACCTCTATCTATCTCTTCTACTTCTGACATAATTCCTTTTACTTTGGATGATGAACATGAGGATGAAAATCCTCCTCAACCTCCTTAGGATCTTCCTTCATCTCCACAACTTCCAAAATGGGTCAACTCTACTCAGGATGCAGTAGGTTCTCTTACAAGTAACCCTACATATCAACATTGTACACGTTCTCAGTTCGACATAGCCTCTTCTTTATTGGCTCAAGTTCCAGAAAATTATGATCAAGATAGCTTTGAATAACCTTTAGGTCATTGATATTGGGATGCATGAATGAATGAATAATATTGTTCCTTACAGGAAAATTATACTTGGGATCTTATTCCTGTTTAAAAGGGAAGAAAAAATGATAGATGCAAATGGGTTCACAAAACAAAGTTTGGACCAGATGGAAAAGTGGATAAACATAAAGTTGGTCTTATTTCTAAAGGATTTTCTAAAGTTGAAGGCATTGAATATACTGAAACCTTCTCCCTTGTTTCTAAAAGTAATAATATCTTCCTTGTTCTTTCCCTTGCTACTTCCTTTAAATGGCATGTCCATCAGATGGATGTTAAATCTGCCTTCTTACATGAGGACTTTCATGAAGAAATATACATCGAACAAGCCCCTGGTTTTATCCAAAAAGACTCTAGCCTTGTTTTTCGCCTTAAGAAATCTCTCTCTGGTCTTAAATAAGCCCCTCGGGCTTCGTATGCCAAAATGGATAGCTTTCCCTTAGATAATGGATTTTTTAGATTTCATTCCGACAACACTTTCTACACCAAGAAAGTGGGTAAGTACTTAATCATCCTTGTTCTTTATGTTGATGATCTTATCCTTACTGATAGTGGTCCCAACCATATAAACCATGTGAAGTCTAGCCTCAAAAATAATTTTGAAATGAAAGACTTGGGACACTATGATTATTTCCTTGGTATTCAAGTTTTGCAATCCAAAGAAGGTATTACGTTTTATTAGTATAATTATGCCTGTGATCTTCTACGCCACTTTCACATGGAAGACTTCAAGCCAGCCCCTTCTCCCCTTCAGTCTAGAGTCAAGATGTTATTCACTTGTACTTTACATGAGATTGATGCTACCTGATACCATCAACGTTTTGGTATACTTATGTACCTAACCCATACTCATCCTAACATTTCCTTTGTCATTGGTCTTGTTCTTGGTTTATGAAAAAATATTATGAAAGTAACTGCAAAGTAGCTAAAATAATACTTAGATATGTTTGAGGTAAAATTTAATTCATGATTCATTACAATGTAGGAGCATATCCATTGTTCATTGGTTTCATTGATTCTTATTTGGTTGGTGACCCTGATGATCGAAAGTCTATTGTAGGTTATGTATTCACTCTTGGTTCAAGACCTATTAGATGCTCTTGTCATAAGCAGAGTATCGTGGTGTTGTTGAAGCTAGCAAGGAAGCCATGTGGCTTCATTAAATCCTATCTAAATTTGTTCTTCATCAGCATCATTCAACTACACTTCTGTGCGATAATCAGAGTGCCATTCATCTATGCAAAAATCTAGTTTAGAATCAGCGCAGAAAACACATTGAGCTACACATGCAATTTTAAAGAAATACCATTCATGATCGTTTTCTTGAAGTGAAATGTTGTTCAACCAATGATCAAGTTGTTGATATCTTTACAAAGGCTCTCACCAAAGTGAATTTTACCAAACTTTGATCTATGATTGGAGTTCAAGAAAGTTATAATTAATGGGGGGGGGGGGGGGGAGGTGGATAGGCTCTAATGCCTCCTTCCTTCTCATATTTTGTCACCTTTCTAAATCCTTCTTATGTTGTTCTTAAGGGGGGATGTTAGGATATTACGACACATAGGAAATAGCTTGGGCTACCGTAAAGTTAGGTAAAGTGTGTTTCTTTAGTATGTACTTTCGTAACTTATAATCCGACGACGACGATATATAGTTATCTGATGATTCATTCTCTCCTTGGTATTACGGACACCCAATCTGTGGCTTAATGCCCAATTGGTCAATGATCTCTATTTGAAGAGCATGGAGGATCATTTTTCTGGTGTACTAATATTGACATCCACAATGTCTTTGATAAGAAGGTGAAAATCCCTCATCAAAGGTTTCTAATGTTGGCTGAGACTCCCTCTTCATTGAAGTAGACCCTAGAGTGTAATCGAGAATGGATGGATGAGGAGGATGAACGTTTGTAAGAGAAGCTTATGTAAATTTTATTTCATTATATTAATAAATTTACTGAAGCAATCACATTTTCTCAGGTAGTGGAATGTTTTCCTCTTCGAGAGTTTTAACCATGTCAAATTCTAGTGTACTAATCTGTGATCTATTTGTCAGCGGTGACCTTTGGTATTTGATCTAAGGAACTTACCCTGTAAATTCCTACATGGTATATATGAAGAAAACTGTGACAATTCACCTATCAAGCCCTCACAAAATAAATAGCTCGATAGATATGAGAACAAGGATAAAAAGGTTTATGCCCTGATTTCTACTATTATAAGTGAAGAGGTGATTCCTCATATTATTCAAATTAAAATATCTTATGATGCATTAAACAAATTGAAGCATTTATTTTACTCAAACTTAGAATTGGAAGTAGTTCAGTTGATGATCATGCTCTTCATCCTCGAGTTGAAGGATGATGAACCCCTAGCCCTCGTCTAAGAAATTAGATCCAATATGTATGATGTATAACCCAATCAAACTAAAATGGACATCCCTCTAATAGAAATTTTCAAGTTTTTTATCATACATATTCTCACTATCTTCAATCCTCACAAGCTAGTTCCCAACTCAAGAAAATTACTTTTGACACTCTTGTGGAGAATTTTAATGGACGAGAGAAATAATTTGGGAAGAGGAAGAAAATTTCATTGAGCCCTAAAGAAGTCATGTTCCTTGTACAAAAAGTGAACAATCAGATGCACATTTCTTCTAGATAAAGAGCTAGTAGAAGAGGACGTGGATGGAAGAAAAAAATGGCAGGGGGTGAATATCATCAAGGAGGAATATATGTACTACACTATTTTTGTTGCAATATAGATGAACATGATGCATCCACATGAAAAATCCCTTGGGAAAGAGTAAATAAAGAACACAAAGAAGACAAAGGTAAGAAACCATATCCATCAAAAGGCAAATAAATAGTAAATCTTCTCATTATATTGTTGCACATTGCAATATTAGAGTAATTCAAGATCCATTTCATACTTCATTTTCTTATTATAAAAATGCATGGTTGCTTGATATGGGTGAAACCTGTGACATGAACTTCTAAAAAGAGTTCTTTTAATAATTTAGTGATAATGTAGATGAAGAAATATATTTTTCAGAAACATAAAGTCTTAATACATCCGAACATAGAAACATTAGGTTTAAAACTCTTCGACATCCTAAATTTATTTTGCATGATGCACTCTACCTTCCAGAGCTAAGGGGAAAATTCTTGTCCCTTGTTCACATTCACTGAGAAGGACACTCCATTCACATGTTGAATGTAAATGTTGATATAATAAAAGCATCAGACAAAAAATTCGTCATGACTGGAATAGAGAAGGAAATATTTTTGAAGCTGCAAGGAACATCTACTCATGCAGAAAACTCTGCATACAATTCTTATTAAAATGAAGGTACATTGTCATCCAACCTTCTATTGCATGAAAAAATTGAATATATTTATTATGATAGTCTTGATTGGTTGAAAATAAATGTTTTTTTTTGGTTTTCTAAATATTCCAAGGAAACTAAAGTAATGTGATTCTTATATCCTAGGAAAACATAGGAAACAAACACTTCATGATTATGCTTCCAGAGCATCTAGAAAAATTGTACTCATTCATTATGATTTTTGTGGCCCTATGCTTGGTCCATTTTCCATCTGCCACATTTCAAAAGTTTGTTGATTAGAGGAGGTCCATGTGGTACAGGATGAAAAGGGGTGAAATATCTATTAAACATCGACAATGTAGGTCTATACAAAATATTTAATTCATCATCCAAAGGGAATACTTAACCATTTTATATACTTGAAGATGTAGAAAAGGTAATTCCATTAAACATTTCACAAGTTAGTGCACCAACAATCATTGATTTCATATGAGTGTATAGATTCACCTTGAATATGAATAAACTTTAACAAATTTTTTGTTTTGTTAATAAATTTGGTGTTTTGATCACTTTTCACAAATTCCATTTTCAAAGTTGTGTACATTCTTATCCCAAAGGAGTTTGAAAAAGTTTAATATAACATTTGAAAGGTATTAGATAGTACCATGCAACCAGACTATTTATACAGTCATTTTATCTTCAATAAAATCTAAATAATAATCATATCTTCTCAATATGAGTTACGTGTCAATAAAATAATAAATTATCTTACAAGGCATCGTACCTTCTATGATAATATATGCCCAACATTTCATTCCTTTGACATCCAAAAAATCGTACCTTCTGTTGTGGCTTATTTGCAATTTCGTTTTTCTTAAATATATTTTTCAAAATACAAAAAAATAATATATGTTAGAAAAGGTAAAATTTTTGTATGTCGAAAAATAAATTTGGCTTATATGTTGGTGTATTAATATTATGTGCCAAGATGTGAAGGCCAGTCGATTCGGGCTTATTCGCAAGCTCAGGAGAGATTAGCACTACAAAATACTGAATAAGCTCAAGAGGGTTGCACCGTGGAGAAAGAAAAAATCAGTGATCAAGATCATTTATTCATTAAAGGAACATATGTGAGCCTGCTGAATGAAACCGTGTTTGTTATCAAACAAATCGTATATATTTCTTGAAGGCAGAGAACTGGAGTTTTCCTTAAAAAATTTAGAGTTTTGCAAGAAGCGTAAGGGGGGAAATTGATGACGAGGATCATGTCACAGAAATGATAGTGAGCGATGGACAGACCAGATCACATAAGACAGTTGGTTCATATCTCACATAAGTCTTCGCAGGGCAAGTTATTTAAGTTGTGATGGTGCATATCACACATCGCATGCGATAAGGTTGAGTGGCGGTCACAGAAGTTGGAACTTTATAAAGTGAAAACTGTTGTAAAGTTTCATTTCACCGATTGTGATTTGCGATCAGCCCCACCTCTGCTTGCCACATCATCCCTACCTTTTTCGTGCATCACACATCACAAGTTCAGGAGGGAAGGCGCTAAGAAATATGTTGTGAATGCCGAAGGTCGAAATTCGATGGAAAGGCGGACGCGATGCATTTTTCGGAGGTGAATAGAATATATTTCAAGTCCAAGACTTGTGGAGGTTGATGGAGAAAAGCTGAACGCAAGAGTAGACTCAGGTGGAAAAATACCTGATGCTACGTGCGGAATTCTTAAAAGTGGTGATGCCTTGATAATGGAAGAATGGTTGAACGCGGACAAAAATACTTGGGTATGTGACCCAACACAGAGTAAAGTAAAAGAGAAGATGGAATGCAGTAGGCACATGCAGAAGGGGCATATTCGGGTGGAGATGCGTTTATGCAAACTATTAGGGAATCACAGCCAAAATGGAAGGAGATACATCAACAACCAATCCGATCCAACAAGTATATTGATGCTTCTAACTTTATTTTTATTTCTTGTTAAAATATTAATATTATATTTAAGTCTTTAATTGCAATGTAATACGTAGTTTACATAGTTTTAGGAAGTTTTGAGTAGTTACGAGAAGTTCCAGCAGTTACAAACTATTTTTGTATGCATTTAAACCAAGGAGTAAGAAATAAGAGGGTTCTGAGATTTGGACCTCTAGATGACTGCAAATTTTGTACTTAATTTTCTGAGAAATTAATAAAAGAAGATCAAGTTTCCTGCATCTTTTGATGTTGGTTCGTCTTTTCAGTTTCATTATCTGTTTATTCTTATTTGAATGAAGTGAAGTAATTTAGTTGTTGGTATCTTTATTACATCTGTAATTATGAGTTAACTAACCTTAATATGTGCTCCTTCACTCCAACGATTCTTTCTACATAAATTTATTATGTAATTTAAAGTGATAGATTCTATTTTTTAGCATATCATTTTGAGTTTCTCTTCTAGTTCTTATTTTCACTCAAATATCAACAATTAATGACATTGTGAAGTCTTTCATTATATCATATTATTGAGGGTATTAAGGTATTAATTTCCAAAGTTATTAAACAAAGACCATCTGATAGATCAAGTTTTCTGACATATTTTTTTAAAATGTCTTAAGCACTGATTCCTTACCACAACCAAGCGATTGTCTCTTAATATATAACATTTTTTCGCACCGTTTCCAGGGATGAAGAAGTGAAATTCATTTTCCCTGGGTTTTCATTCTATTTCCTTTGGTTGTTCAATGAGGAGGAAATATTCGGTTGTGTCTGTTATTTTCAAAATTTTTTCTTTCAAAAGGCCTCACACGAGGTCAGATACCTCGCAGCAAAAAATTCCAACTTTGTTAGATCTAGAAAAATTGGTTTCTAAAGAGGCTCAGAAGCTAAATGCCCCTTCAACACCTGATCCTACATTGTCTGCTCCTAGCAGCAGTTCTCATAACCCTTTGTTTGAACATATCTCCAAAGAAATGCCTTTACGAAAAAAAAATTCACCTTTCACACCATTTCATTTTCAAGAACCTAAGTTGGAAGAAAATTCTCTCGAGTCTGTTTCGTTTACCTTTACACAAGATCAACAAAACATAGTTGTTGGTTCCTCTACCCTTACTCATCAACTCACTCCCATGTCAATCTTTTCACTACCTTCATTCAATTTCATAGCATGTTCATCAACCTCATTCACGCAAGGAGCAGTTAATCAAGGTGTAAATATGGCATCACCAACTTTCTTGATGAATAGATATGCACCACTTAATCTTCCACAACCAATGAATTTCATGGCTCAAGAATACCTCAAATTACTTCCTCATTTCACTGGAGAAGATGAAGTAATTGTAGAACAAAATTTACCCCTGTTTTGAATTTTTGCTAAAAATTTAAATGTAGAACATCTTGATGTTGTAATGATACTTTTTGTACAGTTTCTAAATGGAGAGGCTAGAAAATGGTTCAAATGTTTACCAAGTGGTTCAATTGATAGTTGGGAAGAATTGGAAAATCAATTCACTCAGAGATGGGGATAGAAGAGAGATCATGGTTATTCATTAATAGAGTTTAATGCAATTAAAAGAAGGCCTGATGAGAACATTTCTGAGTTTTTTAAGAGATTCAACAAATTGTACAATAGTTTACCTGTAGAGATGAAGCCCCCTCCTATTGGAGAAAAGGTAGTTTTCGTTGGGGTTTTGAAGCTGGTTTTAGTTTTACACTGAGAGAGAGGAGATCCCCTACTCTTGAGAAAATACAGAGAGATACTTTAGAAATTGAAGCTAATATGACTACAATTGGAAAAATTAAAGAAAAGCAGTCAGTTTAAGAGAAGGGAAAAGAAAAAGAAGAATCACCACAAGATCAAAGAATTGATGATATGACAAAGGTGATAAAAATTTTGTCAAAAAATCTAGTGAAGATGGAGTTGGAAGGTAAAAACATCCAAATATTGGTACAACAAAAAAGAGGAGGATTTAATCCTCAATTCAGAAAATAACCCTTGAAAATCTTGCAGAGGGAGAGAAGAGATCAAGACCAAGTTTAAGCACCACTGTATATAGAAGCAGAACCGAGACAGTCAACAAAAGATGACCAAAAATAAGTTGAAGATAAAATATCTTCTATGTACACAAGAGAATATGAAGAAGAAGAAGATTGTGAGGGATAATATGATGAAGTTGAAGTGTATTTTGTTCAAGATGAGATGGATGAATATTGTAGGCAACTTACAGATTTCATGAAATTTGAATTACATAAGAAGTATGATTTAATATCTAAAAATATATCTAGGGTGTAGGATGATGAGGTTGAACAACAAGATTATGTTCCTTATCCAATGGCGACTCCACAACAAAAGAACTAAGTAAAACAAGAAGATAAAGGGAAACAACCTGTGAATCTGGTTGATATAACAGAAGTTCAACAGGATAAATCTTCCCAAAATAAGTCCTTTCAAACTAATATTTTGGAGAAGGTAATTCCTGTACCTGAACAGACTTGAAATCCTAGAAAGAATGAAGAAGAACCTGAGAATAATGTTAATCAAACTCAAGTTTTCAAATTTTCAAAGGAGATGGAAAAGGTCAAGATTCAGGTGCCTTTCCTTGAATTAGCTAAGACACCAAGTTATAAAAAAGAAATTTTAGAATTTAGTAATCTCTCACAGATTGAAGATATAGGTGATACTATGAACTCGCATGAAGAAAAACCAGTAGTCACTTTTGGTCCTCATGTAGAAGAATTATATTCTTCTATTCCTCCATTTTACATTTCATTGCTTCTTCACGATTTTATTCTCCATAATTGCATGTTGGATTCAGGTGCTTGTCACAATATTATGCCATTGTTTGTCATGAAAGAGTTGAATTTTCAAATTACTAAATCGTACAGGGACCTGTACTCATTTTATTCCAAAAGGGTGACATGTGTTAGGTTAATTAAAGATATGGTATTATCTTTGGCATAGATTCCAACAAAAATTATTGTGATGGATGTAGTGGTTGCTGACATTCTAGCCAGATTTGGAATGCTTTTGTCAAGATCTTGGGGAGCACAGTTGGGAGGAGTTTTAAAATTATATTTCACTTATGCTATCATTCATGTTTTCATTGGGGAAGAAAGGAGATTGTACAGAGAAACAATATTTTTGAAAACCACCACAAAGAAATATGCATGTAATTCCCCCTTTTATAGTTAGGAAAAAGAAGAAATTTATTTTTTTATGCTACATGAGGATGCAAAATTTGCTGAAGAAACAGAGAAGCAAATCTCTTTAGCAATTGTACATAATGAGTTGTATTCCAAAAATATTTGGAAATGCTATTTTGATGGTGCCTACTCCAAGGATGGCATAAGAGCTAGATTCTTATTGGTATCTCCAGAAGGAAATCTTATTCCTTTCTCTTTTAAGTTAGAATTTGATTCAACGAATAATGTTGTTGAGTATGCGGCCTTGATATTAAGTCCTGAAACTACCAAATAAAAGGGAATTTAGTGTATTTCCATTTTTGGTGATTCTGAATTAATTATAAGGCAGATTAAAAATATTTGTCAAACCAAGTATCCAAGGTTAAGATCATATAGGAATGAAGTTTTCGATATGGTTGAGAACTATTTTGAGGCCTTAAATATTAATTTTATTCCGAGGGAGGAGAATAGGATGGAATATTCGTTAGCAGTTGTAGCTAGCACCTTCAAGCTACCTATGAATCCAAGATTGAGGTATGAGATTGAAATTAGACAAAGGCCCTCTATTCTTGACAATGTGAAACATTGGCAGGTGTTTGAAGATGATGAGAAGATAAATAATTACCTGACAATGATTGAAAATTTTGAAGATGCTTAGATAGATCAAAAAGAATAATAGACAGAGCAGAAAGGAGATATAAGAAATATTAAGTAGTCAATAGGTGAACAGAAAAATATCTAGTTAAAAGATAATGTACTTCCTAAAGGATTAGTTACCCTTGAAATATTATTTGATTCTAATGATGCTGATGTTAATTCAAAGAAAATACATCAAGAGGGAGAGATGGAAGACTGTAATTTGAGAACCTAGTAGGAGCCAAAGATGGTGAAGCTATTCAAAGGTGCTCCTAAAAATTATAAATAAAGGTACATTGATCTCTTTAAGAAGTATATGAATGTTTTTTCTTGGTCGTATCAGGACTTGAAAACGTATGATAAAATAATTATATAACATAAGATCCCATTAAAGGAAGGGATCAAACCACACAAGAAAAATATCACACAAACTAATCCATTAATTTTAGCTCGAATTGAAAAATAAGTAAAGAAATTGTTTCAAGCCAAGATAATAGTCCCTCTCAGATATACAGGTTGGGTTTCTGATTTGGTTTATGTGAGGAAAAAAAATGGAGAAATAATATTGTGTGTGGACTTCAGTAATTTGAACAGATCATATCTAATGGATAATTATCCTTTTCCAAAAATGGATTATGTCTTACAGAAGCTGAGAGGAGCTTACAAGATCTCTATGGTTGATGGATTTTCTGGGTATAACCAGGTGGCATTAGAGAAAGAAGATCAGAAGAAGAAAACTTTCACAATAGCCTAGGGCACCTTCATGTATGCAAGGTTTCCATTTGGCCTTATGGATGTAGGTATGTTGTATCTTAAGAGACAATCCATCGGTTTTGAAAGGAATCAATGCTTAAGACATTTTAAAAGTGTGTCACAGAAATTATTTTATCATGAGGTATTTGTTCTATCCCGCTGGAGACTAGTTTTCTAAAACCCTTAATGATCAGGAATAATAAAATACTTCAGAATGCCATTGACTGTTGATATTTGAATGAAAAAAATAACTGCATGGGAAACTCAAAGTAATATGTTGTAAACACATAATATACCAGTTTTAAGTTTAAGAGGAAATTCATGGAGAGAGAGGAAACTCGAAATAATAGGTTGTAAACACAGAATATATTACTTTAGATTTTCATCAGAAGTTTGTGAAGAGAGGGGAACCTCAAAATAATATGTTGTAAACACAGTATCAACTACTTTTTAGTTTCAGAGAGAATTTGCGAAGGGAGAAGAGATGGAGTGAAGGAGCACAAATTAAGGTTATTTAACTCTTACTCACATATGTAATTAAGAAACTGATTTCTACATTACTTCACTTCACTCAAAGAATAAGGGACACAAAATCACACAAGAAACACGAATCACCATTAATAGTTGTAGGGAACCTACTACTTCTTTCATTTACCCATCAGAAAAAGAAGTACAAAATGTAATACCTCAGAGGTCCAGAACTCTAAACCCCTCCTTCCCTCTTTCTCTCTTCCTTAAATACAAACAAAAACAGTTTGTAACTGCTCCAGCTTCTTGAAACTCCTAAAATTCCTAAACTGTTAAACTAATTATTACATTGCAATCGAGTACACCATTATATCTTTGATCTTAGCAATGAAAAAAACATACACTTGGGATATAATCCTTTTCCTGAGTTTGATTTGTTGCTGATGTGTCTCCTTCCGTTTCGGCTTTGATGTCCTAATAGTCTTCATAAACGCATCTCCACCCAACTCTGCCAATGCTTTTGTATTTCAAACGTTGTCATCATGTCACCTGCTACTCGACACTACCTCTTCTGCGCATTCCTGTGGTGTTTGGTCTTCTATGCGAGCTCCACCACATCACAAAACTACATTTTAAACATTACCGTGGACTTGTGGTTATGGCCCACATAAAATCCCTTTACATACACATAATACTACAATACTAGAGTTTATTCAACATAAATATGCACGCAATTAACAAAAATTTACTTTAAAACAGATCTCACATAATTCAAACCACTTACATATACATGGAACAGTGGTTGTAGGGTTCCACAATATGGTGACCAATCATGGTGCATCGCATATCGATGAAATGAACATATAACTTAAATGGTAAACAATACAAATGCTGATGTGAAGTTGCGACGTAATCTCCATCATAGATATTTTCCAGATCTAACGGCCTCGATGTACCGTCTCACACAGCCATCTCCCGTCCTTGTCACATCGCGACCAAAATACTTTACCTTGCAAAGTCCTAATGCTAAACTCTAAACCCACCGATGTTTGATATACGTTGGATCACTGTGGCAACACGTGGCTCCTTCCTTTATCGCATCGTAAGATATATTTTTTAACTTGCGATGTCATCCCAGTCATCGTTCCCTTCCCCTTTAGATCTGTGATTCGATCCTCGCCATCCGATCGCCTCCTTTGGAAATCTTCTAATTGTTTTTGTCTTAGTCAATTTCTCTGCTTTTTACCGTCACTGCTCTGCGACTCCACTATCCTTCCTAAGCTTTATTCAATCTTTAAAAGCGATAATATCTCCTGAGCTTGTTCTCCTGTTTTTTATTCACTCCAACTTGGGATTATCAGGCTGGTTGCATGCATTACTCACTATTTCAATCCGTAATACAGACCACCATTATGTATTACGTCTCTGAATCTAGAATTCATGATTTTTTTCTTACTCAATCTGTAAGAGCATATTACATGTCTTCTTGAAATTTTAACAACATTTCCTCGATAACCTTGAATTTCTTAGAACCTCTCTTGACTTTTAGCTAAGTCGAATTAGGCTACAACATCTGTCTCTAATTGGGGACAACATTTTGGTAGCAAAGTGATGATAAATTGTATATTAGTAGCCTTTATTAAGCATGGAATCAAGGACCACTTGTAGATCAGTAGCCTTTATTGGGCATGAAGTCAAAGAGCATTTATAGATTAATTGACTTTATTGGGCATGGAGTCAATCCCAAATGGGAGACGATCTAGTATTAAAACCTCTAGAAAGCTGCTACAGTTTGGACTCCTTCCTTTATTCTTAAACTGAAAATACCGAAATGAAAATAATACAACATAAAATGCTCAGCATCTGAGCTTATTTATGCAAAAATCCTATATATATACATGGTTGAACTCAATCAGGTGAATTTAGCCTTCCAATGGCATGAATCCAACATCTTTGTGTTAGAATTAAAGCCCCCATACTGTGGAAATTTGAAAATAAAAAAAGGGATGTACAATGAAAAGTTTCCAGGTACAGAGCTTTGCAAATACCCTTGCATAGATTATTTTTGCTGACAAAAGAAAGTTGTCATATAGTCAGCCACTGGATCATAGAACTGATGAGATAAATTTTTGGCTGTCTCCTTTTCTTGAACATATTGCCGATGTAGACTTCTTTGAACGGGGTAGCTTCCTTCACTATTTGACTCCTCAATTTGAGGCTTTATGTGAGAAGATTGATTGTTGTTTTTTGTTTATAACCATTTAGGCCAGAAAGATAAATCTAAGGTTTTCTCCTCATAATGCTGATGTTCTTCAGATAATGCCAATTCTTGACAAAAATATTCCCCCTCCTCCAAACACACCTGAGAAGTTGCATTAGTTTCTCCTCTATTCACAAAATCATTAAAATCATGAAAATTATAATGATCTCCCAGGTTTTCAGTGCGTAGTTCAGTTGTTGCAACGAATTTCTGACTAGAATCCTTAGAATGCTTGAATTCTTGTGTTTCAAAAATACAATAATCCCCTGACTCCTTTTGAAAATCCTTATTCATCTCTGAATTTACATTCTCCTGTAAAGAAATTCCAATGTTTTCTTCACAGGTCCTCTTATCTTCAACAAAACTTGTTATTTCAACATGACAGGAGAAATTTCTACAAGCCCACACATTATCTTCGATTCCCTGTACATATAGAAACATCAGCTCTAGAGTGCAAAGCTTTCTCTCCTTGAGATAAAAATCCAAGAAAACAGAAAGAGCCCTAAAATAGTAAACCTTATCTGTAGCTTCAGGAACCTGAATCTCTTTTGGCATGCTGATTTTTTTTTTTTGAATCCTCCTATTAAACTCAATGATTGATTCATTGCTCTACCTCTGGATAGAATATAATTCCAAAAGGTGTTTTCATATGACTTATGCTCGCCCCAATATCCAAGTAATATATCTTGAAAACCTTTACAGGAACTAATTGAACTTTCTTTCAAAGACTGGAACCATTGCTGAGCACCCTACTTTAATGAATGAAAAATCATCCTTAAAGCCATGTATTCATAAATAATTTGAAATTTGTCTATAAAGTACTGAAATTCCAAGATATGTTGTTCAATTGAAATATATTTCTCCTCTCCAGAAAAACTTGGCAAAAATTTGAATCCTTTTGAAGGATATTGATAGAGGATTGTGGGCAACACCAAGGGTTTTAAAATCACCTTGGTTCCAAGATGGAAAGAAGCAGGTTTCTTATGTGATAGCATTTTATCACCCAAATATGATGAATCCTCACCTTTATGCCTAGACTGTGACAAATTATCTCCAGGAATAGTAATGCAATAATCATCTCTCTTTTCATATTTAGGAGATATTTTTTTGTCAAGATCAATAATACAATCAGAATAAAAATATTCTTTGTCCAATAAAGAATGTACATTTTGGGCCTGATAATCTTCAAATAAAATAAAGCAGGAAACAATTTTCTTGATATGTAAGGGAAAATAGACCACCAAACCGATAATGAAAAATAAAACTTCCTTTAAAAGATTCAAACTCTGATATCTGTATTTTCCTTGGTGCTTTCTCATTTTCTTGCCTGTGGAATTCCTCATCTAATGAAACCTTAATTAGTGGGTCACCAGGTGAATAATAAACAACAAAATTTGTATCTAAATCTTGTTCACCATCAAGAAATATATTTCAATACCCTGGGAAAAATAACTTCGTGCATTTGATCCCGGGAACAACGCCAAAAAATGTTGTATCTTAAGAGAAAATCCCTCGGTTGTTGAAGGAATCTGTGCTTAATTCATTTTAAAAGTGTGTCACAGAAATTATTTTATCATGAGGTCTTTTTTCTATCCCTTTGGAGACTAATTTTCTAAAACCCTTAATGATCAGGAATAATAAAAGATTTCAGAATTCCATTCACTACTAATATCTGAATGAAAAGAAGAAATGCAGGGGAAACTCAAAATAATATTTTGTAAACATAGAATCTACCACTTTTAAGTTTCAGAGGAAATTCATGGAGAGAGAGGAAACTCAAAATAATGTGTTGTTTAAAGTTTCATCAGGAGTTTGTGAAGAGAGGGGAAACTCAAAATAATATGTTGTCAACAAAGAATCTACTACTTTTAAGTTTCAAATAGAATTTGTGAACGGAGAAGAGATGGAGTGAAGGAGTGCAAATTAAGGTTATTTAACTCTTACTCACAGATGTAATTAAGAAACCGGCTACTATGTTACTTCACTTCATTCAAAGAAGAAGGGACACAAAATGGAACAACAAACACAAATCACCATCAACAGTTGTAGGAAACTTATTGCTTCTTTCATTTTCCCAACACAATTTGGAACCCCTCCTTCCCTCTTTCTCTCTTCCTTAAATACAAACAACAGCAGTCTGTAACTGCTCCAGCTTCTTGAAACTCCTAAACTGCCTAAACTGTTAAACTACTTATTACATTGCAATCGAGGACACCATTGTAGCTTCAATCTTAACAAAGAAAAAAAAATACACTTTTAATATAATCCTTTTGTTGATTTTGATTTGTTACTGATGTGTCTCCTTCTGTTTCAGGTGTGATGTCCTAACAGTCTTCATAAACGCATCTCCACCCGACTCTACCCATGCTTTTTCATTTAGAACGTTGTCATCATGTTACCTGCTACCTGATTCTGCCCCTTCTGCGCGTGCCTATTGTGTTTGGTCTTCTACATGGGCTCCACCACATCATGAAACTACATTTTAAACATTATCGTGGACCTGTGGGTTATGGCACACATAAAATCCCTTTACATACGCAGCGGACTACAATAAGGTGCAACATTTCAAAGGGCCATGGCCATAGCATTTTTTAGTGAAAAATATGTGGTTATATATCTGGATGATGTAACTATTTTCTCGAGGTCAGATGATGAACACTTGGACCATTTAAAAAAGACCTTTCAAAAGTGTAAGAAGTTTGGTCTGTCACTAAATCCCAAGATTTTTTTTCCCCATAGAAGAAGGTAAATTATTGGGTGACATAGTTTCAAAACAAAGAGTAAATATTGATCGAGTAGGAATAGAAGAAATTCATACAATTCCTTTACCCAAAAGCAAGAAATATATTCATATATTATTGGGAAAATAAACTTTATGAGGAGGTTTGTGCCAAATTATGCTAAGATTGTGAGAAATATAAAAGACATGTTGAAGAAAAATGCAGAAGTGAGATGGGATAAGCAAGCAAGAGAAGCATTTTCTAGAATAAAGGAGGCATTGCAGGAAGCTCTAGTTCTAATTAGTCATGATTATCAAAAATCCTTTCAGTTATTTTCATTTGCATCCCCCACTACTATTGCTGTTGTGTTGTTGCAGAAAAATGAGGATAGTAAAGAGTAGCCAGTAGAATTTTTCAGTAAATTTCTGAGAGATGATGAGCTCATGTATAAAATTTTGGAGAAACAAGTGTATGCCTTGGTCAAAGAAATGAAAGCCTTCAGGACTTATGTGTTACAGTCCCAGATAACTACTTATGTTCCTAATTCTACTATAAAACAAGTGTTGGTTCAAAGTGATGTTGAAGGAAAAAGAGGAAAATGGATAGCAAAAATCCAGGAGTATGATTTAGACATTAAACCCACCAAGTTAGTCAAGGGACAGTGTTTAGTAAATTTGTTGACGGAAATAAATTTTCAAGCCTTGGGAATTAATCTGTTGGCACCAGTGGATGGAGTTGTCAATGAAGAAGGTCAGAGTAAGTCCAAAACAAGTGTTCAATACAATTTTTGGTGTTTAGATTGGTATAAAGATATTGTTCATTACCTCTCTTTCATTTCTTGTCCAACTTCACTAAATAGAACAAAATACAGAGCTCTGTAGCTCAAATCTCAACCATATGTTATAGTAGAAGAAAAGCTATACTCGAAAGATCCTGCTGGTATTTTGCTGTTATGTTTAACTGAAGGTGAATCTATTGAAGTCATCAATGAATATCATGAAATTCTATGTGGAGGTCACTATAGCTGGAAGGTCACTACTAATAAGGTTCTCAAGCCATGTTTCTATTGGCCCACCTTGTTTGTAGATGTATATAGACTAGTCAGAAGTTGTCATAAATGTTAGTTATTTGCTAAAAAGAAAAGACTTGCTCCATTACCTCTCATCCCAGTATTCATTGAAGAACCTTTCAGAAAATGGGGATTGGATTTTATTGGGAAAACAAATCCACCATCAAGTGGACAGTTCAAGTGGATTATAACTGCCACTGTTTACTTTACAAAGTTGGTTGAAGAAATACCCCTTAAAAATGAAAATGGCCAAGTAGTGATGAAGTTTCTGGAGGAGAACATTTTCAACAGATTTGGGTGTCCAGTCAAGATTATAACTGATAATTCTCAGGTATTCAACTCTGCTCAATTCATTAATTTATGTCAAACACATAATGCAATTTTATCACATTCCACAACATATCATCCCCAAGGGAATGGATTGGCAGAATTTTCAAACATGACATTAGTCATTATCTTGAAGAAGATAATCACCGAAAATTAGAAGGACTGGGATTTGAAGTTGAATTTTTCCCTTTGGGCTATTCGAGTAACTACCATAAGGTCTAGTAAGTTTCCCTATGAATTGTTTTATGGAACTCAAGCATTATTTCCTACTCACCTGGCCAAACCAGTGATTTCTTTCCTTTAAGAAGGTCAAGAACAACCTAATTCTCTAGTGGGAAGATTGAAAAAATTAATTGAGTCAAGTCAAAATGGAAATAAAGTCAGGGATAACTTGATTCCTTATCAAGCAAAGATGAAGTCTATATTTAACATAAAAGAAAAATAAATCCTCTTCCAAGTAGGATATTTGGTATTAAGATGGGACACCATAAGAGAAGAAAAGGGGAAGCATGGTAAGTTTGATCCTCTCTGGTATGGTCCATATAGAATTATTGAGGTAAGGTCAAATAACACATTCATATTGGAAGATCTAGGTGGAGAATCAGTACAAATCCCTATGAATGGGCAGTATTTGAAACATTTTTTCCAGCATTAAGGTTCATCATTTCACCATTGTAAATACTAGACTATCCACTTTTCATATATCACCAAGAAACATTTTGACTCCATGCCCGAGGTGAAGCCACTAATATGTGGTTCTTAGTGTTTCATTGAAAAAAACACTATCCTCGGATGGAGCCATATGTTGTGGCTCATTTGCAATTTTGTTTTTTTTTTTTTCAAAATACAAAAAAAGCATATATGTTAGAAAAGGTAAACTTTTTGCATGTCGAAAAATAAATTTGACTTATATCTTGGTGTATTAACATTATGTGTGGAAAAGTTAAGGTAGGTCGAGTTGGGCTTATTCACAAGCTTAGGAGAGATTAGCACTATGTAATACCAAATAAGCTCAAGAGGGTTGCACCCTGGAGAAAAAAAAATCAGTGATCAAGATCGTTTATTCATTAAATGAACATATGTGAGCTTGTTGAATGAAACCATGTTCGTTATTGAATAAATCGCATACATTTATCGAAGGAAGAGAACTCGAGTTTTCCTTAAAAAATTAAGAGTTTTGGAAGAAGCATAAAGGGAGAAAATCGAGGGCGAGTATCAAGTCATAGAAATGATAGTGAGCGACGAATGGACCAGATCACATAAGATGGTTGGTGCATATCACACATCGATAATTTTTGTGTTTATTGATAAGTATTCACATGGAAATTTCTTTAAGTTAAGATGACACATATTGCACATCACATGCAATAAGTTTTAGTGGCGATCACAAAAGTTGGAACTTAATAAAGTGCAAAGTGTGGTAAAGTTTCATTTCACCGATTATGATTTGCGATTGGCCCCACCTCCGCTTCCCAAGTCATCCTTGCGTTTATCATGCATCATGTCACAATTTCAGGAGGGAAGGCGCTAAGAAATATGTTGTGAAAAACGAAGGCTGAAATGCGATGGAAAGGCAGATGCGATGCGTTTTTTAGAGGCGAATAGAATATATTTCAATTCCATGTCTTGTGGAGGTTCATGGAGAAAAGCTGAACATGGGAGTAGACTCGGGTGGAGAAATACCCAATGCTACATGCAGAAGTATTAAAAGTGGTTACACCTTGATAATGGAAAAAGGGCTGAATGTGGGTACAAAGACTCAGATATGTGACATGACGAAAAGTAAAGGAAACGAGAAGATGGAACGCAACGGGCACGTGCAGAAGGGGCATATTCGGATGGAGATGCATTTATATAAACTTTTAGGACATCACAGCAAAAACAGAAGGAGACACATAAGCAACCAATCTGATCCATCAAATAGATTGATGCTTCTAATTTTATTTTTATTTCTTGTTAAAATATTAATATTGTAATGAAGTCTTTAATTGTAATGCAATAGGTAGTTTACACAATGTTAGGAAGTTTTGTGTAGTTACGAGAAGTTCCAGCAGTTACAAATTGTTTTTTTATGTATTTCAACCAAGGATTCAGAAAGAAGGGGGTTCCGAGTTTTGGACCTCTGGATGATTGCAAATTTTGTACTTAAGTTTCTGATAAATTAATAAAAGAAGATCAAGTTTCCTGCATCTGTTGTTGTTGATTCATCTTTTCAGTTTCATTATCTGTTTATTCTTCTTTGAATGAAGTGAAGTAATGTAGCTACCAGTCTCTTTATTATATCTGTAAGTAAGAGTTAAATAAACTTAATATGCACTCCTTCACTCCAAATATTCTTTCTACATAAAGTTCATTTGGAATTTCAAGTGATAGATTCTATTTTTCAGCATATCATTTTGAGTTTCTCTTCTGGTTCTTCTTTTCACTCAAATATCAACAATTAATGGCATTGTTAAGTCTTTCATTATATCATATTATTGAGGGTATTAAATAATTATTTTCCAAAGGTATTAAACAAATATCACCTGATAGATCAAGTTTTGTGACATATGTTTCTAAAATGTCTTAAGCACTGATTCCTTACAACAACCAAGGGATTATATCTTAAGATACAACACCTTCTTTGCAATTAATCACATGACATTGGTTATCATCAATGACAACACTATGTACAACATAATATAGACAGGCATTTACCTTTCAAAAAATTTATATTGGATATAGTTGTTATACTATTTTATTGTAGATTTTTATATGTATTAATTTTTTGTAACGAAACTAGTTTAGGAAGATAGGGTTCATAAATTATTTTTGAAATAGGTAATCTTAGAATTTATGCTATATATCTTTTCTAGGATGTTTCAGAAGTTGAAACTTGGACCATAGTGATGGAAAATTTGGTCAATCATATGCTCTAAGTTTCAAAACACGGGACAGAAAAATTTAGGAAATACAATTAGAGGAATTTGGGCTTCCTATATGAATATTTAAATAGGTTGTGGTGGAATTTTTGTTATAAATTTACTTTTAGAGGTTCCAACAGCTAAAACTTGGAGCATAGTCAAGTGAAATCCCTTTAACGATTTGGTTCAACTTTAAGATCTTGGGTCGCGATATCTTGGGAGATATGATCATAGGAATTTGAGATTATTGGATACTCTTAAAATGATCAATTAAATAGGCCATATTTTCATTTCAGTTTTGAATTTTCATCTGATAGGTAATAAAGGCTGAAAAATTTGACCATAGTCATGGGAACTCCCACTAATCAGCTAGCTGAGTTTTCAGAGTTTGTACTACTATAATTTAAGATATTCCCTAAGGAAGTTTCTATATTAGTCTTAATGAAAAGTGTTTGAAAAATACTTAAATGGTTAAATGACACATTGCATACAAATAGTTTGATGAAACGCCTCAAGGAAAATGTTGTTTTATGGATGGGGGTAATATTTATATATGTTTTCATTATTGTATGATAGTAATTTTGTAGTTTATAAATTCTTATGCTCACGTAAATAATTTGAGAAAATGTGTTAAAGGTGGTTTATTACAATTTGGAGATGAACTATTTGATAAAATACATCAATGGTAGAATCAAAAGTTGCATGATTGACTCGTATATTTTAGTTAATATGTTGCAAATGGAATCACAATAATTTTTCTTATTTGATTCCATACAAAATGTTTGAAAAAATTTCTACAAGGAAAAGACTACTTAATTGGTTGTATACAAAGCATTTGAAGAAAGGTTTTCATATAAAGTGTCACAAAATGTATGAGATATGAAAATTAAGTTTTTGCTAGTGTGGTTAGGATAAATTTAGTAGGACTATGTGACAATTTCACTCGTTCACCTATTTTGAAATTAGAAAATAACTTAAAATAATCTATAGTAAAACTTATATTAAAATAATAATAATAATAAATATGTAAAGAACCTAAAATTAAATCCTAAAAGTCAATATTTTCATTTCACAAATTTACTATGTTTTTTAATCTTATAAAGATATAAAATAAACATTAAAAATTATGAAAAAATAATGTTTCGCAATAATTTCTATCCTAGACAATTGTACAAATATATTTTGCAAAATTCCATCATTTATATACCAAACGTGGGCCTATTGACAACATATATAATATGCCAATCTTAAAAAAAACATTTTTTTTGTTATGTTATTTTTCCTTAATAAAGTTATATGTATTCAAAAAGAGAATTTGATTGTTTAGGTTTCATCATTATACAAAATGTCCTAAAAAAATGTGTAAACACTTCTAATAGTTTATGCCTTCTGCAATTCATGATCATATACGGTGTCTCTTTCAAATCAATCACAAATAATTTTTTAGAGTTCATCTAAAAAAATGTGTAAATACTTCTAATAGTTTATGCCTTCTGCAATTCATGATCATATACGGTGTCTCTTTCAAATCAATCACAAATAATTTTTTTAGAGTTCATCTGTTTCAAACTAGTTATTGTGGTTCATTATGAAGACAAAAATATATACTCCAACCAAAAAAACATATAAATAAAGTAGAAATACGATCATAAAATCCAATAAATAATATTATAATTACAGATATCATTAGAGAATAAATAAATAACCATCAAATTAAAATGCAAAAATTGAAATCAAATGGAAATCCAATAAAATTAGAAAAATAATAAATAAATAATTAAAATAAAAAACTATAATGGATCAAAAAAAAAGATAATTTAAATTTAAATTAAAAATAGATATATAATAAAATTAAAATCAAACCAAAAGATAAGGGAAGAAAATAGAAAGTTTTTCAATTTGTAATAAATAAATGGAAAATAAATTCTAATTTGTAATAAATAAATGGAAAATAAATTCTAAAGGGTAAATAAATAGAACCAAGAAATTAAAAAAGAATTGGAATATTTATGTTGTTAATTGTTTGTTACTTTGTTAAATTTATATAATTAATATAAATTTTTAGATAATATATATGTAATATATTTTTATATTTTATATACTGATATTTTGAATAAAAAATAATAATAAAGAGTTGGATTATTTATATTTTAAGTATTTGCTATTTTTATTTTAATTTAATTTAATAAATATATAAATATTTTCTAGAGACTAAATCAATAAAAATTAATAATAATAATAATAGAATCAACTAAAAAATTATTTAACTACTAGCTAAAAAAAAATAGAAAGGAATAATTAAAAGAAGAAAAGAATGAAACTCAACATTAAGAAGAAATAATTAAAGAGAAATTATGGAATTCCATAAATCATACAAAACTAAATGAAAAAGGGAAGGTTAAACAAATAACGAGAGAAAAAATATAAATCTAAAATCTAAAAAATCTAAAAAAATGTAGGAGGCAAATATATTTCCAAGGAATAGAGAAAGCATAATAATTCATAAATCAAGGGGAAAATGACTAAACTAGACACCTTCAAAAAGGAAAAAAAGAAAGGAACCAATCCACACAACGAGTAGCATAAAGAGAACGAATAAGGAAGCAAGAGAAGGGCAAAGAAATACGAGGAGAAACTCTGGGTAAATGAGGGAAGAAAAAGACAACACCTAGGAATAAAGGGAAGGGATGAAACAACTACTAACCTTCAATCCATCATCCTTATTTAGGGTGTTAGGTGTTCAGTCACAGAAAATGTATGTCTTTACACTTAGATTAACTTGATAAATCATTTAATTTTATGGATTTTTCTTCATCCTTGGAAGGGATTTGGATTAAAGGATTGTGAAAGTTAAGTAAAATCAATTATTAACAAATTGCATGATTTTAGCATAAAATACTAACTTTTTCTTTCCTGATGTGTAGGAAATCAGAATTGAACAATTGTTGTTCAATAGATGGAACATCAACACCAAAGAAAGAGATTAAACCACTTCCTGATTGCATGGGCTAGCGAGATATAAGGAGGCTTGTGCTAATTTCATAATAGAAAACCGATTGTTAGTCGTGAAATCCTAAGGATCTCATGATTCTTAGGATTTGCTTTCATCCATTAGTTTTTCTATTAAGACTATATAACGTTGATGGGTGAAAAGGATCATAAATTTTACCTCCATCATATTATCTTTGTATTAAAAACAGAGCATATTCATTACAGTGATGTTGTACCTTTATTACTCAAATTAATGAGAAACACAAATTTTTCCTCTTAATTGTGTTCTAAACTTTTTCAATAGTAAATTCTGGAGGCTTTGGGCCTGGCCGCTGGGATATTTACTACTTCTTTGTGTCATTATTATTTCCTTCTTTTCTGCAAATATCGATTATTGTTCTTTCATAGAATCAATTTAATTTGATCGTTGTGTGATGTTAGGATTAGTCTTTACGATTTACCTTTGCATAGATATCTAGACACCACTACGTTCACATACTGAATGATTTGAGTTACATCTACATGTTGTTCTTTAATGAATTTCTTATATTAAGCCAAGTGTTATGCTTAATTTCCATTCTTTTTTATTGATATTAGAGATTGAGTAATTGATTACTGTTATTTCCGATTAATTCTTGAATACTTGATTGTTGCTCCATTGTTGTAATATTTCTTTTCATATATTAGATTAGTTACTATAGATTTAAAACAACTCAAATAGTAGTCCTTTAAGTGTGATTTATTTTAATGCATGTCCTTGAATTCATTTTCCTTGCAAATGAATTATCATTAGATCTAGAATTATGGTTTGAATATGCTTTAATACTTACTCTTGGAATCGTCTTAGATTGAACTTCGAGAATTAAAGATTGATTATTGCAACTATTTAGAATCATTTAGTTTTGAAACAACCTCCGATCTCACTTCACAGATAGTGCTGACATCCTTGAAATAAATAGAGGTATCCCAAGTTGATAATGTAATGTAAGTATTAATATTGATTTATATAGTCATCTTACTGCAGCAAAATTTTGGCGTCGTTCTCGGGGAGGGTGTTAAAGTGACTTGTTTTGAATTGTATCACTGCGAAGACTTGGGTATTGAAAACGAGAGTTAAGAAACTGTGTATCAGAAAGTAAAACGCTTGCTCAAGAGCCTACTTTCAACAGATACACAAAGGTCGAGTAGGAATAGATGTTTTAATGAATTAATAGAAAGAAAAAGTTAGGAATAGATATGAATCCAACACCTAAATCCACCAAAAGAAAGGGATCGGTGACCCTTGGAAGAATAACCTTTATACACAACATCATTAGAAAAGAAGAATCTCAGGCGTCGGTAGGAACCCATACCACATTTGGAAAAGGCTCTACCTTAATCCCTAAAGCAGTAGGCTTACCATCTATAGCTTACGTCAAGATCCATAGTAAAATCGAAGGGTCTGAACTGAGCTTTTAGATTACAGATAATTTTCATTCTGATCCTTCATAAGAGGGAAATTCATGCAATCTGCAAAAAAGAGAGGGAGAAACTAGTGGTGTTGTAGGAACAAATCTACAGCCATGACAGTATGGATCTCCTAAGATCTTGGTTGAAGAAAAGACACCTGATATCCCAAATCTAGGTAGTGTTGTAAGACCTCTTCCAAATTTTCCAGACCAAGAGATTCTTGAAGGTTATTGGCACATATTTGACTAGATGGCGCAACAATAGCTTCATGGATAGAAGTCAACGTTAGAGTATCCTATCATTGACCCAATCGCTAATGTCCCCATGAAATCCATTCCTTTTCAAATAATCCCTACTTTCCATGATATAACCTCAAAAGACCCATATGATTTCTTATTTGAGTTTGATTTTTTGCATAGGGATTATGATTATACCACCAATCCCTAGAAACTAAAAATGTTTCCTTCTACATTAAAGGGAGAAGCTTTTCGATGGTTTATGGGACTTGGTGGAGGAACTATTAACTCTTGGGATCAAATGAAAAATTCCTTTCTTAATAAATATCAAGATTAATACAGGACTACAGATTTTAAAGATGAAATTTTTAAGATGACTGCAAAAGATAATGAATCTCTAGAAGAGTATGTTGAACGGTTTCAATATAATTTACAAAAGTCTCCTTATGTTGCATTATCTAAAGAAGTTTTAAAAGTAACGATGATAAAAGGAATAAATGATGAATGGATAGAAAATTTAAATATAATGGGAAAAGGGTATATTTATTAGGAAGATTATGATGATATTGTTCAACTAAGTATCAGGTGCTCTCAAGGCAGTATGCACATCAGGCCAATTGGGTGAGACATTATTACCAACAATAGCATAGTTCCTGGTGCGAGTGTTACTCGAACAAATATCGACAATCTCTTGGAGGATTTTAAAACTGATATCCTGGGCACCTTGAAAACATAGTTAGACATCCTGCAAGCCGGGTAGAAGCAACCCGAAGCAGATCATATTTTAGCCATCTTCTGTCCACATTTCCAGAAGAAGCACAGTCATTGGGAGTGTCCATTGGACATGATCGAGACATGTGCTATCTGCACTAAGTATCATGTCACCGAGCAATGCCCATCATTTCCAAGATTAAAATAATTTTTTAAATTGGTGGAAGAAGGAACAAAACCGACATATTTAATAACCCAGGGTCGGCAGTGGCAAGCCTGATACACACGTATGTCGCAAGATTCATATCTGTTTTTTTCTTCTTCGCCATTTAATCAACAGAAAAATTATGGAGCAGTGTGGCAAGGCCAATCACCTTCCTCTACCTGGAAGTCCCAATAGTTTCATTTGTTGCCTTAGATGAACCAAACCTTTCCAGGTGCTGATTGGCTAAACTCTCATTTTTCAGCCCCATTTTGGAAAAAACATGTTAATAATCCTTACCCTTCCCAGTGGCCTTCTTCCACTTCGCAGAACCCAAACTGGTCTTCAAATTGGCAGCAACCTCTGGGGATGACTTATTCACCTATGGTGATGGGTCCTCAACCTCAACCTACATTTCCAAATCCATATCAATTGCAGCAGAATCCTCAACCTCCTATGCATCCTCAACTACCAACTCAACCAAACCCAAATCCAAATAACAGAGTAGTTCAACTAGTTGATATTTTTGAAAATTCAGACCTTGAGATAGTGCAAGTAGAATGTAACAAAATTAAGCTGAGATCAGGATGCATTATTACCTCTAAGGAAAATAAAAATAAGAAACAAGATGAGTCAAAAACACAAGTTGTAACCAAAACTTCAATTGTGACAAACAAAAAAATGAAACAGGGAGAAGACACAGTCGAATAACAAGGTTATGAAAAACTTATAACCACTTCTCCTTCGTTCCCTGAAAGATTAGAAATAGACATGCCAACTGTTTATCCAGAATTTGATCTCTTAAGGGAACTCAAAAATATATTTATTAAAATTCCTCTCCTCCAAGCTATCCAAGATATTCCCATTTATGCTAAAACAATTAAAGAGCTATGTGTGAAAATGCCTGGGAGGAAACCAAAAACCTCAATGAATGTCCAAGTTGTAGGAACCTTATCTAATCTTCTTTTAGGTAGGGAAACATCGGTCAAGTATGAATATCCAGGGAATCCCATAGTTACAGTTCAAATACATGGCTGCACTTTTCTGAATACACTAGTCAACTTGGGTGCAAACATTAACATTTTAATCACTGAAACTTGTGGGGCACTTGGTATCATAGCTCTAAAATTGACCACTACTTTACTAAAAACTTCTGATCGATCAGTTGTTAAACCAGAGGGAACCTTATAGGACATTATTTTTTCTGTCAACTCATAGGAATACTCAATGGATTTTCTAGTTATCAACCCAATAAATCTATTAGACGGACACCCTTTAATTCTGGGTCGACCTTGGTTAGCAAAAAAAATGCTTATATAGGCTGTCACGTGGGTAGCATGACTATTTCAAAATGAAACGTTGTAAAAATTCTTGTTTTATATCCTCCTGCTAAAACAAGTTTTCCCATTTTGAAAACCCATGTACATCCACCCACATATTTAGAAGGAAATATCCGTTCACCTGTTACATTAGAGGAAGCGCTTGAGATAAAAAATCATATTTAAGATGATGTAATTAATTATTTTATTAATCAGCCAGTTACTGTGAATAATCTAATATGTCAAATGTTGAAAGCGATTCTTGACAATGAAGCCCAGGAAGACTCTTTGAAATATGTTGATGATCAGCACATACCAACAACTATAACTGTTCATAACAACAGGCTTGTTGAAATTTAACCATGCAAGACTTTGAACATTAATGACAATCTCGACAAAAACCAGCAGGAAAATATTATTTAGGTTTTGCAAAAATATAAAGGGTCTTTTCCTGGGAATATCCAGACAGGAAGGGCATAGACCTTCAATTGTATACACACCACATCTACACCGAAAGGGATGCTCGTCCTATCCGGGAACTCCAATGAAGATTAAATCCACATCTCAGGATATTTCAAAGGAAGAATTGCATAACTTGTTGGAGGTGAATTTTATTTATCCTAATTTGGATAGTGAGTGGGTCTCCACGTTGGTGGTTGTTCCCAAAAAGAATAGGAAATGGCGTATTTGTGCGGACTACATGGAACTGAACAAGGCCACGTAGAAAGACCACTTACCTCTTCCATTTATTGATAAAGTTGTTGATACGCTTATAGGAAATTAAATTTTTTCTTTTCTTGATGGCTTCAACGGTTACAACCAGATCTAAATTTCCCCTCAAGATCAATAAAATACTACATTTACCTGCCCATGGGGCACTTTTTGCTATAGAGAGTTACCTTTTGTCTTGTGAAATGCCCCAACTACATTTCAGAGGGCCATACTTAGTATTTTCTCTGATCTGAAAAATGAGGGACTTGAAGTTTATATGGATGACTTCACCCCGTATGGGAATGACTTCGAGCAAGTGCTAAATAACTTAGAGAAATTTCTGGAAGGATACATCACTATCAGTCTACGCGTAAGTAATAAGAAATTTAACATGAACATGACAAAAGTCATGGTTCTAGGACATTACATTTCTATAGTTGGAATACAGGTAGATCGGGTGAAAATTGAGGTAATTCTCATGCTACCTACACCCTGCACCCAAACTGAGGTATGTATCTTCCCTAGATATACAGGATACTATCGCAGATTTATAAAGAATTTTTCATGAATCGCTGCACCTTTTTATGCTTTAACAATAAATGTTGAACTTAAATGGTCTGATAAATGTGACATTGCTTTTACAAATTTGAAGAAGTTAGTCTCAACTGCACCAGTATTACGAGGACCCAATTTGGAATTGCCTTTTCATATATCTTCAGATGTGCTAGACACAACAATAGGCGTTGTTCTCTGGAAAGAGGAGGAAAAAAATCCCTATGCTATTTATTATATCAACAAAAATATCACTTTTTCTTAACTCAATTATACAGTAACAGAAAAATAATTTCTAGTTGTTATTTATGCCATAAGCAAGTTTAGAAATTATTTAAAAAGTTATCCAATATTTTTGTATAATGATCATTATTCCATTATATACTTAACTAATAAACTGATTACTAACAGGCAGGTGACTCGTTGGTTATTACTTGTGCAGGAGTTTGATATTACCATTAAATACCGTCTAGGTAAGGAAAACCCAGTTACATATTTTCTATCTCGGGTACTGAAGGGGAATGATCCGCTAGTAGTAGAAGATCAGTTTCCAGAAGAAAATTTTTTCTCTATGGAAGTTAAGGCACCATGGTATACAAATGTTGAAAACTATCTGACAGTAGGAAATCTACCAAGATACCTGTCAGCTAAAGAAAGGAAGTTAATTGTCCAACACAACGCCCACTTTTCTTGGATTGGTGGATACATTTTTCACACAGGCTATGATATGCAAATACAAAGATGCATCCATGAAGATGAAGTTGACAACATCCTTAAGGCTTGCCACAATGAGCCTTGTGGTGGAAATTTCGTAGATCACAGGACCGGACATAAAATATTACAATTGGGCTATTATTGGCCCAATATCTTTAAGGAAGAAAAGAAGTATTTCTGGGCTTGTGATAGTTGCTAGAGGATGGGTCGTCCTGGTCAATCAGATGAGATTTTGTTGCAGCAAAAATTGGTAATGGAGCCTTTCGAATGGTGGGCGTTGGATTTTTTTGGCCCATTCAATCCACCATCAAACCAAAAAGCCTATATACTAGTTTCTACATACTATGTAACAATGTGGGTAGAAACAACAACCTTGCCAAGAGCTATAGAAGAAAATGTAATTAATTTCCTTTTTGAGTTATTTGTGCGGTATGGTTTACCTAGGGAAGTGATAATAGATGGAGGGCCACAATTTGTAGGGAATAATATTACAGAAACTCTAGGGAACCATCATATTACACATAGAGTCACTTCTATGTATCACCTGCAGGCGAACGGGTAGGTTGAAAGAGCCAACAAGGCCCTTGTGGCGAGTTTGACCAAAACAGTTTCAACACATCAATGGGACTGGGCTGCTAAACTTCTAGAGGCCTTGTGGGCCTATCACACAACTTGGAAAATTACTACTGGTTATTCCCTGTACCAACTCGTATTTGGAAAATAACCCATTTCTCCTATAGAATTTAAAATAAAGACTCTTATAAAATCCAAGGAAGTGGGAATGGATCTGAAGGAGGCCCAAAGTAAACGACTTCATCAATTAAATGAATTGGACAAAACACTATTACTTTCCCTACAACATACATCAATTATTGAGCAGCAATGAGCTAAGTGGCATGAAAATCTTATTAAGAAGAAGACGTTTCAGAAAGGAGACTCGGCGCTCCTCTATAATTCCATATTTCAAGACTTTCTAGGTAAATTGTAGACAAGGTGGCTTGGCCCGTATTAGATTCAGGAAGTGCACAAAAATGGCACTATAACTCTAATTACCATCGATGGGTTTGAATCTCCTTTTATGGTGAATGGAAATCAGGTTCGTCTTTATCGCAAGCCACTCACCAAAGAGAGTTTTTTCCAACAGGTACACAATGGTCCGACTATGAAAATTTTAGCTACAGGGAGTGATGACCCGACAGCTTTACATTCATGAAAAATGTTTCTCTATAGCTGTAAATAATGTATACATTTTCTCTATGAATATAGCTTATTAATTTTTTTGTCTTCTTTTTTTATTTGTATGATTGAATTAGAGTAAAATTGAGTGGAGTTTTTTAGAAACAGTATTGTTGTTCCCTTCCAATTGAATGACTATTGCTTCCTGTATTAATTGAGCTGCGATGTTTATTTTGTGGCAAATAGTTGTTGTTCCTTTTCCAATTAGAATGGTTGTTTTTTCTTTTATGGTTTGAGTATTTCACCACTTTTTTTCCTTTTGGTGTGAACAACTGTTTTTTTGTTAATCAGATAGTCATTGTTCCTTTCCTAAAATGAATAGTCGCGGTTCCTTTCATGGTTTGTGTGTTTTACAATTGTTGTTTCCTTCCCAGATAGAACAACCCCTGCTTCTTTTATGCTTTGAGTATTTCATAGCTATCATTCCTTTTGAATGAAAAATCTTTTGTTCCATTTTTCAGATAACCGTTGTTCTTTAATGAAAAGGACAGTTGTTGTTCCTTTTTACTGACCTTTGCATATACTTTTGCTATTCTATAAAATGAATAGTTGTCATTCAGTGAAGTGCACAATTGTTGTTCCATTCATAACCACACAACTGTCATTCCATTTTCAATCGAACTCTAAAAAACCATTTACATTAACAACATTATGACCTTTAAACCTTTGATAATTATCTTCATTATGAAATTGACATGGTTCATCCATTAAATGACTTGTTGAATGTCTCTTCTTTGGATATATCATAAAATTATTCACTATCTATTTCAGCACCATGCTAGTTTGTCTTTCACACTTTCAACTAATAGTTCACTTTGGTATGATGATATAGGAGTAAAGGAATATCTTTTACTTCTTACGCCATCCATAACTCTTAAGGAGTTAATGAGCCTCCCTTAACTTATAATACAAATTTGAAAATATAGTTAATAACATTTTTCTCATAGGGGATAGGGGGTCTCATTGTGAGCCAACCTACCATGATCATAAGGAATTAACGAGTGACATTCCCATTATGATTACCACACAAGGGTAATGGCCTTTCAAACATTTAAAATGTCAAAATGACAGGAGGTCTCATCACGAGATAGCCTGATAATTTTTCTATGCCCTGGTGAATGGCATTGTGATTATCTGGTTACCACGCCAGCATAGTGATCTCTTTGTAGAAATGAAAAATCCATCAAAATTCATAAGTGAAGGATTATAGCTCATTTTTGGGTTAAAAGGCAACCCTGTCAAGGCTATAGATGGTTGTTGGTAGCAGTGGCTCTGCCTGTGGTATCAAATTTATATTTTACATTGCCAATTATTCAATATCCTAATATTTCCTATTTAGTCATTTCCAAGGACGAATTTACCATTGAACAAAGTTTATATTTTTAATGACCAGTATGCATGTTGAAGTATATATTAATGTGAATTATGTCAGTACTGTGCAATTAGTTGATGCTAATATTCATTATTATTAATCACCTTGTCAAATTTCGTCATACTTCCTCACCAAAGGTAAATCATTTCTCATAATGATCATTTACATGTGTTATCCTTTTTCCATCATTTTTGTCCATGAAGATGATTTTTAATTTCCACGTCTCACACTGCTCTGACCATTTCCTGCCATATCTATGATGCCATCTCTACTTTTTCTCTTTTCCCATGCACTGAGGACAAGGACACCATTTTTTGATGTGAGGGGGAAGCTATGTATAATGATAAAGCATGCAAAATAATTACTGAACTCCGCCATAAGTTGCTGATATGAAAAATAGTATCATTTCATTTATACAAAAGGCCTTTCATGATTCAAATCTTTGCATGCAGTTTATTTTTTGCTTTTAGAAATTGTGAAAAACTGTGAACTCGAGGAAGTTGCATGAAAAAGTGTGAATTGGTTACAAAGGCACAACAACCATGGGAGGAAACTCTATTAGCAGCAAGCCTATATTACTGAAATTAACAAGAGAAAGCTCCTGAAATTCTTCAGTGCATCGGTTGGATATAGTACCTGGTTAAGTTGAAGGGATTCCACAATGATGTTGCACTTGAATTTTTTGCAAATTTTGCAGAACGAATGCACATTAGTTAAGGGTGGAGTCATAATAGTTTCTGAACCAGTTATAACCGAATTATCTGGAATGCTAACAAAAGGCATAAAATGGACTAAGAAGTATTTACAATTTCATGAAGTTGTTTAAGTATTTAAAGAACCTAATGAAGAATTGTTACGCAAGGGAAAAGGCATTCATCTTGCGTCTTTGAGGGAGACATGGTGAGAATTAGAAACAATTTTTTAGATATATATTACTTGTGATAGCCGATAGGGCGTGGTAAGGTCTAGACACCTTAAGATGTTAGCAATACTCAGGAAAAATCGTAGTTAATTTGCCACTCTTTTTAAATTATTTGTTTCATGATGTTTCTAGTGAGGCTAGGAAATCTAAGAATCCTTACGCTACCACTACTAGCCATGGCCTAATTAAGCTCATAATTACTCAAGAACTAGCCCAGCAAAAATTAACCTGGGGAAATTTTGCAAACCCTGTTGTACCCTCATTAGAAGGAAACCCAGGAGATGCACAGGTGAGGGAAGTTGTTGGAAAAATTGTATGGAATGTTCATGAATCAGACACTAAACAAGAAACTGTAGCGGTATAAATTCCAAGGAGGATAGGAAAATGGAAAACCTATGCTTTATCATATGTCCACGAAAAACAAATACATTCTACAAGGTTAAGTTCACAATAGAATACTGCAAATTTGATAGATGAAGTAGAGTTGTGTCATACATCCCCTGCAAGCTGAAAAAAACACTTTTCCACATATATGAGGAGGAGGCGGCCCAATTTTTGGAAAACTTGGGGACACTCTTTGAAGAAGGGAATCAATCTGAACACTCTCAAGATCAGGAGCATGCCCTTAGCCAGTCTGCTTCTTCTGGTAGTTCCGGTCATACAGAAATTTTGTCGATTTCTGCAGATATGGAGTGTTTGCAAGCATAAGGGGAACTGATTCCATATATAAATGGAAATCTTGAGCTAGAAATTAATCAAGAAATAAACCTTGAACCAAAAATTCAGTCAGGAAATATTGTTCAATTGAAGCATGATCCTAATAATGGCATAACCCCTCTTTTTCCCGAGATAAATATCGTTGTTTCTTCTCCAATTAAACACCTCAAAAATAAGGTGAAGAAAACAGACAATGAAAGGATGAATATGTTGAGTAAAGAGAATAGTAAATTGAAGAAAACAATTAAATAGTTAAGAAAATGTTTGAACGAAGCAAGCAAGGCTCGAAGGAGAAAATTCAAATTGAAAACCATGAGAACCCAGAGTGAATACCTCCTTCAGAGCACTGGAATTCAGATAGATAAATGCTCTACTGAATATATTGCAACCTAGACTGAAGGTATTTGCATTCATTCAATAGAGATTCAGACAAATGTTTCTGTGGATTTTATGGATGTTGTTGTTCAAACGGATTTTATAGAAAGTGCTCAAGTAAATGGATGCATTTCTCAGGAAATAGCCAATACAATGGAAATAGTTGTTCAAAGTCACTCGGTGATAACCTATAATAATGTTTCTCATACTGAATTTACACCATGTTATGTTCCTTTGGTAAGGGAAGCTACCATCTGAAAATTACAAAAAGGATTGACAGAAACCCAACATCTTTTGGCTCAGTACCAAAAAGAGGTGGTACCTTGCAAACACATCGGGAATTATTAAATAAATTTGATGAACTGACTGCAACAAAAGATGAGGCATTTTCTAGTCTTGGAATTGAGAAAGAAAAGGTAAAGGAAGTACAAAATCAACTCCAAAAAGCTATGGAGAAAATTAAAATTATTTTTTATATTTATTCCAATGCTTTGTCTTGTAGGTCACCAGCTACCAATTATGTGTTTTTTCTACTTGAGAGATATTTGATACTGAATATTAAATCCATCTTAACTAGTAAGCCAACTGAGTTCAAATGTACTTCAAAATTTATTAAATGCTATTAGGCATAGGATGAGAAGGTAAAACAATTTCTCTACGAGTTATACTTGCATAACTCTTTCTTGGAGGATGAGATAGATGTTAATCCTATCCCCTTCATTGGGGATGTCCAATTTCAAGAATTCCTTTTTTTTTCATATAACCAACTTAAGCGGGCCAAGGCCTACAATACTTTCCATAAAAGGGAACATGAGCTTGATCTATGGGCTAGAGGAGAACCTACCCAGCCTTTACATATTTTTAATTTAGCATAAAAGGTTCATCAAAAAACCAGAGGTTCTGACCCCTTTGGGTCCCCTCCATAAAGATACTGTAAAGGTAGGGGTAGAATATTTTTCAGGATATCAACGAAGAAGCCCTGTTAGCAAAAAAATAGAGGTGGAGAGCCTCTACCAATAGTGTTAAAAAATGATAGTATTTCTGTTACAAGAATTTCAAAGCTGCTACTGCTCGTTTATTTTTGTACAACATTATCATTTTATGCATGGGCCCTACCTAGATAGGTTGCCGATACAGGAGTCCCATCATTTGGTATCCTCCCAATGGGTATTATTTTGATTATGATTTTCTAAAATTCCATGAAGGTCATGCTTTTTCAATGATCAATGTTACGAGAAAAGTTACCCTAAGATCCTGGGTTGAAAGATCTAATAGAGTAGGGGCATGTCATCACAAGAAGGACTCAAATTACCAACTTCTATGCCTTAAACTAGAAAGTGAGGATTGCATATCTGACCACTTTATCCTTCATTTGTACTAGATCACGTAGCGTTCAAACTCCCTGCAACTCCTCGTGCTCCAGAACCTACAAATAAATCAAGAACAAACATAAAACCTAGTTGTACAACATATATCTCCTATATGTTAGAAATTTACCATACATGACCTCATAAAGATAACATGAAATAAACTATTCAAGATTATTAAGCATGTATAAGAGACATATAACACATGAACATCAGGAACAGGATCATAATTATTTTATTGATAACATGTATAGAAAATAATAATGGAGAAATCACCTCAGATCTGCCACGACCTTGAGAAAAACCGTCCTCTGGATTTGTGAAGCCAAAGCCTCACAAAGCTTCTTCCATAAATGGTGCACAAAGGATATCACATAGAATGAGGGCGATCATCATAAGGAAACAAGGGTTTCCTAAAAAGCTGGGAAGGGAAGGAGGCACAGGGGCAATATCAGACTTGGTTAGGGCTATAAAACGTTATAATATTAATAATATTTGCTCTCTCCCCTCCCTTAGGCCATTCCCTTGAAGGGTATTTATACTTCCTCAAATTAGTTTTTTCAGTTGGGGAACAGTTAGGCCATGAGCTGGTGTAGTTAAGTTACAGGAAAAATTGTTAAACCTGCCTCAATAATAGGGAAATTTTATATTTTTTAATATTTTAAATAGCATACGCAGGTCAGCTATGTTGGAAATAATGAGAGGGGGGGGTGAATCAATATTCCTTTCAATTAGAGGATTAGTTAATCTTCAATTATTATTAGTGTTTGTACAATGATAGTAGCAAACAAGAGGAACACAAATGCACATAGTTTTTAAGGTGGAAACCCACTCTGGGACAAAAACCACCTAATGCTTTTCTAATAATTCTTTAATATTCAAATCCAATTGAAAATAAAGCTCCAACTTCCTAGAATCTAGAAAATATTTCTTCTCCAGATCCCACTGGATGGACGCTCCAACAACCGGGATTCTTCAGTAGTCAACTAAATAGATGCCCCAACACCCAATGAGCTACAACTCACCCTAGCACCACCCTACCACCCTATAGAAGAAAAGAAGAATGGATTCCTGTACCAGGGAAAATGGTCCACTTTACAATGATATAGAATGATGCCGAAGAAGAAGATATACTAGACCATAACCCCAAATTTGACACAACCACCTAATGATGATCCTAGACCTCCCAACACTGCCTCTTCAACCCTTGGCAGATAGACACTAGTACAATTTGTACAATAATGTATTTACAATGATTAAGTACAATGATACCTTTACAATGATTATATGCAGTGTTTCCCACTTGAAGACTTCATATGATGAACTTCTTGCTATTATTATGCACCTTGGTTGCTGCTCTTGTCATGCTACCCTTTGCTGCACATTGTTTGGCTTTGCTTCCATAGAAATTTTGTTCCTTTGCAACCCTTGAAAACACATGATCTAGCTTTTTCTTGCCTTCTAGGAGCTCAATATTGAATCTGGTGTATCTCTGTTATTTCAGATCCTAAATATCAGATTTTTGGTTCTCTAGTATTCCTCTGAGTCATCTTTCCAATGCCATAGGTTTGACCCACTTTGGATTCTTTAAGAGAGAGGTATACCCAATCTCTCACAATGCCCTAATTATGGACTGTTTGAGCATAGTGCACTTGTACGGCATGCCACATGTCACTATTTGTTCATTTGAATCTGAAATTAATAGAGAGGAAATTTCAGAGTATTCACTATATGCCACATTTTACGGAATTCCAATCCAATTCATAGAGAGAGAGTTATGACAAATTTACCAATGTCACTTCTTTGAGATGAATTTCAGCAGTCTGCAAAAACCTTGACTTCCACAGATCATATCTCCAAAAATATTCTGAAAATTGATCTGAAATTTTTACAGAAGCTTCCTCAGGATTTTGGATTCGCCTGATAAAAATTTAAGTTTATGAACCTTTGTAGAAAAAAATTTAGAGTGCAAATGCCATGATGACCTGTTTCAGATGGCGAAATCTCTTGCATAAGGAGGAAATGAGGATCGCAATTTATATAAATTCTTAGGTTGAGAGGGGCTTCAAAAAGCTAATGTGGGAGGGATTTTAGGAGCTTAAAAAATATTAATTATGAATTTTCAATGACCCATGCCCCAACCCCATTGGGTTTTAGCCCACTAACTGGGGGTACAAACTTCAAACATGAATATCTCTCAGACCGTGACGAATTACATGGCGTGCCATATATCAACAGAAACATCTCGACAAGTAGAAACCATCAAAAGCATTATTGACCTAGATTATATTAATTTGGTAGGTTAAAATTCCAATGAAATATTTGGTTAACCCCTTGTGCTTCTTGGGTTGACATTAATGACAACTGCTACTCAACAATATCCCCCTTTAGCATTGATGGCAACACAAGTACTCCCCCTGCGATCATGAAACCTCTTCCTACAACATTCTCTCCCACTTTGACATCAATGACAAAGGGTAACTCCCCCTAAAACACAATCATCCTCCAGTACTGTACACACTTCCACTCCCCCTGACACACAACCGTCCACCAGACCTATAATCTACTTCTACTCCCCCTTTATATTCTGAAAAAGGAAAATCTAATGAGAACTTGGGAGAATCCCAAGCTTCTGGCGAAGATATTCCAATGCTGGTGAATATTTAATATGTGATTCTTTTGGTGCTGCTTGGAATATTTCTACTTGTCCAACTTCTTGCACAAAATCTGGTCAGGAGGTTGTTACATATATAAGACTACTAATCATAGATCTGTACAACCTTTGATCCACATCCTTAGATGAGTTGTCTATGCTCAATTTGCAACCTGTTACCATTGGAGTAAGGATTGGTTTGTAATCTTCCATTTTAAATTTCTTGAGAATTTCCTTGATGTACTTGGCTTGACATATAAATATTCCTTTCCCTTGCTGAGATATTTGAAGCCCTAAGAGGTATGTCAGCTCACCAAGTAAAGACATCTTGAAATCACTTTGCACCTTTGTAGAGGACTTCTTACTTAGTCTATCATCATTGCTACCACTTATTGTATCATCCACTTTAGCTATTAGACATTCTTTAGTTGCTTCATCTAGAACATATATGTCGTTTGGAGCTCGAATTTTTGTAGCCCCACTTTCACCATACACGCCTTTCCTGATTTCACATTTCGTGGAGTTGAATAGTATTGTGTGTCCTTGATCACTGAGCAGATTGTGATTCATGTTTTCAACCAATAGAAAATTCTTGGCTAGAGCATCTATGCTTCCAAGAGTGACAATACCTGATCGTATAACATTTGAAGATCCATCATTTCCAAAGGACATGGTTCCATCCTTATTCTCTTTCAGAGATACAAATTTATTTATATCTCCAGTCATATGCGTTGAGCAACCGCTATCAACATACCACAAATATTTTTTCTTTTGAGCCTTGAAAGAAAGAGCACAATTATCATTCTTCTTCTTCTTTGATGTTCGTTCGTTTTGGGGCTTCGAAGATTCTTCTAGAGGATTTTCAAGTCTGCAGTCTTTGGCTATGTCTCAAAAGTTTAGACATTTGTTACATTCAATATTATTTCTTAAATGTTCAAATCTATTGATGTTTCGTTGAGCCCTGGGAGGTTCATATTTGACAGATCTCTTGGAATTGTATTCGTTCCTAGGGTATCTGCAACATCGTATAGCTTTATGACCAAATTTTACACATGAGTAATAGTAGCCATAAAAAATATGTTGGTAACTGCATGGGAATTTTCGTCAAGGAATTTTCTTCTAAGGCTGTTCTTGCGAATCTTGTCCAATGAAGTCTAGATGCATGTCAAATCTCATAGGTTCATTGTATTTTGTTGTAGAAGGTCCTGCTTCTTCTTCTTTGTAACCGATGCCAATTTTGTCGTTGTAAGATCGTTCATTGTTGATGAGTTCTTCCAATGCCCTTGAGTTGTTGGCATAGTTTTGTATAGTTTTTCCTTTCTTCACTTCCTCACGTAGCGAGACTACTTCGGCTTCTAGTTATTTCCTTTCCTGTTTGCTTTCTTCGAACTTCTTTTGAAGTGAATCTTCAATGCATTTGTGTTCTTCAACTTCAATTTTGAGACCTTGAACTTTTTCTTCAAGATTATTGGAACGGATCTTCTCCGCCTTGAGATATTTTATAAGCTTCATTTCTTCATCACAAAATTCTTCTATGGTCCATCCTTCTTCTTCGTTGTTTAATACCTCTTGTTTATTGTGCTTGGGTTTATTGTGCTTGGCCATAAACAATACTCTCTCATTGGCTTCTTCTTCACTGTCATTGTCTTCATCAGATGATGATTTATCTACTTTAGAGAGAAAGTTTCTTTTGGATCCTTGCTTGTTGAATTTCTTAAAGCCTTTCTTTCCTTTTGAGTTGCCATTACTTCTATTTGGAAATTTTACTGCAAAATGCCCAACCTCATTACAGCTGAAACATATCTATGGAAGTTCACCTTTGAATTGTCCCTTACAAATTTTTAGTTTTCTCGTGAAGTAAGCATATTATTCATCTGAAAGACCTTCTTCATCATCTCCCTTTTCCTCACACTTGCAGGTGAATTTATTTTCAATTGAAGGTTGTTTATCCTTATTGGTTTTCTTAGATGCAATGAACGTAGTTTCTATATGCGAAGTACCCTCTTCTTCATCAAGTCTCATTTCATATGCTATGAGAACTCCATGTAATTCCTCTTTGCTGAGTTTTTCCAAAATCGGACTATATTCTAAGACTGATACCTTTGGGTTGACTCTCCCTGGTAACATTCTAAGAATCTTCTGTATAATAGTCTTCTCATCAACTGGCTCTCGCAATCCTTCTAGAGTATTAGTTATTTCATCAACGTATTGGAAGTATGCAACAATGTTGCAATCTTCTTTCATTTTGAGTTGCTCAAATTTTGCTCTATATATTTGAGGCTTTGCTTCTTTATTGACCTACATATATATTATCAAGCTTGTCCCATACATTTTTGGTAGTTTTACAGCCCAACACCTTATCATAAGCAGATTCAATAAGTCCACTAACATTAATATTCTTTTCTTTTGCATCATTTACCAAATTCTTCTTACTTTGTTCATCCGTAGTTGATGTAAATCCATTTTGAACAGTGTCCCATACTTTGTAACCTTACGCCAAGAGATAGACCTCCATTCTTCCTTTCCAGAGTGCATAATTATTTTCATTGAATAGAGGTATACCATTCTTGGTATGATCCATGACGTCCTTCCAGCTGTTAAAATGCTATTGAAGGAACCTGGCTCTGATACCAATTGCTGGAAATACTGAGAGGGGGGAGGGTGAATTAGTATTCCTTTAAATTAGAGAATTAGTTAATCTTCAATTATTATCAGTGTTTGTACAATGATAGCAGCAAACAGGAGGAACACAAATGCACACAGTTTTTAATGTGGAAATCCACTCCGGGACAAAAACCACCTAATGCTTTTCTAATAATTCTTTAATATTCAGCTCCAATTGAAAATAAAGCTCCAAATTCATGGAATCTAGAAAAACATTCTTCTCCAGCTCCCACTGGATGGACGCTCCAACACCCGAGATTCTTTAGTAGTCAACTAAATGGATGCCCCAACACCCAATGAGATACAAATCACCCTAGCACCACCCTACCACCTTATAGAAGAATAAAAGAAGAATGGACTCCCGTACCAGGGAAAATTGTCCACTTTACAATGATATAGAATGATGCAGAAGAAGAAGATAAAATAGACCATAACCCCAGCTTTGACACAACCACCTAATGATGATCCTAGACCTTCCAACACTACCTCTTCAACCCTTGGCAGATAGATACAAGTGCAATTTCTACAATAATTTATTTACAATGACTAAGTAAAATGATACCTTTACAATGATTGAATGCAATGCTGCCCACTTGAAGACTTCATATGATGAAATTCTTGCTTCTATTATGCACCTTGGTTGCTGCTCTTGTCATGTTACCCTCTGTTGCACCTTGTTTTTCTTTGATGCCGTAGAAAGTCTAGTCCTTTGCAACCCTTGACAACACATGATATAGATTTTTCTTGCCTTCTATGAGCTCGATATTGAATCTGGTGTATATCTATTATTTCTGATCCTTAATATCAGATTTTCCATCCTATAGTAGTCCTCTGAGTCATCTTTCCAATGCCATAGGTCTGACCCAATTTGGATTCTTCAAGAGATATTTATACCCAATCTCTCACAATTCCCTAATTATGGACAGTTTCAGGCGCACTTGTACGACATGCCACATGTCACTGTTTGTTCATTTGGATCTAAAATTAATAGAGAGAAAATTTTAGATTGTTCACTATCTGCCACTTTTTACGGAATTCCAATCTGATACTCAGAGAGAGAGTTATGACAAATTTACCAATGTCACTTATTTGAGATGAATTTCAGGAGCCTGTAAAAACCCTGAATTCCACAGATCATATCTCCAAAAAAAATTTGAACCTTGATCTGAAAGTTTTACAGAAGCTTCCTCAGGATTTTGGCTTCACCTCATAAAAATTGTAGCTTGTGAACCTTCGTAGAAAAAAAGTTAGAGTGAAAATTCCATGATGACTTGTTTCAGATGGCGAAATCCCTTGCAATGAGGATCACAATTTATATAAATGCTTACGTTGAGAGGGGCTTTAACAAGTGAACGTGGGAGGGATTTTAGGAGCTTAAAAAAATATTAATTATGACTTTTAAATGACCCATGCCTTAACCCCATGGGGTTTTAGCCCACTAACTGGGGGTACAAACTTCAAACATGAATATCTCTCAAATCGTGAAGAATTACATGGCGTGCCATATATCAACGGAAACATCTCGACAAGTAGAAACCATCAAAAGCATTATTGACCAAGAGTATATTAATTTGGTAGGTCAAAATTCCCATGAAATAT